>JAJOZX010000447.1:470000-547500 GCA_023014485.1 Bathynomus jamesi
GGATATCAATTCGAATTGAATAGAAGCTGAAGGGAACAACTCATCCTTAATACACGAATCAAACTCTTTAATAAATTGCATCTTAAATTACAAAAACTTGCATGTTTTTACATCAAAGATCTCATTTCAATTTGCCCAAAAAAGTTGCAAATGTTTTGCAGATCATTTTCGAAATGGAATTTTTATCTCAGGTTTATATTCTAGAATATAGGAGTAATTATATTAATCTACAACTTAAATAACATAAGGAGTACCAACATATTCGAGACGAAAATCTTTATACCAAGCGTGTGGTCTTGTAATAATGAAAGATAACTCAGTTGGCATCTCATCAAATACCACGTATATCCTACGTCTTTTCTAAAATCAGGGAAAGTTTTAGGGTAAAGGGCAATCGATGTTAATTAACTTCAGGATTCAGCCTCCGTATACTAACATCCGTAGGGTCATATGACAGAGGGAACCTATAGCTTAACGTGAAATCCGAACGACGGCTCGCTTTATCATCCAAACGCAGTGGACGATTGCTCATCCAATTATTACCCAGGCATAACGTCACTTCGCTGAAGTACGGGACGTGTGTTGCGATGTGATCACAACGTAACTCATTAATTAAAAAATAAATAAAAAATACATAAAATCTAATGATTTATTAGATGAACTGTATAAAAATTATAATATAAGGATGTAGGTAGGAATAGGATTTGGGAAAGACAGTTCTTAATAAGAAAAGTGGTGTAATAATAATAATAATAATAATAATAATAATAATAATAATAATCTGCGCGGTAACAGGACTTTGAAATAGTTTTGACTAAATTCAAACAAAACATTTTTTAAACTGATGATAAGGAATTAAGTACTACGTCATATAAACTGCTTATATCATCGAGTTATATGTTGTTCAACCTCCTTCGCGACAGCTAAGGTTATATGACGAAGGGGAAGCTACAGCTTTGCGTGGGATCCGAACTACGGGTCGCTACATAATCTGGGTGTAGAGGATGATCCTCCGCTACTACTCAGATCCAATGTCGTTTAACTTCGCTGATCGACGGGAAGTGGTGTTACTGTTACCGGCAGAGCTGGGCATTTGCGGCATATTTTGCGGTACTGCGGTACTTGCGGTACCACCGCACTACCACCCCGGGCCCCCATAACGCAGTACCGCAAAGGATCGCTGAAAGTACCGCAGTACCGTTACCGCATTCAAATTTCCGCGTACCGGTTTGGTACCGGTTTGGTAGCCAGAGCTGGGCATTTGCGGCATATTTTGCGGTACTGCGGTACTTGCGGTACCACCGCACTACCACCCCGGGCCCCATAACGCAGTACCGCAAAGGATCGCTGAAAGTACCGCAGTACCGCTACCGCATTCAAATTTCCGCGTACCGGTTTGTACCGGTTTGGTAGTGCAGCAGTACCGCAGTACCGCAATATGCCGCAAGTGCCCAGCTCTGTTGGTAGCAGAGCTGGGCACTTGCGGCATATTGTGGTACTGCGGTACTGCTGCACTACCAAACCGGTACCAAACCGGTACGCGGAAATTTGAATGCGGTAGCGGTACTGCGGTACTTTCAGCGATCCTTTGCGGTACTGCGTTATGGGGGCCCGGGGTGGTAGTGCGGTGGTACCGCAAGTACCGCAGTACCGCAAAATATGCCGGAAATGCCCAGCTCTGTTTGGTAGTGCAGCAGTACCGCAGTACCGCAATATGCCGCAAGTGCCCAGCTCTGCTGTTACGACATTGGATATGACGTAGCCCATGTATTGATTGTAATTTCAAACAGAAGATAATGAGTACAATCACCGTTGAATCACGTACCCAATATTGCTTCAAGTAATGAAACCTCATTATTACAGAGCTGGGCACTTCGGCATATTGCGGTACTGCGGTACTGCTGCACTACCAAACCGGTACCAAACCGGTACGCGGAAATTTGAATGCGGTAGCGGTACTGCGGTACTTTCAGCGATCCTTTGCGGTACTGCGTTATGGGGGCCCGGGGTGGTAGTGCAGTGGTACCGCAAGTACCGCAGTACCGCAAAATATGCCGCAAATGCCCAGCTCTGCTCATTAAGTGTTTTAGTGTAAGGAATTACCCCAAAAGTTACATATATATAATATAACACTGGACATTTAGTACGTAAATAGAGCTACGTCTTGTTCACGTTGTAACACCGCTCCCCGTAAAGTCAGCGATGTTAAGGGACGTTAGGTTCGCTCAATAGTCCGATGGGTGACCGCTCTCTTCGTCCAGATGATGTAGCGACCCGTGGTTTGGATCCCACGTAAAGCTATAGGTCCCCTTCGTCACGTGACCTTTGCCGTTATGAAGAAGGTTAAACAGCACGAAATATTATTACAGTTATTAGTACAATATATAATTATGAGGAGTTCTTAGTTTGAAGACTGAGGGTGAACTACGAGTATGTCAACAGAGATGAATGTAGGTTTCGTGACCATTTAAATATGAGATGAACGTGTCTAATAGATTATATAAGATGAACATGTCTAATAATTTATGTAAGATGAACGTGTCAAATAACTGAATATTGTCGTTGATAATTCAATACGAAATATTTCGAAAATAAGCTATGAATTCGTAAGTTATACCCAGCAGACATTTCCCGTAGAATCTAACGAGAATCAAGCGACACTTTAGCTGCGTTCTACAAGTATATTACTAGCTAGGAAGTTCCACAGCTGGGCATTTGCGGCATATTTTGCGGTACTGCGGTACTTGCGGTACCACCGCACTACCACCCCGGGCCCCCATAACGCAGTACCGCAAAGGATCGCTGAAAGTACCGCAGTACCGCTACCGCATTCAAATTTCCGCGTACCGGTTTGGTACCGGTTTGGTAGTGCAGCAGTACCGCAGTACCGCAATATGCCGCAAGTGCCCAGCTCTGCCTGAGTAGGAACGTCTCGATTGAACGAAGGGTGTTAAAAGGATTAACCAACCAACCAACCTGTTGGCTAATGCCGAGACTTAAACGGAAGAAATTGGGTAAATCCTATATAAACATACAGTGTATTAATAAAGCGTCCTTTATACAAATACAACTCAACCACAGACCGTCCCAAGCCAGCCTGAGAAATGGTAAGGATGGATACAGTGACGAGCCCGCTGGCTGCACGCAATATATTAGACTCGATATAATTTTAAACAAATAATTATCCCCTTTAAAAGTTCCCCTCTTAAAGGGGATTTATTTTTCCCTGTCTCAGCGCCCTCTGCTGGACGATCAAACCACCAACCAACTAAAGCCAATATGATCCATACCACTTATAATATTCCGAGAAAAAATAAACTGGCATTAAATAACTTTCAAAATAGGGTTAGCATCGGACGTTCCTTTCTCCCGAGATGAATTTACATGCCAGTGAATGTAATAGAACGAAATAGAACACCTGAAAAAACATTTTCTAATTATTGAAGTAGACCAAGCGGAAAATAATATGGGTTTTATTTCTAAGAAATATTACAGTAATATTCCGAGGAGAAACTAGTTGGAAAATGGTAACAGTTTATATATATATATATATATATATATATATATATATATATATATATTAAAAAGCCCGGAAACACAACCTAGTAGGTGGGTGGAACAGGGAGAGGGGTGTGTGTGTGTGTTACTACAGGAGGGAGCGGAGAGAGGGGAGAGAGCTTTATGCTTTTCTATCCAGTAGTCTATTGCTGCTAGAATAATTATAATTAAAAATGCGCTATTTCAATAACAGGAACTTTTCCGAGTGGAGCAAAAGGTCTTTGAGGCTTCCTCTTGTCCTTGTAACTCCTTGTAATTAAAGCTTTCCCTGGTTCTTCCTTAATGTCTATACTAAATTTGGTGCAAAATACCTTAGCCGTTTAGCGTGTATAAACGAACAAACATCATCATCATCATCCCCTATATATATATATATATATATATATATATATATATATATATATATATATATATATATATATATACACACACACACACACACACACACAGGGTGGGTCAAAAAAGTAAGTCCTTCTTTTAATATGTCGGTAACTTTGGCTGAGGGTTGTTTAGTTTCATTAAAATACTACAATATGAAGGATAACCTATTTAACACCTGTGGGATCTTTTCCAAATGGACGACCCCACGGGATTTAGCTGAAAATGTGTATAGTAATAAATTTTTATATTCTAATAACGAAAATGACATTATTTTCCTGGAGAAATATGCGCAACATACGAAAAAAATTGCATTTATATGCGTACTAGTTTGCATGGCGCATGACCGTTATCTAAATTATGTAGTGTTGTGTAGTGGGTTTTACAAAATAAAACGCAGATAATATCCTTTATTTATTAAAATTTGTAATATTCAATAATATTTTAATAAATAAATCTTCATTTGCGTACCTTTTCCTCCATACGAACTCGCATAAACAGTAATTTTTGTTGTTGTTATTAATGTTTATTTGTTGCCTGCTTAGACCTAGGTTAGTCTGAATAATATTGTTGTAGTGTGAGCATATGATAATGCAGTGCTGTGATCTATCTACTTGCGAGTTGTCCCCGGTCAATTGAATGCTCGGTTAGGTCAATTGAATGCCAGGTTAGATCAATTGAATGCCAGGTTAGGTCAACTGAATGCCCGGTTAGGTCAACTGGGATCACCTGAAGATCAGGTTAGGTCAACTGTACGCCCTTGACGATTGGTTAGGTTAAGTCGTGATATTTTCGTTAGTTAGCCTTATAAGGCTAACTAACGAAGGCTGGGGGCCCTGATCTTCAGGTGATCCGGTCAACTGTACGCCCTTGACGATTGGTTAGGTTAAGTCATGATATTTTCGTTAGTTTTATCGAAAATATCACTACTTAACCTAACAAATCGTCAAGGGCGTACAGTGGACCTAACCGGGCATTCAATCGACCTAACCGGGCATTCAATTAACCGGGGGCCACACAGCAACCTCGTATCCGGGCGTCATGAGCGGTGTAAACTAAATAACGGTCATGCGCTATGCAAATTAGTGCGCATATAAATGCAATTTTTTCGTATGTTGCGCATATTTCTCCAGCAAAATAATGTCATTTTCGTTATTAGAATATAAAAAATTATTAGTATACAAATTTTCAGCTAAATCCCACGGGGTCGTCCATTTGGAAAAGATCCCACCTGTGTACCAAATTTCAAGTAAAAATCTCGTTGAATCTATGAAGACCATTTAATTTAAACCAGGTAGTGGGAAAATAAAATGATTAGATTTTGTTTTACTAAAACAGCATTTACTGGATATAAAACAAAAGTGTACAATTTTCTGTTGCATTTACTAAAAAAAATATGCCTTCTGTTGGCAATGGGAATTTAAACTTATATTATAATAAATGTTCAATATGTCCACTATTTTGCTGAGTGTAGGCTTTCAATCTGGGGCGCCACTGATCAATGACAATCGATAAATCTACGATAACTTTTCCCAACAGTCCTCGATCGTTTGCGCAATAATGTGACGTTTTTGAGATGTTCGTGGACAAGCTCCCGCAACGCGGACCAAATGGATAGTCCAGTGGATTTAAATCTGGACTATTCGGAGGACAATGTTCTTTTTCAATAAAGTCCGAAACATTAGCCGAAGAAACGACACAGTCGAGTTTGCTGTATGACTAGTTGTCCCATCCTGTTGGATGGGAATCGGTCTCCTGTTTTATCACGATGACGGGCAAATGCTTCTCAAGGATTAATTGACAGTACGCAGCATTAACTTTGGCTCTTGGTTCAACAAAAACGAGAGTTTTCCAAGTTTTGAAATGAAAGCGGATACCATAATTTTCTGGGTAAAAATGAAACGCTCTCGCGAGAGCCTCTCCGGTGACAAATTAATCTTTTTTTTTTTCTGCTCTTGAATACACCCGATCGTTCTGAGTGTTCACCGGAGTTGAAACGGTAAATGTTTTCTCGTCACTGAGCAAATTCGCCTAACACTTATGGGCAGGAAATCTTGCTAACAAATGTTGGCAGCATGTTATCCTCTTCTGTTCATTAGGAAATGGTGGATTTTCATTCGTTTGAAAAGATTCGTGCGTAAACCAAGTTTGACGATCCTCCGCACGGTACTTCGTGAAATGCGGGTTGCTTTTTCAATTTCTCTCGGAGATTTGTGTGTTCCAGGTTGGCCTTCTTGACTGCAAATCAGGTTTGCAACGACTTCCACGTTTTCTTCAGTGCTTGCAGTGCGAAGCTGTCTATTCCCTTCCTTTCGAGAAATACTATCAGATTTTAAAATTTTTCGAATAACTTTTCTACTCCACTTGTCCAATTTTTATCGGGAACTCGATTATCATTTTTTTCACACCATAATTTTCTCTAATCGCGAGTATTTTATTAGAATGTCTTCTTCAGTATATTTTTGCATTTAAAAGCCCGTTAATTCCTGAAGAAACAAACATTAAAACTTTCATCAATATGTTTTTCAGTTTAATTTATTAAAGCGGAAAGAGCTTCCATTTTTTTTAATAATTAGTTTAATATTTTAATCATACGTGTACAATAAGGCTTACTATATATTTGTATAATATAATAATAAATATACTCAAGACCTTACGGCCAAAGTTGCCCTCATATAAGCTAAGGTCTTACATTTTTCTGGCCCACCCTGTATATATATATATATATATATATATATGTCGCGTGTGCGCAGGCCACTTCTCGCACGCGACTTTTATAAAGGACACATTGTTCGACGATCTGACGTGATGTCCTCGAAGTTGAGCTCGGCCTTAGCCGTAGAACAACCGAGTTGTGAAAGTGGTTTAGGACACAATGTAAACAAAAAAAATGAGGAACTGAAGTAAAATGCAAGAGTATGCCGTTACATTTTTGGTTCACTCCATTAAACTTTATTCAGAACTGTAATAATAGGCAGAAATACTGCCGAGGTTCACTAAATTGGGTTAATTACCTTGGTCAAAAAGTCTAAGGGCCTCTAATTCTGCCCATGGTCAGAGTTAAGGAGGAGAAGGTTCGACCTTCTCAGTCAAAGGCTAAGACAGGAATTAAAGAGGAGGAGGTTCGACCTCCTTCGTCTAAGGCTCAGGTAGGAATGAATTAATTTACAGTACAAAAAAATACTTAATTCTAAGTTTTGGGGGAGTGCAGTTGAAGGGTAAGGTTTCCCCTCAGTACAGTCAACGAGTTATTTACAGTTAATTTCAATTTTATCAAATTGTTAATGACATATCTGACACTTAAGTAAGCTACACAATTTATATAACTTATATAATGCAGGAGAGTTAGCCGTTGTTTAAAGGGAGCAAAGCAAGAGAAGGAGGTTTCAGACTCAGAAGCTCGCCTATGGGAACGTCATCGGAAAGCGAACACTCGCGTCGGCACCCGAGAGAAAATCTCGCGAGAGATTCTTGCTGAGCTTCTTAAGAAGAACTGGCTACCGCTGCAATAGTTGTACACATGAACGTAATTACATGTACGGACATTTACGTACATAGTCACGAACAAACAAATATGTATGCAAGCAGAAAGTATACATACATCGGGTAGTGCGTTGTTTACGTAAACTGGATGAATACAAATAGACATGGCCTAATAGGTTAGTAAGGTCATAGGTAGGTAATAGATATATGACGGACGAAATTAAAAAAAAAACAAATACAAGAATAATAAAGAATTTAAAGAATAATTTAAGTTGTGGCTAAAATTAACAATTAAATACGGTACAGAGAAAGACATTAACTTAACATTAATCTATTCAGTAAAGAACATCAATGTATGAATGAACAAAGGTCGACAACATTTATACTGTATCACATTAGACAGGACAACATACAGTATAAATAATGACTTATGTCGTATAAATTATGGGGACGTTATTTTATAGTGAATACTAAAGATGTCAGTTTGAAAATATAGTATTGAAGGTATGATAAATGCGAGAAGAATTAATTTATTTTATGACAGAATTCATAATTAGTATGACACATTACGAAATTCGGACGTATAAGTCATTATAGGAGAAACAGGGAGCAATAAATGAGAGCGACGATAGTGAAGCGTTTACGACCCGGGTATAAGAGTGAGTAAACGAGTAAATAAATATATTAAATTGTACACAGTAATATTTATTAAATTACACGCACTGGGAAATGAATTAGGGTAAATGAGTAAGAAAGTACAAACAAGGATTTTAACCATACTACATTAAACGTGAAGGCATAATCTGATACAAATTTAGGGATGGTGGATTAGATGCAAAATAATAACAATTAATTATACTCGATTCCATAACAGATGGAAAATGGGAATATAGGAAATATTCTGATCAAAATCTAAAACAATCTAAACCGTTGATTGTCTTGTTCGCAGTGGTGTAGTGCTGTGGGAACGCGTGGGAACGGCGTTCCCTTACTTTTTTTGGTAGACGGAACGGCGTTCCTTCACTATTTCAAATAAATCCGAACTTACAAATCTCTAACGTCATGAAATTTTAATTCCCACCCCTAGAAGAAATATGAGAAAGAATCATTAACTGCTTCATTTCTTTTAGCTTCGACTGAGGCAATGCTAGCCTATAAAGATCTGGTGAAACAGTCACCGCGGCGTACCAGTTGTTAACTTTTTTTTAGTTAATCATTCCAGTTGTTAGCTATTTTTATTGATCGTACTGGATGTCGTATATCTAATGACACTGGAAATACTGCATCTTCAACCTTGGAATATATCCTAATATCCAGTGCATATGACCTCAAAATATCCCTGAAATTGGTCAGATTTCAAAAGATTTCCCGGGGGGCTTACAGTGCCCCCGGACCCCCAGCTGTATGGGCTCGCCGCGCTCGCCATTGTCTCCCCCGCATCTGAGTAACACTTTCAAAATGCGTTCCCTCACTTCTTTATTTAGCACTACACCACTGCTTGTTCGTACTTTGAGGGAATTGAAATTAAGGGACATTCGATTCTTTGAACGAACTTCTAATGGCATAAACATGGGTACCGTCTGAACATGGAATAGTAGATCGTATGATTATGAGACACACACACACACACACACACACACACACACACATATATATATATATATATATATATATATATATATATATATATTGTATATAAAATTAACAAGGAAGAGATATTCAGAAAATAAAAGCCATTTGACTTAATTTCGGTAAATCCTTTGGATATTTTGTACCTAAATTCGATAAAAATTATCTTCAGTTCAAATTTATGGTAACTATACTGATAAGTCCTGAAAAGATGCATCACTTTTATTAGACAAAATATATGTTAGAATAGTCGCTCTGTTTCAGTCTTTCGTTTAATTCAAGTCCACGCTCAGAGTTTTAACACTAAATTTAGATCTCGTTCATTTTCTCTGTGCTGTGATGTATTTTGCTTGCGCAGCAAAAACCCTCCGAAACACAACCTAAGAGGGGGACTAGGAGGGCGGGTGTGTTACTAAAACTGTATCTGGTTCCCCTTTAATATCTAAATTAAATATTAAGGGGGGCTATTAGATAATCTAATATATATATATATATATATATATATAATATATATATATATATGAAAAGAAGGATCAACACAACGGCAAACATTTTCATTTATTTGTACATCAGACGTTTCGACAAATCTTTTGTCATCATCAGTGAGTTAAGTCTTAAAACCTTAAAACAAAATTGAAAAGTGAAAGTTACATCAATACAATATTAAAACCATTAAAATTAAAACCTTAAAGCAAAATGAAAATTGCATCAATACAAAATTAAAATCATTTAAATTCATCACTATAAAAACTAAAATTAAATTAAATTTCATCACTATAAAAACTAAAATTAAATTACCTCAATAGGTAAATACACAATGTTTACATCCACTCCATACTTGGCAAAGTCTAAGGGAACACTGGATGGTCAGAGGATTAGAAAGGGTATGTCTGTGAAAAACGGTTGGTTAGTTAAAAGAGTTGTAATTTGTAGGATGAGCTATTATTATTAAGGGAGGGTTGTTTCTATAGATGTACAAAGATTCTAAAATTCGGAGTTCTGTACGGTTTGGATCTAGTTAAAATTTCAAACTGAGTTTTGTGAAGGGGATGGTCGTTTTCATTACTATGGTTTCTAATTGCGGATTGTGGAGGGCTACTGAGGGGACGGTTGGTACGGACTGACAAGCCCAAATGTTGAGAAAGGCGCACCTCCAGTTGGAGTTGAGTGCTGCCAATATACGCAGCCTTACAGCTGTCGCACGTGTATTTGTAAACAACATTGGGGCATACAGTTTTGGGGAATTCATCTTGAACTTTAAAAAATTTGATAATTTAAGTGGGTTGACAAAGGCGAATCTAAAATTTATTTGGGGATAACTAGACTGAGTAGTTTGGACAATTCACCTCGAATACGCAATGATAAATAACCATAAAAAGGTAATTTAATATATCTGGTTTCTTTTTGTACTGTAGTTATGGGGAGTTTAGTATTAAAAGTGTTATTTAAAAATTTCTTTAATTGGAGGTGCGCCTTTCTCAACATTTGGGCTTGTCAGTCCGTACCAACCGTCCCCTCAGTAGCCCTCCACAATCCGCAATTAGAAACCATAGTTATGAAAACGACCATCCCCTTCACAAAACTCAGTTTGAAATTTTAACTAGATCCAATAACCGTACAGAACTCCGAATTTAGAATCTTTGTACATCTATAGAAACAAACCCTCCCTTAATAATAATAGCTCATCCTACAAATTACAACTCTTTTAACTAACCAAACCGTTTTTCACAGACATACCCTTTCTAATCCTCTGACCATCCAGTGTTCCCTTAGACTTTGCCAAGTATGGAGGTGGATGTAAACATTGTGTATTTACCTATTGAGGTAATTTAATTTTAGTTTTTATAGTGATGAAATTTAATTTAATTTTAGTTTTTATAGTGATGAAATTTAAATGTTTTAATTTTGTATTGATGCAATTTTCATTTTGCTTTAAGGTTTTAATTTTAATGGTTTTAATATTGTATTGATGTAACTTTCACTTTTCAATTTTGTTTTAAGGTTTTAAGACTTAACTCACTGATGATGACAAAAGATTTGTCGAAACGTCTGATGTACAAATAAATGAAAATGTTTGCCGTGTGTGTTGATCCTTCTTTTCATCTGTAAGCTCCGTTTCCCTAAGGAGAAGTCAATAGTTTTTGATATATATATATATATATATATATATATATATATATTGCATCTTTTTGGCGAGACGTGTCGGAACGGCGTTCCGGTACCTTTTACTCGTATTTTTCATTATGCAGGAGAAAATTTCAATTTTCATTTTCATTGCGATTTTATTTCTTTTAGCGGGAGGGGGGGGGGGGTTTACACGACAGAATTTTAGGAATAGGGAGGGCGTATTGTTTTGCATTGGGATGGTCACAGGATGGATTGAGGTAACAAATGGCAAAAGATGTAAGAAATTCATAGCAGAGTTCCGGAATGAAAATATGAAAACTTTAAAGTTTACGTAAGGAAAAGCGACTCTTGATGTTTACCTGAGAAAGAAACCCGAGTTAGGTTTTTCGATAACTGTAGAATGAACGAAAGCGAAACCTAAGCAAAGTTTCATATTTTCCTAAGAAAAAGTGGGGGCCGAAGCCCGAGCAAATGTTGTTGTGTGTATGTAAGGAATAGCGACGGCGAACACTAAGGTAATGATGTTTACGTAAGGAAGAGCAGGGAGAAAGTTGAATTTATATGCTCCATTTCAGAATGTTACGACCGTCACAGCATATTGTCGTCTCTCTCTCAATTTTAGAGCAAGATATTTTGATAATCTACATATAGTATAAGCACAACGCTTAATCATCTGTCTACAACAACAACAACAAGAAAAATATATGTGAATCATCATGTACAGTTTACAGAGTTTGGACAATACATACACAAAACTTGGATTCTCTGTTTTCTCTGTGTTGCGACCGTCACGCCAATGCCAATTCGGAGGCCTATATATAAAAACTGAAAAGTTATATTCTAGAACAAATGGCGCCAAAATGTACCCGAGAGCCTACTTCACAATGTCTCATAGAAGTTTAGTCCTATCTCCCATACTTATACTTTTTTAGTTGATTGTTTACTAAAACATTGCTCTAAATGTTGCGACTGTCACTGTGAAATGGTCCAGGGGTCATTCCATGCAGGTGTCAACCCTATGGCTAAAAATTAAAATCCATCAAAACAACTAATATTATATACCATTTTAAAGGGAAAAGCTCCGAATCTGAAATAATATTTAAGCTAAGTCGTGTAGAAAAAAGTTATGGCCATTTGTCCGACCATAACTTGGAGATTTTTTTCAATACCAGAAATACACCATTTTTACCTATGATTTTTCAGTGTCTTCGATATATAATCATTGTTTTTTGTTATTTATTAATGTAATATAATCCTTTAGTAATAAAATGGAGTATATTTACAATATCTGTATTTTATTGCCAGATCTCATACTTATCAGGAAAACAGGAAGTTGGAATTATTCCGACCGTCATGAAATTTTAGTTTTGTTTACTTAGCAAACACGGATTTTAACCAAATTGAAAATAACTTTTGGTCTTTTTTCAGTATATAAAGGGCTATCTTTGGTTTCCAAAATTTTGTGTATTGCTTGTAGTAGTTTGGAAGAAAATGCCCCATACGATCCAACATTCGAGTGACGGTCGCAACATTCACACAATATTGCGACCGTCACGGCTACTTCCTGCATTTCTAATGAAATTTTGGCACATGTGACACTACTAATTATCATTTTTATTCCATTCCAAATTGCATAAAAGTAATTTTTACTTTAAAATTATTATAATTTATATAAAATGTGCCTCCTAAAAAACATTCACTCATAACTGTTTTACAATTTATAATTGCAGAAACAATACCGTAAAGATTATTATTTCGTGGCCATCTCCTGTCTTGATATTCAAAATGGCGAGATTGGAAGACGCGATCGCCTACCAGGGAGCCCAACACGACATCTTTTGTTCTCATTATGGGTAAGTAATGTTTGTTGTTTGTATGTTTACGTTGATAGCAGTAATAACTAAGGCAACACGGACGGAAATCGCAACATCCCTATACCCATCCAATTAAGCGTGATAGCCATATCTATTCCAATACTGAAGGGTTTCGATAAATGAGGCCCTTCTAGAAAGAAGTGGCTAACTTTAAAAGTCCAAAAGTTATGACAACTTTCAAATTGGTACGACTTTAACTGCAACTTTTCATGCAGATAATTAAAAAAAAATTTAATATTTAGTTTTCCATTATTATACAGTGTAAAAGACAGAAGTTAAATCACCTAATCCAATATACTCTTCAGGACATTACAGTTAGAAATTCGTTAGTTAAGACAGGAATGTAATTCTTGGCGATTATTGGTTGGCGAGTGGTTACATTAGACAGTTAGAAGGTTGATGGTGAAGTATCGAGACTGCAAATGTCGTTTGTAATTACAATCTTTTGATCGTTGATGACATTGCAACACATCAATACTGCAAAATCATCCACGATAATGAGCTTGTAATTGTATGCACCATTTACAATCTTGCTTTTCGCCACCATACTACTCCCATTTCAGATTCAGATTCTTTGAATAATGCAAAATTAATTTAGTTTATTTCGTTTGTATGGTTCAGTTTATGATTCTCAAGTAAATTTTTGTGATCGTAGCATGTATTCTCCATTTTTAGGGATTAAAGATGATGTAGCAATGTATTAATTTTTATATAGAAATAATTCTGCTAATCACAAATCACTGTGAACTTTGAGCTTGCTTCAGGAAAATCTTATCATATCGCAACAACAACGAAGTATATACATACCAGTGATGTAGGTCTCGAGATCGGTCTCGGTCTCGAGACCGATCTCGAGACCCAATTTGCAGATCTCGATCTCGATCTCGGTCTCCGCTATTTAGATCTCGGTCTCGATCTCGGTCTCGACAGACACGGTCTCGGTTTTTCTCCCCGAGACCTTTCGAGACCTCTCGAGACGGTAATGAAAAATAAATGTTATTAGCATACTCATGATGGTGGCTTGGTTGAACAGACACAATTCAGAATGTTTATGAAAGTTTGTAAAAGTAAGGGACTCTAGGTATTCACTAATCACTAATGGTGTTGGAAAAATGCTATACAGGAAACTCAAGCACGGAGAATGAGCAGATACAGAGAGACAGCGCTCATTTTCACAGCAGCGATGACGAAATAAAACAGAGTCAAACCAAAGTTCCGAGACTAATGGCAAAATATGAAAGCTATCGGTTCAAGCAGAACGTTGAAACTGGGAAGATTTTGAACCACAGGGAACAGTTGCGGCGGTACCTCTTAGAGATCGATGAATCTCATATTTTAGACAACTGCTCTCCAATAAAGTTTTGGCACCAGAAAAGGGATAAATTCCCATCACTGGCCAATATTGCCATGACTGTTTTAACAGTGTCTGCCTCTAGTGCTCCAATTGAGCGTGTATTTAGCCATGGAGGCATAATAATGAGGCCCCACAGAAATCGAACTTCAGCAGATCTTCTGAGCATGCTGATGTTCCTTAAATGTAATGAGCACCTATCATACTTTAAATAAATGCACAAGTCAAACTGGGTAGTGGGTACGTTCATTAAACCTTCTGTAACAGATATAAAAGTAAATAAATAAAAAGTATGTATATATATATATATATATATATATATATAATATATATATATATATATATATATATATATATATATATTCATTTGTTAATTTATAGGCTACACTTTTTGCATTCAACACACTACATCTGAGAAAGTAGTTATTAGTTTATTAATATACTTAACATAGTCTAATTTCCATAGTAGTGTAAAACAAATTGAAAGGGCATGATCTTGGTCTCGATCTCGATCTCGGTCTCAAATTTTAAGGGTCTCGATCTCGGAAGGTAGATCTCGATCTTGAACCTTTGATCTCGGTCTCGATCTTGGTCTCACAGGATCAGGTCTCGGACTTGGTGGTCTCGACTACATCACTGATACATACTGTATATATATATATATATATATATATATATATATATATATATATATATATATATATATATAAATGAAAGAAAATGAAAAGGTTTATTGGCAGATTATAGTCCATATAATTTGACAAATATTATTAATACAATTACAGTTCACATACTAAAGATAGAAATATGTACAGTTCATTAGAAATAATACAGTAATGTCAAAGTTAAGTGGAGCTACAGACAGACGTTTTCGTACCAAGAATTCCATAGTTTAGAGTAGTGGTACTCATTGGGCAGCTCGCGAGCCAAATATAATAGCGCATTTGGTTCGCGAGCCGCGCAGTGAGTACCACTGGTTTAGAGGATAAACGGCAGGACTCATGGATAGTTTGAATAATCGGGTTGGTTGATTTTTTAATTCTTTGCATCAGACTATATTGAGCACGTCTTGTTACCTTCGGGAAGCTCGGGACATTGCGGGTAGAAAACATTTGCGAAGCTGAGTATCTCGGGGGTAATTTATGTAAGTCTAAAAGACCTGTTGTACAGCAAATTTAGGGTTCTGCCAGAACCTTTTTTATAATTCACCCAGAGTTGCTGTCTGTATATATTACTGCAGAAAGTACGAAAGAGGGTGTTTTTAGCTTCACTTGTACAGAACCGAAAGTTCCTTAGTCATATTTGCTTTAGCACAAAGGCTTCGAGATTGTTTTCTTATATCCGAGTCATCACTCAAGGAGCTTGTAATAGTTTGACCCAAATCCTTAAACTCTTGTACTTCCTCAATGACTTCACCTTTCATTTTAAACCTAATATCAGCTGGCTGCTTACAACTTTTAGGATGAAATTGCATAACCTTAGTTTTTGTAATATTAAAAAGAATATCATGTTTCTGCGAATACACTTCGCAGACTTTTGGTAGCCGATCCAGACCTCCTTTAACAGAGGGATTTATTGAGACCATATCATCGGCATAAACTAAGTTATTTATTCTTGTGTTATCTATACAACATCCCACTGTTGCCTCATTAAGTGAAGCAATTAATCCGTCAATATACAAATTAAACAACATAGGGGAAAGCAAAAAAAATGGAATGCTTTTTAGGCATTGCTAATGTACTTAAACTTTTGAATATTAATGTAGTATTTTCATATGACAATATTGTGAAAAATATCATAGTAAAAAAGAGTCCTATCAATAATTCAGGCATTATCTGTAAAATTGGTTGTAAACAATGTGATTCCTTTTACATTGGACAGACGGGAAAGGATTTGCACACGCGTGTAAAACAGCATCAATATTCCGTTAGAACGGGACAGTCGTCCAGTGCCCTTTTCGTCCATTTGTCAGCGTTATTCCGCTGTATTGATTGGAATAATGCCTCAATTTTGTTTCACTCAAGCAACATTGTTATAGAAATATTCTTGAGTCTGCCATTATTCAACTGACAAATAATTTCAACATTAGCCAGGGCCTTTTTTCGCTTGATCCTGTTGTTTTGAATTCGTTCAGAACGGAGTTAGACAAGAGGGGCAAAATGCTAAAACTCTGGTAGCTTTTCCTTATAAATTTGTATGCTCCTCCTACAATTTTTATTTTTCTATTTTTTTTTGTGACCTATATATAGTCTCGAACTTTTTATTTATTTCAGTGTTCCTAAGGATGTCATTAGACGAAAGCGCTTGAACACCATTCTGTTTCCTTTTTCCTTCGTGGTTATTTTCTTCATAAATATTATTCACGTGTTACTTTCGTGAAATAATTTTCATATGTACACACACACACACACACACACACACACACACACACACATACATACATACATACATATATATATATATAGGCAGGTAGGTAGGTAGTCCACAAAGCTTTGTTACGATTCTGAATATGAGTAAAAATGAAAGATTGACTATAAAACAAATTAAACCTGAATATTTAAAATAGACTTCTGTATTTATTTTTGTCTATGTCAACCGTGAAAGAATTACATCAATACTAAAACGACTCCAAACAAAACTGGCGACTGCAGAAGAGAAAGCACAATGCGTGTTACGGTTATCTAGGTATAAATCTGTAATAATAGTTCAGAGAATATTTATAAAAGAGTATGGAAGAGATACATACTCTATGCAGGTGTATGACAAAGTTTTAAGCATAGTGGCTCGGCTCATGATTTACCGGGATCAAGAGGGTCATGGAAGACGTCGAACGTGTTCTTGAATGGTTTAAGCGAAGTTCCATATACCTGTACTTGTGCATCATTCCGAGGCAAGGTTGATTGTCCACAATGTTCTGTGAGTAATCTTTATCTGCATCCTTACCGTAGTTCAAACACTTCTGGAGGATGATCATGCATGGCAGAGACAGTGGCAACAGTTTTGGAGTGCTGAACTTGATAAAAATAAAGGTCATTTATGTTCTCTGACGAAGATACCTTCCATATCATTGGCGAAGTTAACAAACATAACTGCCTAACTTTGGGATGAGATAATTCCCTAGAAGTGGGAGAACACAAGTGAGACTTTCCTGAGGTTAATGTCTGGTGTGCCCTTCAAGGGAAATATTTATGGCTCATTTTTTTTTCAATGAGCCATCTGTCAACGGTACTTTATAGTCGAGGATGCTTTAGATTTTCTTCGTTCAAACTGTGGATCGAAATCTTTTGCATAAATTGATTATCCATCAGGAGGGGAATGCATCTCATTTAGCTGTAAGTATTCGGACCTTCTATGACGAGACCTTTCTGGAAAGACGGATTTAATGAACCCTGTATAGTTATTGGATGGGTTCCCCGGTCACCCGAACTTACGCTATTAGATTTCTACTATGAAGTAAATTTCATAACCTTCTAGAACCTTCCATGCACGAACTTAAAGATGTTTTCGCCAATTTCAAAAGATTACAATACTTTTCTAGATAATGATGGAAGACATGTTGAAATTTGGTATCTTGAAAATATTAATTCTTTTGTTTATTGTTTTTAATATTTTTTTTTGTATATTCAATATTTCTCGTTTCTTTACATTCGAAACAGTATATTACAGGGTGGTCCACTTAAAATGCAACTCAAAGAATATTAATGCATTGCACTGGGATGGGTTTTAAGTGGAGTGAATCACCCTATATATATATATGTAGGGACTTGTAGGGCGATACTTATGATGGACCCGATTTTTCATTGTACGAAAGTCAGGCTCGTGACCACACCTCTAGAATTGGTTTGGTAAAAGAGAAAGAATTGCTTTCTAGAGCTATCTATCTCACATAGCCAGGTATACCCAGCTCATCTGGGGCTGCCCTGAGCTAGGTGTTTAGTCTTCTTTTGAAGACTTCCACAGCGACACCATTCGTGTTCCGAAGTTCTTTGGACAAATGGTTAAATAATTTTGGCCTTCTGAAGAAAAAAACTATTTTTCTTCAGGATTAAGGAAACGGACATGCAAATACAAAAATAGTTATAGCGAGGAATCGCTAAATCCGCGAGTAAACCTTATTTATGATACTGTAACTCTCTTTTTCTGTTAATTATGGCTAATGCTTCTTAAAGATAAACTTTGAAGCACCATTCTGGCATCAACGAGAGAACTTTACTTAAAGTTTGGAAGAAAATCTTCTTACTTTTCGACGCATTTAGGTTGAGAATGATTTGTATGGCACGTATGAAAGGAATTTTATATTGGGTATTAACCTTATGGCTTATAGCGTTAAACAAAATATCTTTAGCGAAAATAGTATAAGTATTAATAAAGGAACGTATATAAGTCTTTATTTTACATGAACACTGCAAAATTAACCCTCACCAGAATTCGAACCCGGGACCTCTGCGCAAGAAGTGTGGGCATTGCACTGGTCATTGAACTGATGTACAACAGGCGTAGAAATTGACACAACTTAGAGAATCCCGATGGAAACACTCAATGCTTTCGCGTCCATAGATACTAGGTTCGAATCCTGGTCGGGTTAATATTTCATTATGCAAAATTACGTGGGTTCGTATGTTATTTCTATATAGAAATACGTATAAATAAACATTATCATCCTTCAACATCTCGCGGAGTTAGACATGCGTATCATACGGGTGTTCAAAAAGAAACGCAACCCGAAACAGAAAGAAAAGTGTTAGGTTACAATGACACGCTTTCTCCAATGAGTTGCGTTTCTTTTCGAACAACCTGTAGAATGATTGGTATAATGCTTATCGAATCTCTGAAACGTTTCATCACTACCAGAAATATTCGCGATAAAGAAAGAAATTAAAGAAAAATAGATAAATAAATAAAATAAATTAAATTAAAAAATTTATAAAATCCAAAAAATTAAAGAGGTTTGGAGGTTAAATGCAAGCGCAGAGTGGCCACAAAGTTCCTTTGCAGTGAAATTACAGCTATTCTGTATGTTGCCCTAGTGAGATTTCTAGTGAGGTTAATGAGAAGAAATCCTCATACATCGACGATACTCATTCTCTAACCTAATTTCTGACTAAAATATGCTACACAGACATCAGGCGATATTAATTCGTTTAACCTAATATCTGTTATTAATATTACACTTTTAACATACGAAAATCAAATGGCTGTAATATATACAGATTTTAGAGTGCTATTCAATTACAGAAAGAAGAAATTGCCCTCCTTTATCTTAATCTTAAAAATGATACACACGCGTTCGCGTACACCACAAAAGCACACTTGTATAAAATTTTAAATGTTTTTTTATCACTTCCAAATCATTGTGTATATCGGATTCATATATTATGTAATGATAAATTTGGTGAATAATTAACCAATCATAATATTTTACAAAACTATCGGATTCATATATTCAAATAACGACAGATTTGGTGAATAATTTAATCAATCGCAGTATTTTACAGAAATATGTAATAAGTCGCGTGCTTGTTTACGATAGAGATTTACTTTTATGTGATCAATTCTTGCGCTAATATTATTTGGAGACTGGCAATGTTATACATACAATTCATTTTGATATTGGAACAGAAAAGAAAAATGTTTGTGATTGGTTAAACGCCTTCGTAAAGGTCATGTATCGGAGAAACAAACTAACGAGTTATTTGAGATCCGAGCCATGAGCCGGTACATTATCTACGCGCAGAAAACAATCACCCATCCACCTCTTTAAACAAACTCGATGTCGCTTAACTTCGCAGATCTAACGGGAAGCGATATTGCAACGTGGCTACGTGGCTAAGTAACAGTGTAATGGAAAAGTTACTCTTAAATTAATAATTATAATTGAAGGTGATGATTGAAAAGTGTCTTTGGTGTTATAAAAAAATTACATTTGAATTTAAAACCCACACGCGCGCGCGCGCACGACAACTGGGCATAAGTGTGGTCGTGTGTGTGTGTGTGTGTGTGTATGATAATTCACAGATGTTGTGGGGTATTTTTTGTGAGGTAACACTTTTGGTACCTTGGAGTACTCAAAAAATTATATAAAAAATCTAAAAACATTTTTACTGTCAGCAAAAAGCTATGCTAGTCCTAATTAGGTTAGGTTACGCTAGGTTAGGTTAGTTAAGGGTTTGGTTAGGTTCCAAGGTTAGGTTAGGTTAAGTTAGATCAGCGAGTACCTTACATTTAATGACTTAACAGAAACCACCGTTCGAGCCCCCCAGTTACGCCCGAAACACTTTTCACGCTCTTTTCGGTTCGATGGCGTCACGGTTAGGTTACGTTAAATTAGGTTTGATTTATTAGTTTTTAAGATATATGGATTTTAAACAGTCGGTACCTTAGGCGGAGATGCGCACACACTGTGTGTGTATGTGTGTGTGTGTGTGTGTGTTGAGCGCTTATAATGCCTTTTTGTTTATCACGTTGTGTAAACCTTACTTTAAAGTGGCTGTCGTCGCATTTAGATGCCTTTTGAGAACAGTTAGGGGCCGTTCAAAAATTACGTAAGGCTATTTTTGCTAAAACGTGACACCCCCCACCCCTTCTAACGTTCCGTAACGCTAGACCAGACACCCCACTAAAATGTATGTAACCCCTAATAGGAGGTGTCTGGTGTAACGTTACGGAACGTTATAAGGGGGGGGGGTGTCAAGTTTTATCAAAACTAGCGTTACGTAATTTTTGAACGGCCCCTTACTGGTGTTGCCAGCTCGTTTCATTTGATTAATTATACTCGGTCTCTTTCATAGCTAATTTACTGTTCATGGCTGATTTTCTCCTGTAACTTCTTTTTAAATTCAATTTCTTGACTTGTTCCTAAACTTAATTAACTGGTTTAGGTGAAGGGATGTCGTATAAGTTTATTTCGTTGAATGCAGATTAGGACGTAAGCTATATGCTTACTTTCTCAAATATACTGTATGATGTTTTACTCCAGTTATGTTCAATTCTAAAATGGCGACAAACGATAGAATTCGATTTGGGGGTTGCTTTCATCGCTAAGCGCATCTCTCCCAACAGGTAAATTTCACTGTTTATCGGAAAACCAAAAGATCGGATGGTAGGTTTCTCGATAATAATAATAATGCTATTAATGATAATATTAATAATAATATCATTATTATCGAAAAAATATACCATTCAAGTTTAATTTTTTTTCTTTTTTTTCTTTTTTGGACGGTGATTAGTTTCCGAACAGGGTTTTAGGAATCAAGGATCTCCAAAAGTTTTATGCTTAAAATATTATTAAGTTACTTATACGTGTCGAGCAGGTTTGCCGTTCGAACGTAAGAGTTCGACGATGGTCTGAATCCAGTTGGGTGGTCCCCTGGTTGATAAACAGAATTGTATCCGTAAGAAGTCTCGTTGAGCGTCGCTCTCGGAATTCAATTATTTAGGTTGGTCACTCTGGCATTGTAAATGAACTACTTTTGTATTACTCTTAGAATTGCAGTAAAAGTTACCACACGGAGTTGCCACTTCGTGTTTTAAATAAGTTTCGGTTACCACTATTTTTGTATTCACCTCAAATTATTATTACTAGTACAGTTCCCGCCGCTTCGCTGACGGTTAGACAGGCTAAACTACAAAAAAGAACCCAGCCGTGAAAATTTTGAGCTTCACATTGTGTCAACATTTCTGAATCTGGTATCTCCCAAAACCTCCTCACCCCCATTCATACAACTTGGAGGCTAACCCCCTCCCCCCACCCATCCCCCATTACCCCCACCCCACCCTTCCCCCATTGCTAAACTACAGAAAAGAACACAGTCATGAAAATCTTGAGCTTCACATTCCCGCCCGTAATACAATTTCTGAATTTTTTTTTTACAATTTCTGAATTTTTTTCTCACAATTTTTTCTCACAATTACTGAAAGTGTGACGGACAGACGGACAGACGGACAGCTCTCTTATTATAATATACTAGTACAGTTCCCGTCGCTTCGCTGACGGTTAGACAGGCTAAACTACAAAAAAAGAACGCAGCCGTGAAAATTTTGAGCTTCACATTGTGTCAACATTTCTGAATCTGGTATCTCCCAAAACCTCCTCACCCCCATTCATGCAACTTGGTGGCTAACCCCCTCCCCCATTACCCCCACCCCTCCCCATTACCCCACCCATCCCCCATTACCACCACCCTCACCCTTCCCTCATTGCTAAACTACAGAAAAGAACACAGTCATGAAAATCTTGAGCTTCACATCGTCGCCCGTAATACAATTTCTGAATTTTGAGCTTCACATTGTGTCAACATTTCTGAATCTGGTATCTCCCAAAACCTCCTCACCCCCATTCATACAACTTGGGGGCTAACCCCCTCCCCCATTACCCCCAACCCTCCCCATTACCCAACCCATCCCCCATTACCCCCACCCTTCCCCCATTGCTAAACTACAGGAAAGAACACAGTCATGAAAATCTTGAGCTTCACATTGCCGCCCGTAATACAATTTCTGAATTTTTTTTACAATTTCTGAATTTTTTTCTCACAATTTTTTCTCACAATTTCTGAAAGTGTGACGGACAGACAGACAGACGGACAGCTCTCTTATTATAATATATAGATTACATTATAATCGGATTAATTCTTTCGAGCAAAAATTATTTGATACTTTTGCGAGGTAGTAATGTATAAATTATATAGAAAAATTAAAATATTTACGACTGATAGAAATTAGAAATACTTAATTTCACTTCTTGGTTTAGTTTCATAAATAGGTTTCATAAATTATAATAAACAAGTTCGCAAAGAAAAATAAGAAGTTAAGTTTTGTAAAACTTTTGATTTAGTAATTTGAAATTTAAGTGAAGTGGAAAAATTACAAACTTTACGATACTTAAACTCGAAACATAAATCTTAAACTTACTTTTAGCGAGATTGATTATTAATAAAATTAAAGCAAGTTAGGAATAGCGAATTCATTAATTTGAGGTTATAAAACTGAGTACAAATTATGAATTGGCTTTTTTTTTTTATCATAGATTTACTTCTGCAACAGAGGTTTTTGATAAATACAGAGTGGCCACAAAGTCCCTTTGCAGTGAAATTACCAGCATATCTGTACGTTGCCCTCGTTTTCCATGCGAATGGAGTTTGTGGCCACGTGGACAAAGAGACGTAGTATCTCAAAATTAATTCGTCACAGAGATTGCGTGATAATGAACAGGAAAAGAGCAAAGAACCCCTAAATCGAAACTCCTCGCTCTTTTACAACTTTCGGAGGTGGAGAACGAAGTAGTTCGAAGTCCACCTCCGTTAAGAGGGGCCTCGAATCTACACACAAATGGGAATGCATTTCTTCGAGATTTGAGCGGAGTGGTTCAAACATTCACTGTGCTTTGAGAGAATTGGAATAGAGAGATTGCGGAAACCACCAATGAAAGTTGTAGTATAATTTGTAGGCTAAAAGATTTTCTTGTTGATGGGTTTGCAGAATTGAAGCTTAAGGGCGCCAGACTTGCGGGTTAAGGGTACTATAAAAGTTACTGAAAATGGGTTCACTTTGAAGGGAAATAATATTATAAAAAGGACTTTATAGGTAATAAGAACATTTTTGTTCAATTTGACGGAAGGCTGGAAAGTGGTCGGATTAAGCTGGAATTTGGAACCTTGAGATGGTATTACAAGGGGAGTCGATTTATATAAGGCTATATTTAACTAACCTTTATCTATGGGCACCATAAAAGGATTTAATGGAAGGTAATTCTACAAATGAATAACAATTTGACGCGATGCATTCCTATAAATGCTCAGTCAGTGATGACGGGGCGATGTTAAGTGACACTGTAAATGGGAGACATTTATTTTCATATACGTATCGCATATATTGATTACATGAGATTACATGAAATGATGTGATTATATAAGATTTCATGGGATTACATGAGATTACATGATTAAGATGCAACACATGTAAAATAAATTGTAACACACTGTGATGATATAGCTAAGGAAATATGGTTTAACATAAGGAAGTAATTCGTCATGGACGAACTCATTTGGACCGTAGAATTTATGACTATGGGACACACGTATCAGGTTACAGGTAATGGGTAGCATCTGGGACCACTCTGTTCTCACACGGAAGAGGATGGTCGCGAACTCCGTGAGTCGCTTGAATCCGAGCAATCACAGAGTAGTTAGTCGGTCATACCCAATCCGACGATTTGGCGGGAGTCAAGCCCGAGACTTTTCACGCTCTGAGTTTATTAAAATTCCTAACCACCGAGCCATCGACTTATACCTTTAGCTATCGACACTGAAATTAATAAGCTGATACCTAGCGAAATTAATTTGATTATGATTATGATCCTTTCTTCTGCAATGAATCTACTGATGACGAAGTAATGTACCATATACCTTGTAAAGATTGTAATGTCTGTTATATTGGAAAAACGGTTTATTTAAAACGGAGAGCAACGAAGTGCAATATAGTATCAAAACAACTAATTCAGATAGTTGTTTATTCAAACGTGCAGTTAGCTTTGAACATAGGTGAGCTACTTGGAAATATGCCATCGAGAAACTCTTGTATAGTTTTAATTTAGTACTAAATCTAATATCGGACACGTATACAAAATAAATTGATTCTAGCTCCAAACTGCGAAAAGCTGGGTTGAGGTGATATTGGGTAGCCCCAAGTGTAGTGCCAGGTGCGCATGCGTAAACCGGTTCATTTGCCATTAATCGTCCATACGTTTAAGATGCTAAACTCCTTAGAAGCAATTCTGTTTGTCTTAGTATTTAAATTTGGCCTTTATCAACCTTATAATAGGAATAATAATATTAGGAGGAATGCAGGAGGGCTTTTGAAGACAGAGGGTTGAAAATCAGCAGAAAGAAAACGGAGTACCTGAGGTTCTACGAAAATCAAGACTCAGAAATTAGTTTAGAGGGAGCGAGGTTAAAGAGAGTAAGTAAGTTTACGTACTTGGGATCGACAGTGGCTGAGGACGGTGAGCTGGACACAGAAATAACACACAGAGTGCAATCTGGTTGGAAAAATTGGAAGAAAGTTTCAGGGGTGTTGTGTGACCGAAGAATAGGCGCAAGGGTTAAGGGAAAAGTGTATAAGACTGTGGTAAGACCGGCTATGATGTATGAGGCTGAGTCTTGGGCTATAAAGAAAGATCATGAGAAAAGACTAGATGTAACGGAGATGAGAATGCTGAGATGGATGTGCGGAGTGACAAGGTTGGATAGAGTAAGGAATGAAAGGATAAGGGGCACAACAAAGGTTGGAGAAATCTCGAGGAAGATACAAGAAAGTAGACTGAAATGGTATGGACATGTGATGAGAGGGGACGAAGATTATGTGGGTAAGAGAACGATGAATATGGAGGTGTATGGCAGGAGAAAGAGAGGCAGACCGAAGCGAAGGTGGATGGAGAAGGTGAGGGACGATTTGAGGGAGAAGGGCTTGTCGGAGGAAGAAGCCCAGGACCGGGCTGTGTGGAGGAGGCTGGTCAGAAACGCCGACCCCGCATATAGGCGGGAACGGGCGAAGAGAAAGAAGATCAACCTTATAATATTACCTTATTTGGCGAGTTTATTTTAAATAATTACTTATTCTCACTACTCAAATTTATCTATTACGTAAATAGAGCCTTCATTGTACCTAAGCAGAGTGTATCCATAAAGTGGATTCAACTGTATAAACGTTGTACAACTGAACCTTATTTTATTACATTTCGGTTCTGATAAATTCAAGAGGCTTAATCCCATATTCAGTGGGTAGATATTTCATTATTATCTACGCTATTGTTTAATAACATCTGCGCTTTCCAATTATTATTATAGGGATAAACAGAAGTAAAATTTGAAAATAATTATGTTAAAGATTTCAAAATTCTTCTTTTTCCCAATAACCACATCGTGGCCACATCGTAACTCCGCTCCTCATTAGATCAGCGATGTTAAATGACGTTGGTTCTGTCTAGTAATTGGATAGGCGACCCTCCCCTGCGTTCAGATGATGTACTGACCTATAAATGTTTGGATCCTACGTAAAGGCATAGGTCCCCTCCGTCACATGACCTTTGTGGTTAAGGAGGAGGCTCAACAAGGCCAAACATAATTACTGAGCATAAGATTGATTTTGGAAAAAAAACTTTTTTTTTTTTTTTTAGTTAAAAGTACAGAGAAATGGAATTATATTGTGGCTTTTATTTTCAATAATTGCGATATTTAAAATTTGTGCTAAACTTAAAACAAAATGAACATTAAAGGGATTCCTCTCCATTAACTTGCCATTTTGGAATTCTCCAAAATTGTTAGGTTCTTCTTTGACAGTTAGAATTGACAGTGCTCCGAATTTTCCTGACCTGGCTCCGCTCAGCTCTTCATTTTGACGCGTTACATTCATTTTTATTCATATTTTATGACCAAGTTCTCTTCTCTTCCCTTCATGTTCATCCCCAAATCATTTAACGAAAAAAAATTTCTATTCTTGTGCCTGACATTTTGCAATATCCAGAAACTACATTCAAATAAATGCGTACTACAGCACGTCTGTGCGTAAGCGAACAAATTAAACACTCGGAGTAAAGTGGCATAAACACGTATTTAGTACCTTAGTCCTATTTATAAAGCTTAAAAACATTTAATTAATTATCTGAGAAAATTGTCATCTATACTATCTGACCAATGACGAAAGTTCAGTGCAACTACTCAGTATCTTTAGGATTTCAGGCTATTTGAGAATCTGTCGTGAAATTGTGAATAACATGTAAATAACAAAGTTCATGATGATAATGTAACTGTTTCAAAATCTATTTCTATAAAGAGAACAAACTAAAATAAAAAAACACTTTCTAATTAGAAAATTGAAACCGATGAAGTTTTCTTTCTTAAAGAACGACAAGAAAAAGACTAGAATAATAGATTCACAAACTTTTACTCACCTCAAAACCTAAAAGTTTTACAAACATATTCTTTTTTCCCTTAACAGAGTATTCTACAAGAATTAATCACTCACACTCATTCAAATTTACCACGAAATTTTACCTTTGACAAATTTTGTAAAGCTCTGAAACTTGTAATTACCACAGTACTTATTTTCCTACCGAGTACGGTGTCACTGATCAAGATCTTGCGTGCTAAGGAGCTTACGCCCATTCCTGTAAAGGACATGACACCATCATTTAAAGAATAGTTCCTTGTCCGATTTTGATAACATGCGCTTTTATGCCTTTTAAAGTGAAATCTCCAGATGTAACTGGCATGCGTAAATATGCTTTAGCCTTGAATAACATCTGGAAGGTTTAACAAATTTACCTTGCACTACTCCGAGCAATCCAATTTAATTTTCCAGTTTTTTACTTTAGTAAAGTTTAATAGCAGCTTCTATAATCTATAAACAAACCTTGTATTTCAAATTTCTACAATGGAGTTGTAATCCATAGACGAACGATTTTATCCCAAACTATAAAGAAAAAATTAAATAATTTGGTAAATAACTAAAATAATTTAACAAATAAACAAAGACTTCAGCTTCAGGGATCCCCACCCAGGCTCGAGATATGAGATATCCTCGCCGTGACTCCAGAAACCCTTAATCCGTCTCTTTCCGGCTCCAATCCTACGAGCAACGGCTCCAGAGCAAAGTTCCTTTTCAACATTCTTAACAATCCTTTGAAATCAAATACGTTTTTCGACCTTTTTCCCCAATTTTATTTTTAAAACCTTTTTTCTCACTTTTATTCTTTAATTTTTAAAGTTTTAAAAAAAATATTACATTTAATTTTTAATTTTCTTACGAAAGAATGAAGACTATCTAAAATCACTCCGAGTGACCACCCTCTTAATTCTTTTGTATTTATATAAATAAAAGCTATTGACTTCTCCTTAGGGAGAATATATAATTTAATTCATATATATATATATATATATATATATGACAGAAGGGATGTACGTGAGATCCGAACTACGCGTCACTACATAATCTGGAAGCGGAGGTCGGCCTCCCGTCCAACTACTCTCCAGACCCGGTTTCGCTTAACTTCGCTGATCGACGGGAAGCGTTATTACGACAATAGACACAACGTATCCCAACGTATCCTAATCGACTTAGATCAAAATATCTAAAAGTGAAATACGAACTCCGAAATTAATTTAAAAACAAAATTTTTTTTACCAAAACAATAAAAACGGAAGTCTCGTTTTAGAGTTTAAAACGAAAAGAGAGACAATTTTCTAGTTTAACTTAAAAACAAATGAATAATTAATTGTTCATCATCAATTGGCGAAACCTTTTGAAGAACTCTTCCGAAATAGAAATAGCGCTTTTGTATATACTGCAAACCAGTTAGCAACATCGCTTCCTGCTCGATCAGCGAAGTTAAGCGACGTTAGGTCTGTTCGGTAATTGTATGGGTGACCCTCTTCCGCGTTCATTTTATATAGTGACTCGTAGATGATTCGAATCCCACGGAAAGTTGTAGGTCCCCTCCTCCACATGACCTTTGTTGTTATGAAGGAGGTGAAACAATCCCAAACATTATTATTATTATTAATTATTGTTGTTATTATTATTAATTCTTATTATTAATTAATATTATTTATTATTATTATTATTAATTATTATTATTATTATTAATTATTATTATTATTATTATTATTAATTATTAATTACACACGCCTGCGAATGAGAACTTTGTAAGAGTTGTTTTTTTACTAATAACTGATTTTATATAATTCAACTACGTTGATTTCGAATAAGGCGTCCATTTTTTTCTATCACGTAAGGATTTTCTGCAAACTGGAAGGGAAAAAACAACAACATAAATAAATATTATTTATTTCAATTTACATTAGGTACCTATTTCGCTTTGTTATACTAACTGCAAATGCAAGCAACTTTAAAAAGAAAGAAGACTCTTAACGTCAATTACATATTCATCTTTATTTGTCCTGAGTTTTCTCGTGAGATCTATGCCTTTTAGTCTCGAATGTACGCGCTGTTCCTTTTATTTTATGTAATAATTCTGGAGTATCCCGTTTCAACATCTAGCAGTAATCAGCCATCATGCTGATGTCCCACCTTCCCTGATAACTCTTCTCCATTTCTTTGATGTCTTGGTGAAACCGTTTTCCTTATTCTTCGCTGAGTGCTCCGAGATTCTCCGGGAAGTAATCCAAGTGTGAATGTAAGAAATGTAATTTTAAACGCGTATTACAACCCAACTCTCTGAACTTATTTAGCATGTTGTTCACAATGTTTTGGTAATTTGGGTCCTTGTTGTTCCCCCAAAATTTGCTGATAACATCCTTTCCTTAAAAGCAATCCATGCTTCTTTTTCAAGATTGTTCATTGTTCTTTCAAAGTCAGTTTTCTAATCTGGGGACCAACGAAAATTCCTTCTTTCAATTTTGCTTCCGAAAGAGTTGGGAATTTATCACACAAATACTTAAAACAATCTCCATCTTCGTTCAAGGCCTTAACAAATTGCTTCATCAAGCCCAATTTTATGTGAAGCGGAGGTAAAAGGACTTTCTTCGTGTCAACCAAACTTTCACGTTGAATGTTTTTAGAACCAGGTGTCAGGTTGACGCTGCGTGGCCACTCATTTTTTATCCAGTGCTGAGTTCTTGCTCTGCTATCCCATTCACACAAAAAACATGGAAACTTCGTATAACTTGGTTATTGACCTAACAACATACAAATCACTTTTAAGTCTCCACAAAGTAGCCAACCGTGTTCTTTGTATTTAACCTTAGCTAGAAGAAGCTCAAAATTTTCGTACGTTTCCTTCAAGTGAACCGAATGAGCCACAGGAACGGATGCATACAAGTTACCGTTGTGAAGGAGGACGCCTTTTAGATTTCTTTTGGAAGAATCAATGAAAAGTCTCCACTCATTTGGGTCATAGACTGCAGCGTCTAGCTTAAGTATTAGTTCCGAAACATTGTTGCAATATACCAGTGAATTTTCTTGAGAAAAATATTGGATGAATTCTTTTTCTCGAATTCTTTGCACGAAGTCTGGATCCCAAAATCTCTGAAGAATCCTTCGGGAGACACAAATCTCTTACCAAATCATTAAGTTCACTTTGTGTAAACAATTGGGGTTCAACAGATGTTTCGGTTTGAAAACAATCAATATCATCATTTCCATCAGCATCAGACACCGAATCAGATGAAGTTATATCAAGAGTATTTGGTTTAGTAGGTACAGGTATACCAGGTCCATGAGCAACAGGTCTTATAGTAGACTGAAAGTTTGGATAAGAAATTTCCTTTTTATTTTTAGTATTGTAGCCTTGCACGTTACATGAGCAAATATAGCAGTCATTGCTGTGATTTCTAGGCTCACGCCGGAGTATTGGAATCCCAAAAGGTAAAGAATCCTTTTTACCTTTACTCCACAGTCTAAGTTGTTCAACACAAACACTGCAAACTTTATGTGGAGCCCATGATTTGTCTTGATCCCCAAGTTTCAATCCGAAGTACACATAGTATGCTTTCTTGACAAAGTCTGTAATATCTCGCCTTTGTTTTTTCACAGTAAATTTTCCACGAATATAAGAGAAAATGTTTGGGCTATTTATACACCCTCTGGTTGCCATAGCGACAAATAAACAAACTTCAAGAGAGAAATATAGTCACCGCGCACCTTTGAATAATAAAGAAACTCGCACGCACTTGACAGACTGATCATCTCGTGGCTTGTCAATCACTTATATACTAGCGGTGCGTTTCTCGAATGTTCTAGAAGACGCTATGACGTCACTTCTGATCTGGAACCACCTATAGGCAGTAGTTCTTGATCAAAATTTAATTGAGTCAATTTTAATGAAAATTACTTACATATGTAATATGAAATATAACGTTTTGTGAAAATCTGTACGTGATGGCGAAAAATTAATATTATTTCGGAATCAGCGTGCAAAAAATTACTATATCAGTGATAAAATATTTCGGAAAACAAACCATCGCAGGCTGTGTTATTATTATTATTATTATTATTATTATTATTATTATATAATATTATTATGCATTGTACCTACCACTTTTGTTTATTAGTTTGAAAATGACAACCCAAAAAGGGGAGATAAGAAAGCAAACAGGAAGCAATAGGGCAAATGGACGGAATATTGCATAAACATAGTTCTCATCAAAATAAAGATTGACGTTTCACAAAAGACAAACAGCTTCGCATGATCAAAAAACAAAAAAAGAAGTTTTTGCGGGACAAAAAATACAGGATGTTTGTTTTGAAATTTGTGGATTTTAATATATATAATATATATATATAATATATATATATATATATATACACACATTTAACTGCAATGACCACGCAGTATATTAATGTATAGAAACGACGTAAGTATAGAGGAGCGTTCTGCACACGAGGAAGAGAAATAACGAACAAATGAAAAATGAGGTGACCGCCCGGGAATCGAACCCAGGATCTTCCGATTGCCGGTCAGATATGCTATCCATTACACCACGGGCCTCGATCAGTCAGAAGTGGAAATTCTCCTACATAGGGCAGAAACCAATGCCCTGAGCCCTCGCAAAATTTGTATATATATATTTTTTTTTATATATTTTTTTTTGTATCTATAACATTGGTTGGAAACAATTCATTTAATCTTGTGCTAAAAATCGATAATTTTCAATTTTTATATACAAAAAGAGCAGAGTGCTAAAACCCGGGCAGATTTCCAGTATAAATTTGTATATTTTTTATCTATAACATTGGTTGGAAACAATTCATTTAATCTTGTGCTAAAAATCGATAGTTTTTCCTTATAAATCTGTGTGCCCCTCCCACAATCCTCTAAGTTTGTTTCTCCGTTTATTGTATATATATATATATATATATATATATTTTTTTTTCTGTAACCTATATATAGGCTGTAATTCTTTATGTACTTCAGTGTTCCTGAGGATGTCATTAGACGAAAGCGCTTGAGCACCATTCTGTGTTTCCTTTCCTTCGTGGTTTTATTCATCATATATATATATATATATATATATATACAGGGTGTCCTATGATTTCGGTCTCATAAGGAAATTTATTTCAAATGAAATTTACAATTGTTTGTTTCTGGAATAGTATTTACTATTTACTAATAGATCAACTGTACGCCCTTGATAATTGGTTAGGTTAAGTCGTGATATTTTCGTTAGTTTTAACGAAAATATTCTGTAAAAATTGGTGGGGGGTGGGGGGAGATAACCTACAAGTACCTAGATAAACGGTACCAGTTTACTTCAGCAACTCGCAAGAACAATAAATTATATATTACTCAAGTTCTGTATAAATTTGTAATTAGCCTCGGTCAAGACAAGCCTTTTTTACGACATTGAATCTTATCTTGAAGTGGAACCAGTTCGAGTACAACTTTCAGAATTGCAAAACCTGGTAAACTTATAAAAGTTTAGTGAATATCCTTTTATTTTTGTATATCCATTTTGGGTGCGTCTTTATTTTCCCACCATGACAGTAAAAATTCCCATTCAAATAAAAAATCTGGCCATCAAGAGAGGAAGTACAGAGTAGCCACAAAGTCCCTTTGCAGTGAAGTTGCAGCATATCTGTATGTTGCCCTCGTTTTTCACGCAAAGGGACTTTATGGCCACCCTGTACAATGAAGGATAAGAAATTGGAGAGATAGTTTACTGTAATAATTGGTAAATTACTGACAATTTTTTTTCAAACTGTTTCACGTGAAGCATTCCTTTTTTTCTCATTCTGTTTACGCAGTTTTGTAAAATACGAGCTGTTGGGTAAAGATTTCACGACCTTTCGATCTGATGTTTAAACATTCTTCTGCCGATGTTTTGGGTCACAGCCATCACCTTCATTAACCGTTTACTGCATCCACTTTACTGATTTCATTCTGGTTAACGTCAGACGATTTTATTTTGACTGAGAGGAGGAAACCCCTGTGAACAAAAAGATGAACTGTACGACTGGCATTTCGGTGCTCTTCCAATACGTGCTCTACCGTAAAATGTACATTCCAATATGTGCTAACTAACGAAAATATCACGACCTAACCTAACCAATCGTCAAGGGCGTACAATTGACCTAACGATTGGTTAGGTTAGGTCGTGATATTTTCGTTAGTTAGCACATATTGGAATGTACATTTTACGGTAGAGCACGTATTGGAAGCGCACCGGCATTTCTTATTGATTTTTAGTAGTCGGTGTTGTACACTCGATTCAAAGGCAAATTTCATTTAAAAAGTGAATTTGATTTAAGGCAAATTTCATTTAAAATGCAATTTAAAAAATAAATAAATATGATATAAACCAAATGTAAATTAATCCATTAAGAAAGAATTATTTTTTTTTATATATTTCTTGATATTTTGTAACAAATTCAACTTCAGAGACTGCAGAGAAACACGAAATAGTTTTCTGATAAAGAAAACTAAAAAAATTTAAATTAAAAAAGTTCACTTTTAAGTTTTAACTTTACAATATTGTTAAAATGTGTTCCCAAATGGCGGTTAATGGGTTCAAAGCAAACTTAGTTTAAAAAGCCAGTATGATTTAAAAAGCCAATTTGATTTAAAAAGCCAATTTGATTTAAAAAGCCAATTTGATTTAAAAAGCAAATATGATTTAAAAATGAAGTTTAAAATAAAATGTAATTTAAAAGCAATATAACCAACTAACTAATTCAGAAAACTATCTTCAGTTGAGGGTTTTTTCATCTGCAATAATAAAAATGAGCATATGCGGATCCAGAGGGGGGTCCAGGGTGCCTTAATTGAAGCTTAATTGATCTAATGGGAAGGGTGTTACGACGTGGTCATGATGTAAGCCTTTTCGTCTCTTAACACGTTTCATTTCGAGTGACATTCGTGATCGCTGAACTTATCGCCTCTAAGGACTATGTCGCAGCCAAGCCGTAACACCACTTCCTATTAGATCAGCGGGGTTAAGCGACGTATGGTCTGTTTAGTAATTGGGTGGATGACTGCCCTTTGTTTATAGCAACGAGGAAGGTTCAAAATCTCAAACATTATTATATTATTGTCGCTTCTAAGAAAATGGACCAGAGAGAGAGAGAGAGAGAGAGAGAGAGAGAGAGAGAGAGAGCGTTACAGGGAGTTACAAGGACAACAAACCTCAAAGACCTTTCGGTCCACTCTGGGAGGTGCCCGTATTAAAAATAGTGCATGATTTAATTATTTTAGCAGCAGGAGAAAAACTGGATAAAAAAGTATAAGAATCTCTCTTCACCCTTCGCTCCCCCCCCGCCAGAGGCAGGTAGAGAAAAAGGTTGAAGAAAATACCTTGACCCTGAAAAAGTAACCAAGGAATTTTACAGGAAAGAGGAGAATACATAAGTTAGCTCACAATTCCGCTTTGTACACGCGCAAAATCGTACACTGGATACCACCGTTGTATAAACTAACATAATAATATATTTGTGCAAAATCGTATATCAACGACTTGGTATCGTCACAAGAACATCGAACATAGGGTTTTGATTTTATACAAAATATTACAGCTCTATTTACCGAGGTATCGGTCCAACAAGGACCCCATGACCCAGTCTAGGATAGCCCCCAAGAGTATTAAGAGAGAGGAAAATTCAAACTATCCATGTCTACACCCATGTACGCGCAAAACCATCACACCGACAAGATGAGAGAGAGAGAGAGAGAGAGAGAGAGAGAGAGAGAGGTTATTTTTAGGTTGTTTCTTTGTGCTGTATATGACAGTTCTGAAATTTAACGTTGGTTGTTATGACTACAGTACATAACATTCTCATCCAGAGTAAACTAAAATCCTAGGCCTCTTATTCGTCACTGAAGCAGTAGTTAACAGTAATGTTAACTCACTATTTTTTAACCTTATTAAAAATGAAAGAAATATTAAAAATTATTAGACCTTGTTCCTCTTTATAAATATGGTATTTAATATTCGTACCCAAAGGGTAAATTTTAATATACTGAAAAATTGTATATTAAACCTTAATCCCTATCCATTCTAAAAGTTACACTAGTACTACCCTGGGTACTGGGGTACATCAGTACCCCTGGTAGGGTTTAACCCTTTAAGGACTGAAGGTACAAATTGCTAACGTCTCAAATACAAGCATTCATAACTTAACCCTACAAAAAATTCAGGGCTTAAAGGGTTAAGGGTTAATATACTGCTTGGGAAACTATCCAACAAGAACAGAGAAGGTTTAACTCTGTTTTGGGTAACAGTTATTTGGATAGAAATCTTAAAATTGATGTACAGTATCCACTCTACCACCAAAATTTAACCTAATCTACTTTAACTTGACCTAACCTGATCTAACATGGTTTAACTTAATCTAACCAGAAGAATATATGACAGGAAAGTTTTTGTTCGATAAAGTATTAGATTCTCGTTTTAAGGTTCGGACCTCACTTACAAAAATACTTTAGCAAAACAACCTAATGAATGGTTAAATATTTGCAAAACGACCCAAATAGTTACTTCAACCATGCGACGAGTTCACGAACCATGATTGTGTCTGATAACAAATTAAATGGTTATAGCGCGAACAAAGTTGGAATAGCCCTTCCGTTTGATTGACAAATACAGGGTGTGTATAAAGTAACGCGAGTGAAGAGACAAATCCGATTTGAATTACATTAACGCCAGTGAACGACTGAACATGGATGAGTAATATTGTATTACATGTACTTTATAACAACTGTATATTCGCTAGTAAGGTTTATAAGAGGTGTTGAAAATATTTTTACGAGTTAAAATACAAGGTGAAACTAGTTTAAACCAGTTCAAATCGGATTTGTCTCTTCACTCGCGTTACTTTATACACACCCTGATCTAAACCAGTTATTTGGTTTGGAGCCCGTACCCACGTGGGTATGGAATGGGGAGGAAAGAACTGAGAAGCAGTTCGAATACATTTATGGTGCTACTGTAGTATGCGGTCTACCGTTAAGTTTCCACTGTAGTATGCGGTCTACCGTTCAAAATATTTAAAAGGAATTGAAAATGAATTGAAAGGAATTATAATTTAATTTACACAATTAAGGAATTATTAAAGAAGTTAAACATACTACTACCGCATACTTAACGGTAGACCGCATACTACAGTACGCCCTTGATGATTGGTTAGGTTAAGTCGTGATATTTTCGTTAGTTTTAACGAAAATATCACGACTTAACCTAACCAATCGTCAAGGGCGTACAATTAACCTAATAATAAAATAATAAGAAGATAAGAAGCTATAATTAAAAGGTAGACCGCCGAATCGTAGTAGACCGCCGAATCGTAGGTAGATCGCATACTACAGTAGCACCCATTTTATAACTGTAAATTGTTCATAATTCTTTTAAAAAAATGCCAATTAGACCCGTTAAAAAAAATAATATATATATATACACACACACTCTGATTCCATTACAAAGGTAAGAAACTGCGGAAAAAGATATACACTCTCAAACCCCAAATATTTTTCTCTGTGGTGATTTTAATTTTCTTTTCATGAAAAATGAAAGGATAGGAAAAAATATATGTATACTCAAGGACAAGAGGGGCACACGGGAAGACCAGGCGCAGGTAAAAATGCTACTAGGTCTAGCTGATGAATTTATGTTAACACAAGAAATAACAGAAAACACAAGAAAAACAACTGCCTAGATTTGGTATTCACAAACAACAGCAACCTAATTGATAATGTAGAAATATCCCCAACTATAATATCGGATCACAACATTATTGAAATAACAACCAATATAAAAGCAACAGGAAAGGAAAGAACACGAACAACAGAAAGAAGCAAATTCGAAATTTTTAATTTTCACTCCAAAGCTATAAACTGGGAAGGTGTTGCATCTAGCATGGAAGTAATAAATTGGAAAACCATCTTCGAGGCCAAGACAAGGGAAGAGATGCTAATGACCCTTTAGAGGAGAAGACGCTAGAAATTGTGGAAAGACGTCCCAAAAATACAACAAAGAGGAAAGGGAAGCAGGTTCGAGAGACAAAAGCGGTCGTTGTTCCGAAAAAGAAAAAGAGTGACTGCAAAATTAAGTAACTGTAAAGATAACAACATTAGAAAAATATTAAATGATAAACTGCAGAGTATCGATTGCGTCATACAGGAACTAATTGAAAAGCATACAGAAAAAGAAGACGACGACGCTATAGAAGCGATAAAGGTTAACTCAAAGTACTTCTACAATTTTGCAAAAAGGAAGTCGAAAAACCATACGACTATCGGACCTTTGAAAAACGAAGACAGTGCTTTATCTGATGATCGAAATGAAGTATCTGAAATATTAAGAGCTAAGTAGGAATCATCTTTCAGTATCCCAAAAACCGACAAACTGATATGCGATAGAAACGCGTTCTTTGAAGAAGAACTACAAGGAGAAAATATAACGGACTTCGACTTTACGACAGATGATATTACACAAGCTATAGGGAAGCTAAAAGCACACTCAGGGGCAGGATCGGACAAATGGAATGTCACACTGATCAAAAACTGAAAGAATACAATATCTGAGCCCCTATACTGGATATGGAGACGATCACTAGACACGGGAGAAATACCGGGCATCCTGAAGAGCGCGAACATAGTCCCCAAAAACTATAGGCCAGTGTCGCTTACATCTCATCTCACTAAAATATTTGAAAGAATAGTTAGACAGAAAGTCTATGACTTTTTGGAAAATCAGAAAAAATTCAATAATAACCAACATGGGTTTCGGTCAGGCAGATCAGGCCTATCACAACTAATGGAACACTACAACAACATTATTGATGCACTGGAAAGTAATGAAAACTATGATGTAATATACACAGACTTTGCCAAAGCGTTCGACAAGTGTGATCACAGAATCATCATACATAAACTGAAATACAGTATATGGGAATAAGAGGAAAAGTAGGGAAATGGAGTGAGTGGCGGCAAGTCGTTACAGTACAAGGAATATCTTCATCAGAATCAGAGATCCTCAGCTCAGTACCACAAGGAACAGTATTAGCTCCACTACTCTTCATAATCATGCTAACTGACATAGATGAAGACGTTACCAGAGACAGCACAGTAACATCCTTTGCCGATGACACAAAGATCAGTAGAAAAATAAGAAAGTCAGAAGATATAGAATCTCTACAAACGGCCATGAACAGAATCTACAAGTGGAAGGAAGACAACAGTATAAAGTTTAACACTGAGAAATTTCAGCTGTTACGGTACTGAAAAAGAGAAGACCTAAAATCCATGGAATATTATATCCAAAATGGACAGGAAATTCAGAGAAATTCTAAAGCAAAAGATTTATGGGTTGTAATGACTGATGATGCGAAATTTGAAACACAAAATAAGATAACAGTAACAGAGCAAAGAGAATAACTGGGAAGATACTGAGAACCTTTAAACGAAGGGATAGGAATATAATGATTCTTCTACTGAAAACACTGATCATACCCAAATTGGAATACTGCTCGGTCCTAACATGCCCATATAAAAAAGAAGACATTAGACAGCTAGAAGGGATTCAGAGAAGCTTCACAGCCAAGATCAAGGGGTGCAAAAAACTAAATTACTGGGAAAGGTTAAGCGAATTAAATCTATATTCACTGGAAAGGAGAAGAGAAAGAGAGAGAGAGAGAGAGAGAGAGAGAGAGAGAGAGAGAGAGAGAGAGAGAGAGAGAGAGAGAAGAGACATACCATTATTTACACTTGGAAAATAATGGAGAAACTAGTCCCTAATCTTACTCTGAACCCTGTAACTCCCCAAACAACAGTGGAAAGTAGAAAAGGAAGATTGTGTCGTGTTCCCAAATTAAAGGCGAGACAGGGAACATCGTTAACCCTGAAAGAAAATAGTTTTTTTGTGAGAGGACCAAAACTGTTTAATCAGCTGCCCAAAGACCTAAAGGAACACGAGTGGTGTTGCAGTGTACAGCTTCAAAAGAAGATTAGACGCCTGGCTCAGAACAATCCCCGATGAGCGGGCGTACCTGGCTATGTGTGGTGGAGAGTACAAGAAACCAACTCACTACTTCACCAGGGCAACTCGAGGGAAGGGGCGACAAGCTTGACCTTCGTGAAATGAGGAATCATCGCACTGAACATTTGAAAGGTTGAAAGGTGTATATATATAATATATATATAATATATTATATATATATATATATATATATAACACCTCAAATTAAAGATGATATTGTTTTTAGGAGTGGTAAACTGTATTTTAGAAACTCTTATTTTTGGTTCAAACTAATTTATAATATTATTTGACCTAGAGGCCCGCAGAACCGTCCGAAATTCAGAACTAGTGAGCAAGCGGGTTTTTCGCTTAGTATCGCTGCAGACCTCTGGATATAGGTGTTACAGCAGAGTCAAGGTCCGCTTTGAACAATCATAACGCTTCTGTGTAGAATTTGCCTTCATGATTGACGAATCTGATCTAATAGTATTATTTTTCGGATGTTAATTAAAATATCCCGATTTTCATAAGTATATTAAAGGGCCAACATACGATATTTTAAAAACGAAACGTAAAGCCTAGGATTGAAATTAAAAATATTAAATTTTTTATGACACTATTAATGATAAGAATAATTTTTTAAAATAAAATACTTATCGCAAATAATTTTTTGTTTATTTTTAGATAACGCGATTTTTTTATTTTTTTTTTGGCACCAAATGAATTTTGTGGATAATTTCTTGTGACAGCAAAGAACCATTTTCAGTGGAATTTTAACGTAAAATATTCATGGAATTTTGTCAAAGGTTTATATTACGTGAAGCGTTGAACTTCTAAGTAATGAAGTAGAAATTTACTTCTTCCTTATACTGTTTTACGAAGTTGAGTTTACATTTACAATTTTTAATAGATTTTTTCCGGTTTGTATTCCGCTTTTAACGTAAAAAAGGTTTCATCATTAGTGAAGATCATTCTTGGGGTAAATTTACCATATTATACATATTATGGCGAAACCTTTCTTTTGGTGAGTGCCACAAACCAAATTACTTTAGGTGGCATGCCGTTGGCATTCTTTTCTAGTTGGATATTGTAGTAGGTCTTGACTCAGTGGAGAGGGTGTCAGTTCGGTCTCACCCCATTCTGTCATTCCAATTCCTATCCTTGTCCGCCGCAAATGTAATTCCCGTTCTGTGCCATTCCCATTCATGGCAATTCCCATTCTATGCCATTCCCTTTCTAGGCAATTCACATTCTATGCCATTCCCATTCATGACAATTCCTAGTCTATGCCATTCCCATTCTAGGCAATTCCCATTCAATGCCATTCCCACTTCATGTCAGTTTCATTCTCATCCACGGCCTTTCCCACTTTGGTTCGGGTTAGGTTAGGATTGGTTAGGTTAGGTTAGGTTAGGATTGGTTAGGATACGATGAGTTAGGTTATGACTGGTTAAAAAGAGTTAGGTTAGAAAAGATTAGCCCTTCCCATTCGGCGCCGTTTCAGCGACGAAAACATTGTGTCCCAAATTAAGAGATGATTTTGTCAAATATGGATTTTTCAATTTTGGTTAGTTTCATTTGAGGACCTACACCAAGTAGCCTCGACTAAGGTTATATGTTAAATTAATGTTAAATTTGTTTAATTGGGCTTTACCCTGTTGGCACCGTACAATATATTAAATAGATAATTGTGAACTAATTCTAAATAATTGTGCCACGTACAAAGGAAACTGAAAGTTACTAAAAGAAAATAAAACTGAAAAGCTAAATTATGGCGTTTTAGTCCATCAAACGCTATTCGCCATTTTTGGATGAACAAAAATTAGACAAAGAACATGACAGGAAAGACAAACTTGATTAAAAATACAGTTCAACCTTTCTGTAAAACTAAAATTTATTACAGAATTTAACTAAGTATTAGAAAATCAAATTGAATCAGGAAATATACATAATTAAAAGGGAAATAATATACAATAGTTTCTGTAACATTAATAATAATATATCAATATTTGACTTTCACTACTCTCCTGAGACATCATTAACCTTTGCTGTAGTTGTAGAAAATTCAAAATTTTATTGCGTGCTGTTTCGCGAACGCATACAAGATTATTGGAGAAATTATTCTAATCAGAATATAGATTTTCGATATACAGTATATATATATATATATATATATATATATATATATATATGTCTGTGCCCAATTATATATATATATATATATATATATATATATATATATTTGGCACAGATTTTATTTAGATTAGATTGAGTTGTTTAACCTTCTTCGCAACATCTAAGATCATATGACAGAGGAAACTTACAGTTTTACGTGAAATCCGAACCACGAGTCGCTACATAATCTGGACGTAGAGAACGGTCTCCCATCCAACTACTCTCCAGACTGAATGTCGTTCAGCGAAGCTGAGCGACGGGAAGCGCTGGTACAACATTGGCCATGACATAGTCTTTGGATACAGATTGCCTGTAGATTAAATTGTCGATAGAAAGTACACCTATTCAGAATATGCGCAGCTCGCAGCATCATTGTCAAGTATATATAAAGGGTCAACTTGCTAACGAGGGTTCCGAACCTAGGTCATGATCACTGGAAGTAAAACTACTTTGAGTTATCACACTCTACTAAAAGGTTTGATCCACAACAATTTATTTGCTTGTGTCGTTAGTATGTACACTTGTACAGTATTGCAGGCGCTCCTGGTTTTATAAATTTATGTGCATGATTCATCAGGAGCAAGATGCATCGCAAACTTTTTTCCTTCGTGAGGCAACACAAATGCACATTCATCTTACCTCAGGCTTGCCAACCTCAATCTACTTTCTGACAGAGCAAATTGAAATACATAAACTTACACAATTATGATTTTTTGGAAATATATTAATAGTTAAAGTAATATTAAAAAGATAGAAGCTTGATTAAAAATACCTATTTTTATTCAGTGATATATATTTAAAGAAAAAGTGATCAATATTTCGTATTGGTCTTTATTGATTACTTAAATTTATACATTCAAGGAGAACGCGCCACATTTTAAAGGTACTTTTTGGAACGTTGGAAAAATAAAGGAACCAAAATTATTATTGGTTAGTATGAGTTCTGTTTCATTTTCTCTCTCTCTCTCTCTTCTCTCTCTCTCCTCTCTCTCTCTCTCTCTTCTCCAGTTAGAGAAATATTTATTGGTGATATGATTTCTAAGTATTGGTAAACAACACCAATACTTAAATTTCAATCGATTTTCTTGCATGAGATTAAATTTCTTACAAAAAACAACTCGGAAGAATTTAGAACAGATGGTTGTGTAAGCTCGGGCTTATTTTTCTTTTTTTATGACAGGAACAATTGGGAAAGTGTCTTTTGTGATTTGTTGCAGTGTTTCCAAGCTCATGTTTGGTATAATACACCGTAAATACATTTGAAGGAAGGGCGATAAGAGATGTTAAAGTCTCGTAACGCTTTTGAGTTTTAATTTACGACTTACATTCCACGTTTGACATTGTGTTTTCGCGTTGGTATGTTTATATCCTATAAAACTCTCTCTATTTGATATATAGAGTAATAAAGGGCTAGAATCTATTCAGAATTGATCGTCTACATTCTGCTCAGTGTAATTTTGGATCACAAGCGAGGATTTAGTTTATGTAAACATATGTAGTAAAGGATGTTACCTCGTCTACTTATAGAGATATGTTCACGTCTGAACACCCTTACCGTCAGATCAGAGAGGTTAAGCGACGTTGGTTTTTTTAAGTGGTTGAATGGATGACCCTCCTTTTCTTTCAGATAATGTAGCGACTCTTAGATGGTTCGGATCCCAGTAAAGCTGTATGTCCCCTCCATTACGTGACCATGATCGTTTCGAAGGTTAAATGATCCCAAACATCATTATTATCATTCGTCTACTCCTACATAACTAACCTTAATTAACAGACACCATCAAAGTTTGTTTACACGAACCAAGAGTCTATCTATCGTAATAGATAATACATAGATGGTAACTTAGAACCCCCTCCCCCCTTATTGCGTTTCATTACGGAAGAAATTTTAATTGAAGGCCATTAACTTTCTCCACATCAAAAATTGTACGTGTCGAGAAAATTTTAAAATGTTGGGTTAATTTAAACTAAAAAAAAAATAAATATTTTGAATTTTATTTTTAAAACATTTTAAAAACAATTTTTTATTTTTTTTAATTAAAAAATAATGACTTATTATTTGGAAAATTCTCAATTTTTCTAGTTTTGTTTCAGAATGTCAAAATTAAACGAGTCCTTGAAATTAAATGTTAAATATTTGAAATTATTAAATATATTTTGAATTCTTAATTTTAATTAGCACCGTACACTCTTCTTTTTTGAGGGGGAGGGGGGGAGAATATAGGAAAACTTTAGTTTCAAGGAATAAATTATGAAAAAGGGTCACGAATGAATTCATCTAATCTAACCTGTTACATCAGCGCATGCTCAAAAGTTGAATAGAGGGGAAAAAAATTGTTGTTTTTTTATGCGCCCTTTGTTCCTATTTTGTTTCGATAGTGATATTTGTTTTCCTTTCTTTCAGTTGCAGTAAATCCTCATCCGAGCCAAGGGATGTCCACTCCTCTCCCCAGTTCTCACCGAGTGCTCACTCTCCTTTCCCCGCTCTTCCAGCGAGCATTTCCCTCGACGCTGCCATCTACGTTGCGGTGAGAGTCCGCGATTCGAAATTAATTTTTCTTTGTTTCTTGTTATGGACGCAATCCGACCTTCTTTTCCCACTTCCATTTTTTTTTTAACTTTTTTAAAGCTCTTCCAAGCTGCGTTAGAATCTGTCTGTATCCGCGGTATTATCATTGACAGGCAACGAACGTTTAGAAATACGGTGTGTGTATATATATATATATATATATATATATATATATATATATGCGAGGGTAATTCAATAAGTATCCGCACTTTCTATTTTCACAATTTTAGTTTCACATTTGATAGATTATAAACACATCACTTCTCAACATAGTCTCCCTCTTTCTCAATACACTTAGTCCAGCGATCTACAAGCTTCCTAATGCCATCACAAAAGAATGTTTTTGGCTGTGTGCGTAGCCAGTCACGCACCGCCTCCTTCAGGTCATCATCGCCTTGAAATCGCTGACCTCTCAAAGCGTCTTTCAGTGGTCCAAATAGGTAAAAATCCGAAGGTGCCAGGTCTGGACTGTAGGCTGGATGGTCGAGAACTTCAAATTTAATTTCTTGAAGGCATTTTCTAGTCTGTGCAGCGGTACTTCAATGGAAGCATGCAATGGAAGCATCCAACTTCTCCCGTTGTAAGGAAGTTCAAAGCGCAGCCGTCAGCAGGTAAAGTTATGCTAACACTGTTTTGGGATACACGAGGCCAAGCGTGGAACTACAGTAACAAGTGCATCGTATTCTGACATGCTTCGGAATGAGTTAAAGAAAGCAATTCGCACAAAACGGAGAGGGAGATTGTCGGAAGGTGTTATTCTGTTACACGACAATGCGCGCCCTCATACCACTGCACAGATTAGCAAATGCCTTCAAGAACTTAAATTTGAAGTTCTTAACCATCCAGCCTACAGTCCAGACCTGACACCTTCGGATTTTGACCTGTTTGGACCACTAAAGGACGCTTTGAGAGGTCAGCGATTCCAAGGCGACGATGACCTGAAGGAGGCGGTGAGTGACTGGCTACGCACACAGCCAAAAACATTCCTTTGTGATGGCATTAGGAAGCTTGTAGATCGCTGGACTAAGTGTATTGAGAAACAGGGAGACTATGTTGAGAAGTGATGTGTTTATAATCTATAAGCTGTGAAAATAAAATTGTGAAAATAAAAAGTGCGGATACTTATTGAATTACCCTCGTGTGTGTGTATATATATATATATAATGATAAAGTTTATTGGCAGGAGACAAATCCTGTAATATATATATATAGTATATTGGAGGTATAACTCATCTTTGTTCGACGTATTATGATGGAACTATTATTATACACGCAAGGAAATGAGACGTGTGAAAATATCTTTTTCTGTTTTATTTCTTTGCGTCTGTAATATTCTTCTCAGAGAGAGAGAGAGAGAGAGAGAGAGAGAGAGAGAGAGAGAGAGAGAGAGAGAGAGAGTGTTACAAGGAATTACAGGGAAGTGAAGGAGCCACAACAGCTTTATAGCCGATTCGAAGTGCATCCGTAGATTTCGTTCAAACGCAGACCACTCAAAGAGAGAAGAATTGGCATAAAAAACAAGAGGGTTCTACCCTCCTCCTCATCCCCCTTCCCAACTACCGTGTACAGGTTTGGAAATAAGGAAGAAACAAACACTTGACAATTTGCAGGAGGAAAAAATGTCGAGAAACCTTATACGACAGGTGGGAATTGGAAATATACACACAAATATCCTTCACACATTTGGTCATGGATCACTGGAGATGATCGTCTGATACTACATCAAGATTGTTTTTAAACGCATTGACAGAAGACAAGAAAAGGACTTCAGGAGGAAGCCTATTCCAGTAATCGACAATCTTGTACGTGAAGAAGTTATTGCAAATATTTGTATTGTACGGTTTCGGTTCAGGTTTACAACTGTTACTTTCAATCGAGTTCGTGTTTAGCGTAAAATGTTGTCATTTCTATTCATGTTTAAAGAGAGAAAGAGAGAGAGAGAGAGAACACTGTACATCGTCATACAGTCATAAACTGGTAAAAACTATACAGGTATCCATCAACTTCTTTGTCAGAATGAAATTGTCACGTCCTCAGTATTACTAGGATGTTTCTTATTCGGAGGCTTCTGTTTATCTTCTCATAAGCTGAATTTCACCTTTGCTTCCAATGCGTGAAAACCGTTTTAAACATTTTTGGACAGAAATAAATGTTCATTGGATTGATGTGTGAAGTTCACAAGTCATTGTACTAAATGTCTAAAATCTAAATCAGGGGTCACCAACCTTTTTTTTGTTCACCGCCCACTTTTACGATTTTTTGAAAATTAAAAAAGCTTATCGCCCACCTTAGATCAAAAAGAATAATCAACATAATCGATAAAATAAATAATGAAATAAATGTTTAATTACCTTTAATGTGAGCCCACTAGTGGGCGCTACCGCCCAGGTTGGTGACCCCTGATCTAAATGATACCCAGTAAATGAATATTGTTGTGCATAGTAAAATTTTGCTTTAACTCTATAATGCCCATCAGGGGGCTTTTCTGAGATTAAATAAATCATTTGGAGTTAGCTAGAATAAAACCAGTAAATTGCCCTTGGAGTTAAAGTGTCAATAGACGCTTGTTTAACGGTTTTAATGCCTAGGGTAGAGGCTTGCTTGCGTCGATTGTTGTTGGCCCGCCCAGCCAGAGCCCAAGAATATTTTATTTAGGCCTACCAGAGTACTAGTAGCGAATTTTACAGAGGGTTCGAGCCCCTAAGTCGAAGCCCAGTATCCCTAAAAATATCCTAAAAGCTTTAGGTTTGGCCCAGACCCATAAAGAGTATTAAGAATTTTTCTAAGTGTTGTGAATCATTGATTCACACTCATAACTCCGCGAAATGTGTCTCCTTTTTCTGTATAGGAACTTTATAATAGTTTACTGTAATTTTTTTTTTTTTTTTTTTTTTGCGAAATCAAGAAATTAGTTTTTTTCTAAAACAAAATAGCAATTATATAAAAAAAACTTTTATTTCCTCCAAACTCACATTTTAAGAAAAAAAAAAAACTTTTTTTCTTTTTACAAATTTGTTGAGTTTTTCTATAAAATACCATTTCAAATTCAAAATACTTCGAACTATATATATATATATATATATACAGGGTGTTTTAGGAGAAAAGGTCAATACTTCGGGAGGTGATAGTATCGGTCATTGTGAGAAAAAAAGTTCATATGAACATGTGTCTAATTTTGAATGGTTACGGAGATAGAGCTGTTTGAATCTACAAATACAAAAGCATTGTTAATGGTAATCAAGAAAGAGAAACCAATTACTGTTTCCAACATTTAATGTTTAAACATTAGCATTTTGAATGGTATCAAATACAGAAATGACAAATTTGTTACAGTTTACAATACGTTTTCGAAAATCCCACCGTCAACCTCAATACACTTTGCAACTCGTGTGCGAAGATCGCGTGTTGTTCGCCTGAGTTGATCTTGACGTTCCTTTATGCCGGCAGCAGCATCCAAAATGCGCGCGAGCAATTCGTCTCGTGTATCCACCTTTCTTTTGTAAACTTGACTTTTCATCCACCCCCACAAACAATAATCTAACGGAGAGAGGCTGGAGACCTTGGTGGCCATTGAATGGGACCACCGCTGGGGGAGGAAGAGCTGCGCGCGCATCAGATTCAAACAGCTCTATCTCCGTAACCATTCAGAATTAGACACATGTTCATATGAACTTTTTTTCTCACAATGACCGATACTATCACCTCCCGAAGTATTGACCTTTCCTCCTGAAACAACCTGTATATATATATATATATATATATATATATAAAATATGAAATAAAAAAATCAATAGATCAGAATAGAATACCATATACAGTTTAGCTCGAGTCTGGCCACAACCCGCAGTCTGTCAAATTTCTGAAGCCCTGGGCCAGCCCGGGCCCAGTGAAAAGTTATCTTTTATGGCCCTGTCTGACCCACATATCGGGCCTGTCGCGCCTGGGCCCCTATCTGTGCAGACCCTAGCTCAGGAGTCTTTCCTGAGGCTTAATAAAATCGCCTGACGTAGTCACAACAAAATCAGTGGTGAGCTTACAGTGTCAAGGCAAGTTGAAATGTTCAGTCACCTTAGTTTATAGCTATAGTTATTTTTATCTTCCTCTTGTGTGTGTGTGTGTGTGTGTGTGTGTGTGTGTGTGTGTGTGTGTGTGTCCATAGCAGTGAATATGGCTGAGGTTGAGTTTGTTATAATTAACAGATGTAGAGTATTTTTATGTAAGGATACCTTAACCTAACCTGACCTAAATTAAACTAACTTTTTAGTATCAACAATATGCATGTCGACATTATGCAGATCGACTGTGTTCTTCTACCCGCCGAGCTCCTGGAAGTTGAATCATCTGGTACCTTACTGGTTCCAGGCAGGGGCGTAACTGGAGTAAAAAAGTTGCGTGGAGGGGGGGGGGGACACAATCCTATTGTCAGTGGTGGGCACCGTTAACCAAAAAGTTAACTTCGTTAACCGCTAATCCGTTAACCAGAAAGTTAACTTCGTTAACCGTTAATCCGTTAATTCGTTAAACATGTAACGGAAGTTACCGATAAACCGTTAACGTTAACTTTTATTAAAAAAAATGAAAAACACAATATATATATATAATTTAATTTTCCCTCTTCTCGTTCTCCATTTTGTCCATGAGATGCATGTTGCCCTTCATGAAAATTAGCATATCAAAGTTTTCATCAGACAGGGATGATCTCTTGGCCCTCAGGATGTCCTTGCCCATAGAGAACAAACGCTCCACTGCAGCACTGGAGGGGATGGCTGTGTTGAACTTGATGAACAAGTCCACCAACACTTGCTCACCCAAGAAGGCAGCATCTGTCAGCAAGTCCTTGGAGTTGGTCTCCAGCCAGGTCTTGACCAAGTTCTGGGCCTTGCCCTTGAGTGACCTGTGGCTTCTGCTGCTCTCTTTTGTCTGGATGACAGCACTGAAGAAGTCATCCTCCTCCTCCTCCTCCTCGTTGTTGCTGCCTCCACTGTTGCTGCCCACTTCGTTGGACTGCTGCTTCATGGCCTCCTCGACTGTACCCTCCATGCTTTTCCTCACCCTGGCGACCTTGGTGTTGTCATACTTGTCCAACCAGATGAGGCGAAACCTGGGATGGAAGGCAGCAGCCAGCTGGCACTGAAAATAATAGAAACTTTTAAACGTTTATTTATGAATTTTTTGGGTTTACGGACTTGAGTTAACGGAAGTTAAATGTAACGGAAGTTAATTAGTCCGATAATGATTTTCAAAGTTAACTTAAAAGTTAAATCGTTAACGAAAAAGTTAACTTCGTTAATTAACGATTAACGGATTAACGGTTTGTGCCCAGCTTTGCCTATTGTTAGAAGCACTCATTATCTATGGGAGTAATTATAAAAGTTGTCCCCCCCCCCAAACTTTTATAATTACTCCCATAGATAATGAGTGATTCTAACAATAGGATTGTGTTCGTCCCCCCTAACTTTTTTACTCCAGTTACGCCCCCTGGTTCCAGGGTTTTCAAAACAAACGTTCCCCGAGTTAGTTTACACTTGTGTAATAGCACACTTCTTACATTAGCTCGGGTAAAAGCGCTTTGGTTAAATTAGATTATTATTATAAATTTAAAAACAATTACCTCAAGTACACAGAATTGTGCGCGCATTTGTGTTTCTTTCAAAGGAAACATTTAACGAGCGTGTTTTTAACAAATGTGATAAACAATAGCACAATTGTAGGGAAGTTCAAAATATCGGTGCATACATAAAACTGATGCAATCTCGTTCTTTCTCGTATATACTTAATCATTTTAAGGTTCAAAATGAAGTAGAAATGAATTATTTATAATGAAGTGCCACAAAGTGCGAAATTAAAGCTTTGTAAAAGGAATTACGACACTCAAACAATTGAGTTTTAGTACAGAAACGTAAACATAAACGCAGATATTTTGTCGTCATGTTAAGAGAACGCATAAATAATTAACACGCGTTTGTTGTTTTTAGGCTTTGTTCTTTGAGCTGAAACAGTTTTTGTTCGTGTTTATAAAACTTAGCGCATAACGTCCACTTTATACTGATTTTATTGTAGTTTACGCCAGACGATTTTATTCAATCTTAGAAGAGAACCTAATGCGACAATGGGTTGAATTTAAGTTAAGTATCTTTTGAAAGAAGTTGGTGGAACAAAAGAAGAAAAAGAAAGAAATTTGTTCCGCAATGCGAGGAATAATGTTAATGCATTTATTTCAATTTCCGTTAATATTAACAAACTATTTTATTATTTAACTTTATGAATAAACAAAATAAAAATTATATTAAAAAGTGAATCAGTAAAAAAACAAAAACAAAAAAAAATGGATGTAAAGAACAAAGAAAGAAATAAAACATTTTTTTATTTGGTTTGAATGATTTTTAATAAACTTCACAGTTTAACGCCCCAAAATGGCTGTCCGGATTGCGATATTTGGTTGCCGGCAAACACGCAGATGCGCTTTTGATATTATTTAATAAAAATGGTTATGATTTTTGCTTTTTGCGCCTGAATTTGCGTATTCGACACAGAAATTAGATCAGAAACTGTTTTAGGAGTATTCATTACCCCGTCAGGACAGAAATTAGGATTATACACTGTTTGGCAGTATTCATTCCCGTTACCCGAATAATACTGAATGTAAATCATTTAAATTGTTTTCCTTCAGTTTTAATTTCAGTTTACCAGAGAAGTTAATTGAATTTCAGTTAAATGTTTTAAATATATTGTGAAATTGTTCGTATGAATTACATTTCACAATAATGTTGTTGTTGTTTTTTAGTCCTATGAACTTATTTTATTATTATGGCATTAGTAGTGTGGTAGCGTTGTTGCAAAACTGCAAAAATGGGACTGTAATTACAGCATTGCAAAGATATATCCACGCATCAGTTATAATTCTACAAGGCATTGAGGGAGCAATATCCGTATCCTACCAACGGTTACCACGTCAACGACGCTCGCTTCGCTCGAGCTCCCAGCAACCACGTGCGTCACTGACCGATACGCAGTGAACCTCGTTCCAATGAACCATTTTTTTAGTTTATTTATTATGAAATTCATTTCGACACTAAAATGCAATTTTACTTTATGTGCAGTTATGTACAAACAATTTGGCTTCCACTCGGAAACGAACCCAATCTATTCTAACACGAGTTGAAGCAACACATACCAATAACTTAGCCAGCGCCCGTGGAGCACTTAGTAAGACCGTTTCCCTATTATAAGCGAAATGAAAACACCGTAGTCGGGGGTTCGGATCCTGATAATGCTGTTAATAATAATCAAGGAGTTAGCTCAATGGGTCGTATTAGTTGGCCTGAGCACTGTGCCAGTTTCTGACCCTCCTTGTTCATTATTATTATTATTATTATTATTATTATTACCTCTTACCCAAAACGTTTCAGGTTTCTGTCTCAGATTCCTTTATGGGCTTCGTTCGTCTTATTTTGACTTAAAGCAGATATATTTATATTTTCTTTTATATACCCTATATTTATCGCATATAAATATATTTATTTTTATTTATGATAATGATAAATTTTATTGGCAGAAAACAAATCCCATAAAAATGACATTTATATACTTATATATATTTATTAAATTTTCCCAACGTTCAGGCAATCTGCATATATATATATATTATATATATATAATATATATACACACACGGTGTTCTAATATTACCAAGTAAACTTTTATATGAACGCAATATCTTAACAAGAATTATATGATATCCAACAATTGTTTACTTTAGATGGTCAAAGTGTCTTCCTTCAACTTGAACACATTGTTTACAACGTTCGACTACTGATCGACTTGTAAAAGTTTACTAAGTAATTTTAGAACACCCTGTATATATATATATTCAGGGTGCGGTATAAGTCGCTTTATCGAGAACAGTGAAATCACCATGCGAAGAATAATATTTATTATTTATTACAGAAATTGTTCAGAGTGCCTTCCATCATGTTCAGTATACACGTTACATCTTTGAACCACTGAATAACAAGTAGCACGACATAGTTCTTTGTTATTATTCAACGTCTCGAACTATTGGTGTATCAAAAGTCTTCATGTGATCGAAGTCCCACGGTTTCTGGTCGTAGACTCTATCTTTTATTATACACCACATTGAACTCGCATCACATTTAGGGTGGCCAGACGTCCGGCTCTAGGCGGACAGTCCGCCTTTTGAGCACTCTGTCCTTTGGGTGGCCATTTCCAAATTTCCAAAAAGGAGGACACTGCGTATGTGGCCGTACGTTAACATATTATATAATATATATATATATATATGTTAACGTACGGCCACATACGCAGTGTCATCCTTTTTAAATGGCCACCATAATCACATTGATTATTCAATGTGATGTATAATCAAAGATAGAGTCTACGGCCAGAAACCTCGGAACCTCGATCATATGACGACTGATACACCAAGGGTTTGAGACGTTGAATAATAACAATGTCGCGCTATTTGTTGTTCAGTGGTTCAAAGATGTAACCTGTGTATTGAACATGATAAAGGACACTTCAAACAATTTCTGTAATAAATAATAAATATTATTCGGATCAATGAAAGAAAGCCACCCCAGCCTTTTTTTAGTTAGCTTTATAAGGCTAACTAACGAAAATATCACGACCTAACCTAACCAATCGTTAGGTCACCTGTACGCCCTTGATGATTGGTTAGGTTAGGTCGTCATATTTTCGTTAGTTAGCCTTATAAAGCTAACTAAAAAAGGCTGGGGGTGGCTTCCTTTCATTGATCCTATTATTCTTAGCGAGGTGATTTCATTATGCTCGGTAAAGCGACTTATGCCGCACCCTGTGTGTGTGTGTATCATATATATTTCTTTCGTTTCTGCTATGAGAAAAAATGTTACTCGTCAAATATAATAAAGTAGGGAGAGAGCGAACCTTTTTTCCAGTGTATTTTTTGGCGTTCATTGTGTTTTATAAACAAAGAGGGGTGAATTTCTCTGCTATTTCTTCTCCAAAACGACCTTTTTATAAAATGTTTACAACTAAAGTCTCCAATGATATCGTTTGTTTTGAAAGTGTCCTTGCGTACTTCGAGGTTTTTGTGTCAGATGTTGAAACCTGAACTCATTAAGAAGGGCAAGGATCCACGAGTTGTTTACTAAGTGTTGTTTAAAGATTGTCCTGACTATGTAGGTAATACTGTGGATCTTGGAATAAGGGTGTATCAACATTGGTGTATTTTAAGTTTCGACGATCGTTAAGCATCATGACGATTTGGATCATCTTATTGATTCGGGAGAGTTTGAAATTTTAGTGAATGTTCCAGATTTGGAACAAAGAAAGATTTTGGTATCTCATCTTATTTATTCGGTTGACACCTTTGGTAAAGATTCGGTAGAACACATCCACCCAAACTAGTGTCGAAAATAGGTTTTTCTGGTGTATTTCATGCTGTTTCAATTGAATCTGACTTTCATTTTTGGCGCAAATACACCGTTATGGGGCTAACCCCCACCCCACACAGGGCTTTGAAGAAGAGGGAAATTGTGGGCTAAAAAGGCCAGAATCAATTGAAACAGCATGCAATACACCAGAAAAACTTATTTTTGTCAGTAATATTCACGGCAAAAGTAACCTAACCTGACGAAAATAACACAACTTAACCTAACCAATTGTCAACGGCATACAGTTGACTTAACCGGGCATTCAGTTAACCTAACCGGGGATAGGTACCCCTAACCTAACCTAACCGGGCATAGGTACCCCTAACCTAACCGGGCATAGGTACCCCTAACCTAACCTAGGTCTAGTTAGAAATATTATCAGTGCACTTCATTAATTAAGTTCATTACCACACTGAGGACACGTAAGAGAGGTCTTGAGCACGCTGTGAGCTCGAAATATAGCGACAGCAGCGCTATCGTCCCTCAAAACTTGTTTAAATAACGTTTCACTCGGACTTAGAGCACTCACCACACACAGCCATTCTAAAGCAACTGTTGAATTCAAATTTCAACGCCGGACATGCACGGGAGTGTCACATGACAATGGGGCAGCCGCTGATTGGCTATGATAATAACATGACTACATACGCACGGGACGAGATGGTTTGACGAGTGAATAATGGCGCCAAAATTTAATAATTTCGAAAGTAAATATCTCAATGAATAGGCATTTCCGCCAAAATTAGTAGAGAATAAAGTACAGTATTCTTTTTTTTTTTTTCGCTCTATCACGCTGTATAAATATCAATATCGAGTTTGGTGGATGTGTTCTACCGAATCTTAACCACACCTTTAATTCGAGTGAGGAATCTTACTGCAGGATTGCCAGATACTTTTCAAGAAAAGTAGCGAGAACACTACCCAAAAGTAGCGAAATAGAATTCAAAGTAGCCCAAAATAATATATATATACATACAGGGTGTCCGAGAATTATCTGTACAATTTTTGGCTGTTATTAAAAGTCAACCATAAAGTGTAGAAATTCCATTGTTGTCCCATTTTACAGAGAATCTCATTACGTTTTTTCTGATACCAAGTTTTGACAAGTTTTTAGAAATTCCAGTGTGTCCGAACATTATCTGTACAATTTCATCTTTTAATAAAATTCTTGATAACACACGTAAAATTCTTAAACAAGATTATTTAGAATCTGTATTTTCAAGTTTCTTTTATTAAAGTAACGTTGTTACAAACATTTGATATGTGCACCATTCGTGATTCGCAAAACATCCAATCGATACTCCAAATGTTGCCATGTACGCTGCAGCATATCCACATCAATTCGCTCAATAGCAGCTGTGATTCTTGCTTTTAAATCATCAATGTCTGTCACCTGCGTACATTTCTAAAAAACTTGTCAAAACGTGGTATCAGAAAAAACTTAATGAGATTCTCTGTAAAATGGGACAACACTGGAATTTCTACATTTCATGGTTGACTTTTAATAATAGCCAAAAATTGTACAGATAATTCTCGGACACCCTGTATATATATGTATATATAATTTCGTTATATTTAATTTTAAATACTAAATTTTATTTACCTTATATGATTCACAAATCACAGTTGTATGGAATTTAATAACTCCTCTTCTTCATCTTCATTGCTTTCAACTTCGTCGTTAGATTTCTTGTATATGTCGGAATTATATTTTAACATCGATGAAGAAGGTTCAAAGTTAAAACAGCAGATGTTTCTTTCTTCCAGCATCATTTTGATGCGAAGTATAGAGGCTAAGAGATCTGAACATCTGGTATAGTTATATAGTACGGCTGTAGCCCTGTTCAAAAATCAACTTTTTCTTATTTTCATAGGTTTCTGTACTTTTTCCCATGCTTTTTGACCTGAAAAGGCCGAAAATCACAACCATTTTGACCTAGGTTGTTGGGAAGCATTGCCGCATGGAGCTTTAAGTTTTCTGCCTTGAAATCGGCCAAAAGCACCAGTTCCGGGGTCCCTTGAATCATGTTTTGCACTATAACTTTTTATCTAAACAAGATAGAGCAACAAAATAGGCACCAAATTAAAGTGTTTTTAATCCTCTTTCTAACTTATACAATTATGATAGTCTTGGAACAAGAAATGGCACATTGGTACATATAAAGATTTCAGAAATATCACAAAATTCGTTTTCTCACACTCAAGGCAGACAAGGCGCCTTATTCATGACACAAATTTGAGATTAACATTTTGTCACAAGTCTAATCGATCAAGAAGTGAAAGCATTACATGATGATTAATTTCATAATGACATTTACACAGTCAGTTGTTGAGAGTTTGTTTCTTGAAGCTGTCAAAGCGGCGTCTGTTGAACTCCACAGCTTGAAGGAGATAGTCCCTTTGCTTGGCATCTGTTGTTATGACATTTGCAAAGTCGCTCATCATCTTGACACCACGTTCAGCAATGTCATTCACCGCTTTCAGATTCTTAACATAGTCCAACGCTTTTCTGTAGTCCTCATTCTGTGGCCAAGACGTGACAGGTTCCAGAAGCCACTCGGATCCAATGTTCAGTGTGTCCAGCAGGAAATGTGATTCTGGGCCAATGAGATCAACCAGGGTGGTCTTAGCTGTGACTCTCTGGAATAGAGGCTTTCCTGTTCTGAAGCTGTCTGGCTTCTCAGTGGCATGTAACTGGGCAGCAATGTCGTGCTTCAATGTGTCACTCAATCTACTGCTGAACAGGGCAAATGGCACGACTTCCTGCATCAGGTACCATTTGTGGTTTTCCATCTTATTAAGTACTGCATCAGCAAGCTCTGGGTCAGTTTTCTTGTACTTCAACATGTCCTGGATTAGACTTAGATCATTCACGGGAGCATCTGCAGCAGACATTGACATCATCCATACAGGAGTGTAGAACAGCGCAAGGAAGGTGTTGAGTCTTTCCAGCTTTGATACAGTGTCTTCGTCGTACTCAAGTTGATCTGCAAACATCAGCATTTTCATGGAGTACAGGTTTCTGGCCATCCATCTGGCCTGATGAATGGCGCCTGGTCGACTCCAGTGAATACCTCGAGGAGGCGTTCCTCCAAGAACAATGACTGTCAGTTCAGCCATTTCCCTGTAGTCGGCTCTTGGAAGCCTTTCTGCTGTTAGAATGTCTTGGAGTATTTCTTCACTGTCTTCTTCTTTTCCTTCAGCCATGCTGTTGATAGCCAGCATCTTTGGGTTTTCCTTGGACAAGTCCGTCCAAACATCCTTCAGATGCTCAAACCAGGGATTATCTGGCCCCTTCACCTTCCCAAACAGCTTCTCCCAAACTGCTCCTACTAGGATTTCCAGGATGTGATGTCGACAGGCCAGATAAAACACCTTTTTGTTCAGCATTTTCTCTAGCAGTTTGGCAGCTCCTCTGTGAACTCCACTGTTACTGGATGTAGTGTCAAAAACAAGGGCAGTAACATTATCCGTAAGTTCCCATGTCTCCAGTAAATCCATTGAAGCCTCAGCCTGAGCTGTGCCAGAAGAATTGTCGATGACAGGTACTCCCAATAACTTTCCTTCAGTGTATGAAGGTGGACCAGACACTAGCACAGCTAAAGTCTCTGAGGTACTTCCAGGTTCACTGCCCAAGACATCTTTGAGCAACTTTCCATCCCAGTGTAAGGCAGCGTACTGTGGGGGTTTTCACAAAACTTGGACATGTGACTCTGGCTGATATTATACCTGGACAGCATTCTGTTGCGACGTGTTGTTGAGGTTGAGATGACGAAGTTATCCAGATCAGCCCCTCCAGCTTTCAAGGTGGCAGAAACCATGGCAGTAACTTGATTGTCTGATAAACCAAGACGATCAGCTGTATTGCAGATGACATCACATTCCATGACCTTCCTTGGAAACGTCAAAGTCACACTAGTCACAGTGTCTTGATGGTGAGAACATCCAGGACGAGGCTGATGGTAATCCATGTCCTCTGTGTTAGCGTCGTTGTCAGTTGAGTCACCCCAGGTAATGTCATCCACATGAACAACTGCCTCTTGTTCTGCTGCAGCTGTAAAATAGTACAACATGTTAAGACAGTAATTGTTAAGTACATGCTAAATATCGCAATGGAGTAAAACTTAAAACTTTTTGTAACGTTCAAAGTAATTAGTTTTACCTTGTTCTTGTCTATGCTGCAGTCTTTCATTCCTCGCTGCTTGCTGCAGGGATCTTGTCTCAAAAATCTTGTCATGACCAGACATATGACCTTTCCTCTCAGTCTTTTGGTCTTCGTAGAACCTGATATCCTCATCTTTCTTCTCTCTGGATAACAGTCTGTTGTTCTGTATTTCCTGGATTGCATCTGGAGCTCCTATATCGAACAGGCTGTCTAATTCCAGCACAAATGCTCCTCTTTTTCCTCCAGGGTTACTTGCTCTTCCTTTGCTTTTCACCAGAGCACGATGTTTCTCATGTAGTTTCATGAAGAGCTTCATTGCGTTGTACTTGGTCATTGTCTTGATCCTAGCCATCTGCCAGAATGGGATGATAGATTCAACTGTTTCATATGCAAGGTCTTGAACCATGGGCCTCCTGCATTTTCCGGTAAATTCTGAAGATTAAGGAAATACTGGAACGCCTGTCTGTTGGTGGGAAGCTGGGAACCACTGATAAAAGCTGAAGGGTATCCAACCAGGAAAGTTTCAGTGAGAGATCTGGTAGATGGCCCAGTTGACACCTGCCTGTGGACAGTACGTGGAGGTTCTGAGATATCAACTGTGCGCCCACGGAGCTCCCTCAGCTCCTTGCTTAATGCCATTGTGAAGTTGTAACTTGTAGATGGTTTTCTAGATTCTGATTGAGTTTCTGTTGTTTCCTGAAAAATGATAGATAATTATTATTATTATTATTATTATTATTAATTATTATTTATTTATTATTATTATTATTATTATTATTATTATTATTATTATTTATTAATTTTATGCTCTTTCAGTTAAAGTGCAAAACATAATTCAAGGGACCCCGGAATTGGCGCTTTGGCCGATTTCAAGGCAGAAAATTTAAAGCTCCATGCGGCAATGCTTCCCAACATCCTAGGTCAAAATAGTTGTGATTTTCGGCTTTTCAGGTCAAAAAGCATGGGAAAATGTACAGAAACCTATGAAAATAAGAAAAAGTTGATTTTTGAACAGGCCTAGCACTACGGCTGCGGTATACGAGTCGACCATACACAAAACATAAAAAATATACAATTACAATTAATATGGAATTCATATTAATGTATATATTCAACTAATATATTAATATTTTATTTCAATAAAATTTATCGATTTTAAAAATAGCCCAAAATAGCATTACAATTTTTGGAAGTAGCCCAAAAGTCGCAAGTAGCCCAATCTGGCAACCCTGTCTTGCTGTCAAGATGAATTTGTGTATCAGATTTTGAAACAGGTTCCTATAATTTGTTCGTTTTTATTGGCTACTCTATCTGCCAGAGGTTAGATAACTTTTCAGTATACATATTTTTTCTTCGGAAGTTCGGAGTTTCGGTCGGAAGCTCCCTCATAAGACATAGTCTTCCTAGCTGCTTCCCGGGGTGAGATGAAAAACGCGAACTCGACTCCAATATTTCTTCACGGTAGTGGGATATATACACAGTGAAACAAAAGTAATGCGCACAATTTGACGCTAAATCGTTGCTACTGCGCAAGTATCTTAAAACAAACCTGAAATCATATTTTATATTTCCTTTCTTTTTTAGTTAAAGGAATTAAAGAGATTTACATCCAACTATTATTTTTATTATTATTATTTCACCTTGTTTACTTTTATAGTTTTAATAAGAACACAAACAAACAGGCATTTTCATTACGATGCTTGAACAAACAGAGTGATGTTTGCTTTCAAGTTGTGTGACGTCAGTGTTCTCAGTGTTTCTCGGTGGAAATTATTTTACTGGCTATAAATCCCCTTTCGGCTTACCGGCTCAGTCTGTCTCGCGCAAAAGAAGTTTGTATATTATTTTACTTCTGTTTTACCACTTTTTAAAATTTTTATTCCATTTTTTTTATCGTTTTTAAATTTTTATAACATTTTTTTATTAAGATGATTTTTACTTTTTAGGACTGCGATGCAATTCTTTATTAGGCCGAAATTAATCAGACGTTTTTATCCGTTTCCGCGAGTTATAATCTAATCAGTAATTTATTTGCTGTTACTGCAAGCTCATATATATATATATATATATATATATATATATATATATATATATATATATATACGCTTCAGGCATTCCTTATATGGGCATCATACAGTTCTCTCAAGTGCCTGTCAGTTGGCATTTGTAGAGATCCTGGTTTGAAGCTATACCTCGCCTCTTGAAAAAAAAAAAAATGCTATCACACTTCGCAGCACCAGTTTGACTCTTCTGAAACCACCTCAGTTACACGCTAACCTCCATCATGTAGCGACCATTTTAACACACCCTGCCCATTTTATGACTCGTTTTCAACCATAAACACTCAAATTCATTGGCGCAACAGTCTTTGTAATTCATTTAATAAACTGCCTCGCAATTATAATCAGTCATTCAATCAATTCCTTTAATCTATTTCTTGAATTTACAATATATTCGCTCAACTGTAACCTTTCGTTTGCGACTTTCATCATTCACTTGTTTCGTTTAATTAAAGGAATATCCAACGAAGCTTATTAATCTGTTAATTTCATTTATTACTAACATTTATTTTTTTGATCGAAAGATCAATGATTATCTCAAGCCTCAATCAGTCATTAATTACTTTAATTATTCTAATTACATTTATTATAGAACCTACCGTCAATAGGCCATTTTATATATATATATATATATATATATATATATATATACACACACACACATACACACCTTGGTTAACCTTCGTTTTGCTTCCGCCCGAATTGTTCGTTCTGACGAAGGTCAAGCTTGTTACTTCACCTTAGATCTACAGCTTAACGTGGAATCCGAACCACGTTCCACCACGGGTGGTCAGTAATTACAAAGTCCTCGCCTGGACTCGATCTCATGACCTCCCGATCAGCATTCAGAAGCCCAGCGTGTTAACCACTAAGCTACCCACGATATCCATTTATCTATCAACAAATTTTTTTGTATGGAAGGCTGAACAGCTGGGTTTGCTGCGCGCCGACTGCCGTCACCGGATATCGAACCCGGGGCCGGTGGATTCGTAGTCATCTATGCTAACCACATAGGTACACACACACACACACATATATATATATATATATATATATATATACATATACAGGGTGTCCGGGCTTAAATGGCAATAAAATAAAACTTTATAAATGTATTTTATTGCCATTTAAGCCTGGACACGCTCTGTATATACACACACACGTGAAATTACAAGTTTAACAAACACAGGGTGTTCCTAAATTATCTTTCCTATTTCCTTTAATTTAAATAGGAAATAGGAAATATAATTTAGAAACACCCTGTATATAAAATAAATATAAATATGTTTGGATATTTTTATGCAATAAATATACTGTATAGGCCTATAAAAGAAAAATAAAAAGTACAAAATATAAAAAGAAATCTAAAACAGAAGTTAACGCCCATAACTCGGTGGGTAACACCGTTTCCCTGTGAGCGAAGATACTGAGGTCGGGGTTCGAATCCCGATGGTGCTGGTAATAATTATACGGGAGTTGGAACAATGGGTCACATTAGTTGGCCTCAGCGCTACGCTAGTTTCTGACTCTCTTGACTTATTATTAAGACGGAAGTCTGAGACGTTTTAGAGGTCTTTAAAGTTGTGGACATGGCCGTAACTACCTATGAGGTCACCGAGGTCCGGACCTCGGTAATTATTTCCTAAAAAAAAAAAAAAAGAGACTGAACCGTTCTCCGTGTATGAAACGCATATTACCGCTTTTCTTTTGAAAAGAGGGAGCTTCGAGCGTTTTTTGTTTTGTGTTTAGTGTATAGCTTGGGTTGTGTTTGTAGATGTCATTTTGGTCTGAATTTTGCTCGTCCCGCCGCGCTCGAAAAAAATCTGGACCTCACTAATTTCTAAACCCTAGTTACGGCCCTGGTTGTGGATGGTATTCCTAGAATAGTTTGAGTTCGCTTCCGAGTAGTGTCGAGTGTTAAAATTAAACTAGCAACTAAGGAGTATGTCTAAAGTTAAAATGTATTAGAATAAAAATAATGAATTTGAATATAATAGAAAAATGAATGCTTAATTAAAGTTGGAAATAGTTCTTTATAAAGAAATTCAATATGTATTAGTCTGTGAAGAATGCGTTGCCATGATAACCGTTATTAAAGTTAAAGAGTGGGTTTGCAAAGAGGGAAGAATGTCAAGAAGTGCCGTGTTGCGAAGAGCAGTGTGCCAAGGCGTGCCATGTTTTGAAAGGAATGTTTGAAGTCCATTCTGCCGTTAACTCACATTATGTAGACAATAGTGAGCTACTGTTTGCAGTAAATTAATATTATTTGCAACGTTTTCAAGGCTTTTGCGTAAACTGGACTTCATACAGCGAACAGGAATCATTGTAGTTGTTTCGTATTCAACCCTGGCCTTCCTGGTCAATGGTTCGATTCTTGTTTTTATCTAAAAACCTTACGAAAATTTTATAGAAACTACTTCGTTTGCGAGATATTTACCTCGTCTTCTATTTAGTCTGTCAAATCATTCGACATCGGAAGTATATCAGGAGTAACAGTTTTACAGTACACTCTAAAAACTGTCCCCTGCCCCTGCCCGTGCCTTAGACCCAAGCGGAAAAAAGTTCTAAACGTACTTTGGGTATAAAGTACACTCGGTAGATCGAAAGTACACTAAAAGTACACTGAGAGGTTTTCTTTAATCATTGGAAGTGTACTCTTTCTATATTTCACTTCTACTCTCTATCTCTCTATATACAGGGTGGGCAAAAAGTCTGGGCACCCCCTCAAAATTTTACATATTTAATTTTTACATTTTTACATACAGTATTTACATACCTAATTTTTCGCATTTTAGTAATTTTTTGTTAAATTAAAAATTAAATTAAATGTTAAAAATGTTAATATCCAATAAATTCTTTCTTTCATGTACACTATCTTATTTTGAGGGGGTGCCCAGAGACTTTTTTCCCCACCCTGTATATTATATACCCTTGAAATACTTTATATTTTACAACGTTTAAACCTTTTCTTTCCTCTCGGATCTAAGGTACACACAGTGGACGGTTTTTAGAGTGTATGAGCCATCTTCATTGAACAACAAACCTTTTCCATGCACGACACGTTCCGTTTGTCACCAAAATTCGGGATTTGCATGCAAGATTGGCTACTCCCGTAATTTCTCTGTGTGATCATATTATTTTGGCACGGATGTGTGTAATATAAATATAAATATAGTTGCATATTTTTATGCGATAAATAATTAAATATACTGTATTTTTAAAATAATATAATATAATAGAAAATATACTACTATATGGAAAATATATAAATAATTTGAAATCCATACTATATATATATATATATATATATATATATATATATATAATATATATATATATATATATATTTGACATTTCATCATGTCAAATATATATATATATATATTTTTTATTTTTTTTATTTATTTTTTTTTTAAGTTCGGGAAGAACCGATTCGCCTCTATTTAAAAGGGCATATCTCAGCGGAAAAACAAAGAAAAAGTGAGAGGAAAGACAGAGGAAAAAGAAAGGGTGGAGGGGACAGTCGAAGTGGAAAAAGACCAAGGATGACAAGGACTGCAGGGTCGAGCCCCATCATCCTTGGGTGCTAGGGCCGGGAGGGCGCACGTGAAACCTCCAGGAACAAGCACGTACAAACGAGCACAAAGAGCACTCAAGAGCACGAGCTTAGAACCCCCTTGCGGGGATATATATATATATATATATATATATATATATATATACATGATATATTTGACATTTCATCATACCTTGATATCCGTCTCTGATTTTACCCAATAATCACGTTTCATAGATTAGATGGGATAAAGCGCAAATAATAGTACGAATCTAAATCATGATAGACTGCAAACATCAAAAATAAATTTGAGTAAATGAGGCGTGTTTGCTATTTGTAAGTGTTCAAAACAGTCATATAATTTGTCGAATGCTGATTTTACCCAAATTCTGTTGCATTTGTAAAAAAAAAAAAAAAATAGATTAGGTTACCGTCATAATTTCCTCCGAATGACTTTTGAATAAAAGGCTTATATACATAACTTCAGTTATCAAAGTCAGAATACACTGGCCACACCTCTCTTTTCGTTCACAGTGTATTCCGGCTGTTGGAACGAATCGTGTATATATATATATATATATATATATCGCTGAAGAAATTATGAATACAAATGTGTGCACTTTTATGAGATAGATTTATTCCATCCAATGTTTAAGGTTTTCGTCTTTTCTACTGAATACATATTCTTTCTGTGGTTGGTTCAAGTCAAGGGTAAAGTTTAAAGGAGATAGGGCACTTTATATACAGTTTATAGCTATTTCTTCATTCGAAGGAAAAGTCCTGTAAAATATTTTATATGTGCTGCGCCAAATGTATAAAATATACATACTGAAGCCATATTTTAGGTTTTATCCGCTCCAGGCAGCAGTAAGTTAATAATCTATGAAATAAAAGCTAAAATGAGTTCTAAACTCGACCTTTTACGTTATTATCTCACAGACGCGCTTTGTGTTATTATGGTTTAAAGCTCATTTGAAAGTATTTTCCTGAACATACCGTTAATGGCAGATGAAAAAGTTCTTGTTGCTACCAATAAGTTAAACTCGCTCTCTCTCTCTCTCTCTCTCTCTCTCTCTCTCTCTCTCGTACGTTAAGTGAAAAAGTTTTAATAGCGAAAGTTGGTAAAAACGCTTTTAAGTTCCATATTCGCTCTAACGTTTCGACGCTAATTACTGCTTTATTTTAATTTTCTCCTTCTCCCTTTTACGTATTATCGTCATTTTTGTCTTTCTCATCTTCTCTTATAGTCTCTGTATGCAATTCTAAAGTTTTTCACTATCTGTAACACAAAATACTTTAATTTTACTTCTCTCTTACGCAGGTTGTGGTCATTTTCTACGCTCTCCTGATTTTGCTTTTGGTAGGAACAAACTTACACAGATTTCGTAGTCATCCAAATCAAGAAAGAAGGAACTTAAACCAAGAGAGAAGTGAACCTACTCTCAAACATTTGAAAGTTAGCGTGAGCTGCCCACCAGAAGATTCTTGCATCACGGTCGTTTGATCGTGTCTTCTGTAAGGAGATCTTCAATGAAAAAATAGATGGTTCAATGGGTCATATTTAAAAAAAAATCCAAAAATCATATATTCAAGATGACGTCATCAGAATCGCAACAATAGCGCCATCTTTTGACGCGCTTCGAAACGTGTCAAATAAATATATAAACGTGTGAAATACACTTAATTCATTAACTTTTTAATGTATTCATCAGATTTTGTAAGGAAATTGCTTATATTAAAATGATTCTTACCCCGAAAAGACTATTTTTAGGAATTATCGAAGAAATATCCCCCTAACTTAAATTTTTTAATGTCAAACATACTTATTTAATGGAGTAAAAATTTCATTTTATATATTTACATCATAAATGTAACTTTTCTGTAGGTAACCGTAGTAGAGTTACATTATAGATTTACACTTATATTTTGTATATTTAAACCAAAAATAAATGTCAGAGTAGTTGATATATACTTGTAAGAGAATATTAAATGATTATAAATTATGCTTTTATAATATATACAGTATATGTGTGTGTGTGTGTGTGTGTGTATATATTATATATATATATATATATATATATTTTGTAATTTATGAACATAGGACCATACAGATGTTTGAGTATATATATATATATATATATATATATATATATATATATATATATATAAAATATTCAGTTATCAAAAATTATACTCCTCTAGTATATATTTTGTAATTTGTAATTTCATGACTATAGGGACAGGAGGAGTTTAATAATATACATATATGTATATAATAATATAATATTAATAATTCATTAATCAAGAGAGTAAAATAATTGAAATTAAAATGAAAGCATTTTTAACATAAGACAAATGCTTTCGAAAGTTTTGTTCTTCCACGCACGTGGACGATAGTTTATAATTGACTACAAAGATTGTGAAATCTACGTATGACCAAAAGATTAACTGAAATACAACCAGAAATACGAGTCCGCATTCAGTAATTCTAAACTGGTTCGTCACTCCTGACAATCGCCAGGTTGGCTGGCAACTTTTCTTACAGTTATGGTGATGATTTGCATGTTAATGAGGCTGAAAGAAATGTTGGCTGCAGTCTCCTGCGTAGTTTTAAATACTGCAGAAAGGGAATAGCAACAAAATTTGTTTTCACAATGAATAAGAAGTTTGCCGCAAAACTTTTAAATAATAATAATAAATTACTAATTAGTTGTTTTGGGAGCGTTTTTTTAGTTGTTGTTTTTCAATGAATATACTTTTTTCAATTATAATTTATAATTTTCACATTTTTAATACCGTTGCAATTATAATTTAATAACTATACCAAATGTTAGCCTACAAAACTAAGTTCTTTTGCTATTACAAAGCAATTATAAAATTAGATGGGATCAAGTAAAGATAAGCACCCCCAACCTTCTTTAATTAGCCTTATAAGGCTAACTAACGAAAATATCACGACCTAACCTAACCAATCGTTAAGTCAACATGTACGCCCTTGACGGTTGGTTAGGTTAGGTCGTGATATTTTCGTTAGTTAGCCTTATAAGGCTAATTAAAGAAGGCTGGGGGTGCTTATCTTTACTTGATCCATTAGATGGTTTTACTATAGATGAATTAGTAACTGTCAGAGATTTTTCGTTAAAGAGTCATTTTAAGTGTGTGTGTGTGTTGTGTGTGTGTGTGTGTGTGGTTACAACACAAGACACTACCACACAAAAAAATAGATACAGTAATGTTGATCAAATAAATGTTGCAACAATCAGGGTTAATCTTCAGACCTGAAAAGGAGAGTTCTTCGAAGGTGAGTTTAATCTTTCTTAATATTTTTTAATAAAAACTTGAAAGCAGAAAATGTTCTTTACAATCTACTGTAGATATATTTGAAAATGATGCCTTAACTAACTGGATATTTTCTTTAAAAAAAATAAGGGTCAAGTAAAGATAAGCACCCCCAGCCTTCTTTAATTAGCCTTATAAGGCTAACTAACGAAAATATCACGACCTAACCTAACCAATCGTTAAGTCAACTGTACGCCCTTGACGATTGGTTAGGTTAGGTCGTGGTATTTTCGTTAGTTAGCCTCATAAGGCTAATTAAAGAAGGCTGGGGGTGCTTATCTTTACTTGATCCAAAAATAATAATAGAATTGAGAAAAAGGATGTCACCCTTGTGAATGGGAAAGCTGAACTCTTGAAAGCGCTTGTACTTCTAAAAAATATATACACACTCGTATATATATATATATATATATATATATATATATATATATATATATATATATATATATATATATATAACAACACACTTTCAAATGAAAATATAAAATTTTTCCCATAAACAAAATTATATTTCTGGAAGGGTAAAAGTTGCCAACTTTCGCTAGAATTTTTTTGAGCGATTTTCTCAAGCGAAATATTTGGTTGGACAGTTTGAAAAGTTTCTGAGATCAAAATTACTTATGATCACAGTTATTATTATTATTATTATTGTTATTATTATTATTATTATTATGATATGCAATCTGTATAACTTCAATTAAGGCGAGACTTGAAAATTTTAAAGGGGAGGAATTTGGTAGACAATATTAATTTTTCGTATAATACAGGGTGTACATAAAGTCAGGATCTATTTTTGTGAAGCACTTGGAAATTATATGGAATTCAATCATAAAATGATAAAGTGGTAACATTTATTAAATAATTAAGAGTAGGATTCGATGTGACGCCCATCAGTATCCCTGCACAGCTCAAATCGTTCCGCAGCATTTCTAAACACATTCTGGAGCATTTGCGGGGTTATGTTATCTGCAGCAGTTCGTATACGTGTACGTAAGTTTTCAAGACTCGTAATCTTCGTCTGATAGACGTGCGATTTGATAAAGCCCCATGCAAAGAAATCTAAAGGGGTTAAATCTGGTGATCTCGCTGGCCAAGGTCTGTTGCTGCCGCGTCCGATCCAGCGATTTGGAAAACGTCCATTTAGATAATCCTGAACAATTTTGGCATAGTGACAAGGAGCACCATCATGTTGATAGACGACGGTACTAACAATCCCATCCCCAATCAGCTGAGATTCAAGAATTGCTGCAACATGTCCAGATAAATAAGCCCCGTAACTGTAGCTTCAGCAAAGAAAAAAGGACCATAAACCTTAGATTTTGTTAAGCCCATCCAGACATTAACTTTAGGTGAGTCTCTTTCCCAATTTTGGACGAAATCATTCGGTCTTTCATCTGCCCAAATTCGATAGTTATGGCGATTTACTATTCCACACGTATGGAAAGTGGCTTCATCACTAAAGAGAATGTTGTCCATTAAATTATCACTCCAGATTTGTTCTCGAGATCAGCACACACAGCACTTCGTCGAGGGAAATCTTCCTCATGTAAATCATGTAAAACCTGCAAATGATAGCTTTTCTTCTGCAAATTAACTTTCAGAATTTTGTGCACAGATGACGTCGGGAGGCCGAGTCTGTGTGATGCAGCACGAACGGACGTACGTGGCTCCTCAGTGATAATTCCGCGTACCGCATTCACGGTAAGATCTGACATACACGGTCGTCCTGATCTTGCTTCATCATTTACAGTTTAAATTTGTTCACCAATTTTCGTATTGTCTTGTCTATTGGCCCCGGCTTATGAAATCTCCTTCTAAACTTCTCTCTGATGTCATTGTATTTCTTTCCTCGATTCGCCAAATTACTATTGCCACACGCTCTTCTGTATTCATTCTAAGGGCTTCTGAAAAGAAAAATAGAAAAAAATAATTATTTCACAAAAATAGATCCTGACTTTATGTACACCCTGTACAAAAAAAAAAAAAAATCACGATTCGGTACAAGGAAAAGCTATAAAAACTGAATCACACACACACACACACACACACACACACTGTATATATATATATATATATATCATGAAACCCTCAAATTAAAACAGGTGAGAAAGTTAATTAAAGGTGTTTATTTAAAGAATTCATTAAAAGTTGAAAGAAAATCGTCTTAAAAGATATTTTCTCAAAAATAAATATGTTTTTACGTTTCAAAGCCAAAATAAATCATTTTAACAGTTTGATTTATAAATATTAGAAAATGTGAAATTAAATTTTTAAGACTTTGGGGGGGGGATGAAGTAAGGGGGGGAAAACTTTTGTGTTATCTTATATATATATATAATATATATATATAGTATCCGTTCGGCCGACGTTATTATTTTGTTTTGGGTTTAATAATAATCATTTAGGAGGTCCAAACACTGGTACAGCCTCAGGCCAACTGTTGTTGGCCATTGCGTTATCTCCTCAGTTATTATTACCAGTCCCATCGGAAGGAATCGAACCCCAGACCTCGGAGTTATTACTTTGCTTACAGGAAATCAGCGCTACACACTAAACTACGGGCACTGGCGTATTTTGGGGGGTACCAAATACCGACGTTGTTGGACCAACGGATGCCCTTTTATTTGGGTATGTATTAAAAATATATATTCTGTACGTTGTATCCGGTATTCTACAATTTAATGTTACGTTCATTTACCATCCGTTGTTTTATCAAGTTTTTATTTTTCCAATACTGCACCATTGTCAACGGTGTATCTTTGAGTCTGCTGAGTATTTGTAAGGAAGGACCCATTTTTAACTCGACCTCATTCGTCAAGGAAACATATCAAAATGTTAGAAAAATAATTATTTGTTAATTTCTATAAGAATGTTTTGATGCCCAAAACATTTATTTTTTGTATGTTCTTATGTTTGGAAATATTGTTTATTCTTGGGTTAAAGAGCTTTTAGAATTACCTATTATATATATTATATATATATATATATAATATATATATATATATATATTATATATATATATATACCCAAGTGCCAAACTATGACATATCTCTTTATCGTAATTATTACTTATAACGAATTAATATAGAATAAATAATTTTAATAAGCATAAATGTATCATTATCCACTTTTTACAAACACACCAATTTCATTCGCGTAGCTTCTCTCATTATTGTAATCAAGCAAGAGTGCCAAAAAATGGCACACCGCTCAGGCTAGACAAATGGGGCCCATTACGTTAACTCCCGGATTATTATTACCAGTGACATCGGAATTCGAAATCACGACCTTACTGTTTTTACCTCGCTTAAGGGAAATCGATGTTAGCTACTGAACTACTGTCGGTAGATTCTGTAATGTAGATTCGTTTAAGAGAAGAATATTTTTGATTAATGGCTGAAGAACTTCCTCATACAGTTGAGGCATCAAATAATTTTAGTGTTTCGAATCTTACGTAAAACTGTAGGTCCCTTTGGTCATATGACTTTATGTAGATGTTATATACACGATGTAGATTAAACAACCTCAGTATTATTATCATCAAATAATTTAACATTTTTCATTGAATAACTTTACTGAAATTCTAAAGAGGTGTCAAAATTTAATTTGAAATTACTGAAAACAAAAAAGAAGAAACAGGGATTTAAGCAGACATTTTTGGATCTTGGAAATTAATTGCGTGTGAGAAATTTTGTACGCATGTGGAATAACAGAAAAAAATTCATTTACTTTCAGTAGGTAGGAATGATTTGACAAATAACGACGCAGGGTAGATCTTATCTACTGTACGTACGACAGTTCTTCATGTACTGACGAAGATTAGCGATGGAAGAGTTTGCGAGAGTGAGAAGTGATCATACACAGATCTGAGTTTCCTTCATCATGTCTGATTCCTCTCGGTTAGCTAGCAAGAGGTATCATACACATTTTGGCACACACATTGGTACACATTTTGGTTCGATTATCAGCTAATACCCATATAAAAACTTTCTTTTACGTGCTGTAAAAATAAAATAAATAAATAAGTAAATAAATAAAAAAAAAAAAATGTAATTTGGATACAGCCTCGTCCACCGAAAGGAGTAGCCATAAAGGACTTTCTTAAGCGAATTTCGTGATGAAATGTAAAAGACCGTTTATAAACATGGAAAACTTAGCTAGTGTCATTTTATGCAACTCACGGATTTCTCTCTCGAAAAATTTTCATCTTTTTTGGAAGACACAAACAAAAAAAATAATTTAAATTTTGGGGTATAAAATTCCTACATTTTTAAGGAACAGTTTGCCTCCTATATTTAGAGACTAACTTTTATATTTGACCTACTATAAACAAATCCCTGGCGCCGAATACTGCTGAAATTTTAAGCTAGTTTGTTTTCCAGAAGTATAAATCGTGGGCGTGGCTTGTGACTGAAGGTAAAAACATGTATTTCCATAAAATGAAAAGATATATATATATATATAAAATAATGATTGGGGTTCTTTAACCTCCTTCGCAACATCTAAGGTCATATGACGGAGGGGACCTACAGCTTTACGTGGTATCCGAACCACGGATCGCTACATAATCTGGACACGGAGGGCGGTCTCCCATCCAACTACTACCCAGACCCAATCTCGCTTAACTTCGCTGATCAACGGGAAGCGGTGTTACGAAATTGGCTACGCGAATATATATATATATATATATATAGTGGTGGGCACCGTTAACAAAAAAGTTAACTTCGATAACGATAATCCGTTAACCCCAATTTTTAACTCCGATAACGATAATCCGATAATTTTACTACAAAGTTAACGGAAGTTAACGATAATCCGTTAACGATAACTATTTCTTTACTAACATTTTAAAAAATCAAGGAAAAAAGCTTTAAAACCCATGGAAAATGTTTATTTATGCAAAATCCAACAATAAATATGTATTTAACTGTATTTTTATCAAGTTTTGCAACTTTTTTGCTTAATAACTTTTTTTTTTATTTTTAATAAAAAATGTACTGATTACATGTTTTGAAACCCTTGTAACCACTAACCATTAACTAAATTTTAATTTACCAGAGAATTATTATGGCGGGAACTGAAAGGTAAAATTAAATTTTAGGCACATTTATTAAAGACTATGACACAATGTGCTGGTTGCCCTTCAGAAAGACTAACTTCTCAAAGTTAGGCCCAACTGCCAGTCTTGACCTCTTGGGCCTCAGGATGTCCTTGCCGAGAGAGAAGAGCCGTTCCACTGCGGCAGAGGACGGAATTGGCAGACTGAAGTTATGGCGGTTTGAATTCATTCGCGGAGCGGTGATCTTCCGTGAATGACTCCTCGCAGTTAACGTGTTAACGGACTTTAACAGACTAAATATCGAGTTATCGGAAGTTAACTGGTCCGATAACGATAAATGGAAATTAACTTCCGTTAATAGTCTGTTAAAAAAAGTTAACTTCGTTAATTAACTGTTATCGGATTAACGCTTTAGTGCCCAACACTGTATATATAATATATATATATATATATATATATATATATATATATATATATATAATTTCCTTTATTGAATTTTGAGGAACGCTCTCTTTGTGCCCTTATGCTGCGAATTCAATTCAAAACAAAAATAAGGTAATATTTTTCATAGTTAGAAACAAACTAATAATAATGAGGTGAGTTGATTTTCCATTCAGTGGTTGCTTCAGCGCTTTCGTTTCATTTCGTTGAGAACATCTTGTTATTGGAGAAGAAAGAAAGAGCCACGCTGTGCGTCATCCGACAAGGCCGTCAACAGTAAGTGAACGGAGAACGCCGGAGGGTGTCAGCAAGCGTATATCTAAGGATGTGTAGCAACAGATTATTGGCGTAAAAACGACGTCTACCTTCAGCGTATTTGAAGCATTCCGCTCTTATCAGTGATAAAAATCTTTTTTCATCCTGAAGTTTCATTCTCTAGTAAAGGGTTACATTTTAAAACTTGTCTCGTATCTTGGATCTTTTTGGTGGACTGCTACAGATTTTTACGAAATTTAGCAAATCAGTTAATACAAATTTTATCCTAAGAAAATGTCTAATTCCTAACGTAACGTAACTAAACCTAACCTAACGTAACCTACCTAACCTAACCTAACCTAACTTACATTTCCTTCGAATAAAATTTGTAAATAATTGATTTGCTAAGTTCGTAAAAATTTGTAGCAGTCCGCCAAACCGAAAAGATCCCGTATTTTGATTTGTTTATTAGGAATAATTCTGTAATGGATAGCTCTGAGTCGTGTAGTGAACGCTTTATTTATTTTCTTTCTTCATTATTTACTTACGCTTCTTCCTACTTTACTATATCTCTATTGCTCTTTATTTCATTTAACTGTACACTCTCGTTACTCATTTCGCCGTGCAGTAGAATTTCCGGTAGCGACGCCGAGTTCTGACTCTAAAAGACCGTTAAAACGAAGGGGGGGGAATATTAATACTCTTATTAACACTTATTACGTTTTATTAATTTCGAAAGTGGTTTAGTTAATTAGGGGATATGCGAGTATGAAATATTACTAAATATATTTAGGTCGGAGAGGCGCAAAACAATTTACTTTAAGATCACATGCTCTAAATCTACGCGTATCGCGTCTGCCTCAAGACTGAAAACCGTTATAGGTATAGTCCACTCTCCGGGCCTATTTAGGATTACCAACCCTACCCATTTTAAACAATTCAAATCTAACAACCATGCTTTATCGTAATCATCACAATTTTTAGTAAATTTATATTAAACATTATCTTATTTAATTAAACAAATTAATATTCTTAACTAAGCATTACTACACTCGCATCACCCCCTTGAAAATAAGTTTTTCCATTAGGAAAACTTATTAATATCGTTTAACAATGTCAATAAATTTATTCAACAAACTTATATATTTTGCAATTTTTTTTTTTTTTTTTTTTTCTTTAACACTTATTCAAGTTTAGAATAGACAAGAAATAATAGAATGACAATTCCCATACATATATTGTATCATATTATAAAACCGAAAACTTTATAATTTTCACATTTGCATAAAATAACATTTCACTCTAATAATTAAATTACAACCTGTAACTAATCTATACATGCCAAAAAAAATAACAGAAAATTTTCTTACAGTGGCTACACAAATCTCAAGTTCACAATCTATTCCCGCGATTTCTCATCAACGATCGCTTTACATTCGAAACAATTATTTGTATAGTTATACAGTTACTATCAGGGCAACATAGAAAAAAATAAGAAAAAGTTTACATAAAATACTGACCAAGAGCGCACATACTATTTCACGAAAAACAACAATATGGGCAATAATCGACCCTTTTCACTTATAATTTCATTAGATAATAATCAGTACATTTTTGCTGGACGTTGTTTAGATGACTCCGCACGCTGACAACGGATTTCAATTTTCAATCGCAGCTCTCCTGCTCACTTCGCTAGAATGCAAGGGATTGCATCAATCAATATGCAACAGGGCAGCACGCTATAATGGTTCCGCTCTCTCTCCAATGGCGAAAAAAAAAAACAAGAGACGTCCAATTCTAAAAGGATCAGGGGGGAGATATCTGAAAGCGGGACCACGCGCTGGAATTGGACGGAATTTGCAATTCTAGAAGTCGATGAAGAAACTCGCCTTGTCTCATCTCCACTTTTGTCGGTGAACGCTGCTCTTCCTACGTCCAGCTGAAAGACTTCTACTGGCAACAATCAAACGATGACTCCGCCGTAGGCCGTTTCCCAACGAACCTACTGTATGTCTGTATGGACAGTACAGTCGTAGGCGCCCGTTCAAGCTCTCGTGGCTTGTCTAGCGCGCTTTGTTGACACATATTTAGCGAAGCATTCGAGCAACGTGACCAGCTACTGCCCGAAAAATACCAGTAGACCATCTTCGATCGAAACTTTCGTGCCAAGACCCTGCACGTAAATTTCTCTTCTCTTCCGGAACTGTCCTGCGCCAAGTCCCTGCGCATTCGGTTCCTCTCTTCTCTTCCGAAACCATCCTGCGCCAAGTCCATGCGCATTCTGGTTTCTCTTCTCTCTCTCTCATTGGTGATCGATCACCTATCCGGTCGACTAAACTCACTTGATGGAACTCGGATTCAACTTGGTTGACCCCAAACTGAGTCTTGCAATTTTGAAAAAAAAGTTTATTCTAAACGTGTTTCTGTACTGCTTATCATTTCATATTTAATTTATCAAATTCTTTCGACAATTCACTTCGAAATACTAACTACACATTTGCTCTGGCCAAATTCACGGAAAAAAAATAAAAATTTCGCAAAAATTTAATCAAATCTAGTTACCAATAAGGTCACTTATGGCAGTCACAGCAGAGAAGATAAAAAAAAGTCATAAAACGCTAAACAAAATTGTACAGTATAAATATAAAAGCGCCCATACATAGTAACTGTTTGTATAATTTAAGAATTATTATTGTTCAAACTATCGTCAGAAATCACCTCAATACCTCTAAATACAAAAGACAAAAATGAACCCCAGAAACTTCATGTCATCCATTCTCTGACAATCATGAACCCTCTTGCTTTGAGGAGGAGCACACAGACGCCACAAAAACGTTACTGGCTATCTAGGAGGCTCCATTTCCGAGTGTACACTTGAGTCAATGTTTCAAATGCACTAGTTAACTCCGACTGAAGGTTTAAACAATAATTTTCTAAACAGTTATTAAAAAGTAAAAAAATTTAAATATTACTACCAAAAATTATTTTAATACAGTAATTCCAACTTGAAACGTCAAATTTCATAAGAATTGAACTTGCAATTCGCAAATTACATCTGAGATACAACTCTCTCCTTCAACAGAAACCTCAGTATGGTTTTCAAATCACAGAAATCTCAGCAATTTATCGTTTCCAAGTGAAAATACAAATTTTTATCGTTATACTAAATAAGAATAGATCATATGTACTAAAAAATTACACACAATCCACTGTAAACAAAACTAAAACATTTCCTAATTGAGAGCGGTCGCTTTGTTTGTAAGCGAACCTCTATACAAATATCCCTAACCGAATGAAACTGCATTATATCCTAACATAATTTCGTAATATTTTCCATGCAAACGCTCAAACTAAAAAAAAGGACATTTTTCATTTCTAATTCCAAATTAAAATTTCAAATTAAAACATCCTTTTTAGAATACAATCTAAATTTGAACTAAAAATTTTACCATTGTCATTGAACTGGAAAGAAAAATAAAAATCGGCCTACTGTACAAATAAATTGATTATTGAATGAATTTATAAAACAGAAAATATATGAAAAGAATTTCTACACAAATTTCTGTAATTCAAAAAAATTATAATATCGAGATTTAGTAAAATGTGTACCGTAACTCACATTGGCCGCCAAAATAAAAATAAAATTTTCTGCCGCTTTTAGGCCTATATTTAATAAATTCAATGTTATGCGCGTGAAAGAGCTATTAAGAATTTAAGTCAACATTTGTGCTTTTAAAAAAAATCCTATGCTTATTTATGTTAAACCAATGAAAATTTTGTTAAATAACTAAAAATTTACTACTCAATAGACATACCGTAATAACGGTTAATCTCCGAACAATATTTTACGATAGGCCTACAAGAAATTCTTCTTAAGTACGATACAATAGCCATTTTACCAAATATGTCGGAATTGTCGTGAAATGAATCGAAAGAAACAGAGAGAGGAAAAAAATAATCAGCTTACCTACCAAATTGTATATAATTAATGAGTATAAAAAAAATATCCAAAACAACTTTTATAGAAAATTTCACAACACAATTTAACACAATCCTATACGGCCCAATCTGACAATTTTTAATATCTTTAAGATTTATTTTTCGATTTGTCCCTTAACTGTAACGTAATCCTATTTTAGCGCGAAGCGAGCAAAGCAAAAAGCCCGTAAACCTATATTTACAAAATAATCCTATTATTATATACAGGCAATCGAAATATAATCAAAAATCTGCTAATGAAACCCAGAAAATTTCTCATGTTCATGAAATGGTTGTACTATATATGTATATATACCCAGAAATGCGATACAAATTTTCGCTGAAACACTTTGAAAAGACCATATAAATTGTGTATCATACTGTATTTAAACTAACAATTCACTTACGTACAAATCATTATTCTTATTATTATGATTATTACAATTTCACTAATTCCAAAAGTTTTAAACAAAAAGTAAAAAGGTAAGCTGAAAGGGAAGAGAAAAAAAAGAAAATTGAGTCTTCAGGCAGCACGATAATTTTCAAACTATACCCTCTCCAACCGAAATGAACAAAATTTAACGTAATAATGACTCGCAATACTGAGTCGGACAAACGAAAAGCAACGGAACTGGACGAAACAAATTGAATTCTTAGGCGCGAGTCAGGGACGCTATCGGACGCGAAGGCAAGCGCCATTTTTAAATTTTATTTACAATGAAATTTTAAGGCATGAAATCGAAATTTGCCTGCAAACGGGGTAAAATTTTGCATTTAGATATTTTAATAATCGAAATAAAATATTCATTAACGCTATTTGTTATTATACCGGGTTTTAAGAATTTTAATGGAAATACTAACACGTGGGTAAGCCTCACAAAATATGATGTAAGACCACCGCTAGCCACCAGAATGTAGTGAACGCTTTATTATTTTCTTTTCTTCATTATTTATTTACGCTTCTTCCTACTTTACTATATCTCTATTGCTCTTTATTTCATTTAACTGTACACTCTCGTTATTTCCGCAGTAGTTTCCGGTAGCGACGCCGAGTTCTGACTCTAAAAGACCGTTAAAACGAAGGGGGGGGATATTAATACTCTTATTAAC
>JAJOZX010000447.1:550000-572500 GCA_023014485.1 Bathynomus jamesi
TTCTCGCCCTAAATAATAGGAAATAAACGCATTAATCAAACATGGTTAAAATGTTTAAAATTAGAGTATAAACAAAATTGAAACATAAAGAACAGTAAATTCGTGAATTTACTCTTGCGGAGCAATGTTCGTCGGCATCCTTATACGGTTATGTATGATATGTATGTATATGTCGAAAGCTCAATGGTGAAGTTTTGGATGCTGATTGGTGGGAGATTTTGAGCCATATGATTGGGTGAAAATACATTTCCCTCACTGAATCCCACACTCCTAAAAATTTTACATATAAGTAGGGTGTCCAGACTTGTGCTTGGAAAAACCGGGACAGGGGCGGATCTATGCCCTATAGCCTATAGGCTTATTTTGAAAACACTTTTTAGCATAGTAAATTAATACTAAATATAATAATACACACCTTATAGTTTCACATTCTCATAGTGTATAATTAATAACTCTTATAATATGGAAAACCGGGACGTACGGACACTGTACATATAAGTTATATAGAACTTACATATAAGTTTTTACGTATCAGTTACACATTTTAATGTAACTTTTTGTGATATTGAATTAAATGTGAAACATTAGCGTGACATTTCCAACTCGACAAAAGTAAGATTTTTTTCCTTCTATTTCGGTCCGTAACTTTTTATTGTTGAAGTAAGACCCTTATCCAATATTTTGTTCCGTAACAATTCCTTAACTTTTGTTGTTGTTTCCCCCTCTTATTGCTAACTTTGGCGTAAGGTTTTTCACAATGAAAACTACAGTATATGGATTCATCCAAATAAATATAACCTATAAATTGCTATGATATGCATAATATGCATAGTAGGCTACATAACATATAAAATTGAGGTTCTAATTAAAATAACGTGACTGTAAACACGTTTTCATGCTTAGGTCTTGCAGTGAAATGTAATTATAAACCCTTGTTACTGTTGAGGTGCCAGGCGTAAGACAAAAATAGTGAAGATGCTAAAAAGGAGTGTATGAAATCTATTTTGGAATATTCATTGCATGGTATGATTTTTTCATTAAAGAAGAATCCATACTATATCTATAATATATCTGAATAAAAATATTTTCGGATGTATTTTGGAGACTGTTCTATCTGTGCACGCGCGATTGTCTTTATTCGGTTAGTTCACAGTTTATATGAAGGAGTGCATGGATGATTATTCTTTAAAAATTAATTTAAAATATGGTTGATTATGGCCTGCATTATAAATATTTGTCTTATATGACAAACTTTACTCAGTGTTATGTTAAATAGTTCACTATCATCGAGAAGGTAAATACACATTTAAGTTCAGTTACATAAAAATTTGAGTCTTAATATACCAAAGCATGTTTGGAATTCCCTTAACTGAAATTTGGAAATGTTTGATGGGCTTAAATTTAGTAATGTAAGTTTTTCTACAATATTTTTAAACGTTTCTTAAGAATATATATTTCCTACTTCATAAGTAAAGTTCTGAGTTGTAATTTTTTCTTTTCATTTTACTTCAAATCACATGTAAATTCCCTTCCTTTCAATCTTTCAGGTATTCCGTGCTATGGTTCTTCATTTCACCGAGGTCAGGCTTCTTGCTCCTCCTCTTGAGTTGACCTGGTGAAGTATAGAGTTGGTTTCTTACGGTTCCCACTTCATATAGACAGGTACCCCAAGCTCTTCTGGTGTTGTTATGAGCCAGGCGCCTAGTCTTTTAAAGATTTCCACCACTACACCAGTCGTGTTCCGTGTTTCCTTGGGAAGTTGGTTGAACAGTCTTGGCCCTCTCACAACAAAGCTATTTTCCTTTCGGGTTGAGGATGTTCCCTGTCTAGCCTTTAGTTTCGGAACACGACACATTCTTCCTTTCCTTTTTCCCCATTGTGTTTTAAGTGGTTATAGGGTTCAAAGTGAGATTAGGGACTAGTTTGGTCATTATTTTTTAAGTGGTTATAGGGTTCAAAGTGAGATTAGGGACTAGTTTGGTCATTATTTTCCAAGTGTATATTATGGTGTACTGCTCTCTTCTTTCCAACGAATATAAACTTAATTCACATAACCTTTCTCAGGAATTTAGTTCTTTGAATCCATTGATCATGGCTGTGCAGGTTCTCTGAATCCCTTCTAGTCGACTAATGTTTTCTTTTTTATATGAAGATGTTGTTAAAACTGAGCAAATTCAATATTATATCCGACTAGTTAAATCTCTAAGCTAATATTAAGTTTCACGGAGACCAGATTACACTAGGTTAGGTGGTCGTTTTAGATTGCTTAGTTATTTCCCACGTGACCAATGTCGGCCAAATCACGATCTTTGCAACAAATTTCGACTTCGTCAAAAATATTGGTCTCTGCGAAACTTAATATTTACCATATATATATATATATATATATATATATATATATATATATATATATATATATATATATATATATGGAACAGCGGTTCGTTTGAGGTAAATAAATGTTATTTTCTGGTAAAAGACGAATATAAACGAAATTTGTAAGAAAGCATAAATGAAGCTTCCCGCGATACGCCGAGGCAATTGGCAAAGTTTCTGAAACTCTTTATACGTTTTCTGATATAAAAATTTCCAATCAGTCAAAGAATCTAACAGTCATTCTTTATATCAAACTTCATTCGGAATCATATAAACAAACTCTGGTTGTAAAGTTCCTTCAATGAAATACACTCTGACGGCGAAAAATTTGACGACGCAAAAGTCGAAGAATTCATGCGTGTTATCTTTTACTTTATATTAATTAACGATTCCTAGCGAACTTTATTTATGTTTTCAGTCTTTTAAGAGTATCGTATATAAATTATTGGAACAGATCTTTTACTTCTAAAAAAACTGTTTAAATAAACATATTAAATTACTAATAAAAACTAGTCTTATACCAAGTGGTGGTAATTCCAACTTTCAACCGATGTTATGTTACCGCCTAAAGGGTTGCTGTTTTAAGTCGGTGTGTTTTGAGTAGTTTGAAATAAAGGATTGACTTGTTGCTTATGTAAACACTTGCGACTTCCTTAGACGTTAATGCCCAGTCGTGATGTCAACTCTTCTTTGAACAGCTATTTTTTCCCTTTGAAAATTGTAATTACCCATCGAATACTATTGCTGGTGTGAACGTGTTAAGATAGAAAAATTGCTCAGTGCTCATCCTGTGCTTCAGTGTACAATCCCCGTGTTCCGCGTAGAAACTGCTTCAGGAGGCACACCATCCAAAGTGTACCATCAGGCCTGGAAAACCAAGATAGTCTGATATGCCGGTAAAAGAAAAAACCCGAAGCCGACAATCGCCTTCGTGATACTGAGCGCGCTTCTCTCGTCGAGAACACAGTGACTCCAACTAGAGAATCCTTGAATCAAGGATTTCGTCATTGGCGACCCTCGCACTCTTGCCAGGTTTGCTACACAAGAAATCTTATACAGGGTGGGGCACGGGAACCAAGTGTTTTTGGAATAATCAGGAAAATGATATTTATTTTTGTAAAGAAAATATATTGGTAGAACAACATTCGTAAGAACATAGCATTTCATGTCATAATAATCATGTACCGAAAATTATATCTGGCATATGATGTCCTTGGCCGTCGACGCATTGTTGAAGGCGTTTACGAAAATTGGCCTCCACTCTTCCCAGCAGGTCTCTGTTGATTTGGATGATTTGTTGACGGATCGCTTCCTTCAATGCATCTAATGTACGGGGCTTGTCCTCGTAGACACGTGACTTGAGGTACCCCCATAGAAAGAAGTCACATGTGGACAAGTCAGGGGACCGAGGGGGCCATGCAATGTCACCAAATCTCGAAATGAGATGGTTGGGAAACAGGGGGCGAAGAACAGCCATTGACACTCTGGCGGTGTGTGGCGTGGCCCCATCTTGCTGAAACCACAAATGTCAACGAGCAATACGCCTTCTTCGTAACTCAGGGATGAAAAAGGTGTTCACCATCTCAATGTAACGCCCAGATGTTATGGTAACGGTAACCCCATTTTGTTCGAAGAAATAGGGACCGATGACGCCAAACTTTCCCACCGCGCACCAAACTGTAACCTTAGGGCTATGCAGCGGTTTTTCATGGAGTTGTCGCGGATTTTCAGCAGCCCAATACCGACAGTTTTGATTGTTGACAGCCCCATTAAGGTGGAAATGGGCTTCATCACTCATTACCACCATCATGTTTTCATTCTGCTCATAAAGTGCAAGCATTTCCTGTGCAAAATTCAGTCGTTGGGGGCAATCGTTTACATTCAATTCCTGCACCATCGCTAACTTGTATGGGTGAAAATGTAATTCTTCATGCAAAATCCGTCTAACAGTACGATTGCTGATTCCGAGTGCAGCTGAATGTCTCCGAGCAGAGCGGCCTGGGCTTTGCAACATCGCTTGTCTGACCCTTTCAACGTTCTCTGGAGTACGCACAGTGCGTTGCGGCCCCTTCGGTTTTGTTTTCATTATTGAGCCTCCTGTTCGAAGATTGTTAACCCAACGTAAGATTGTGTCACGAGCGGGAACAGAGTCATTTCGATGAATGTTGAATCTGCGGCGAAACGCACGCTGAACTGCTGTCACTGACTCGCCACTCCTAACAAAATGATCATACGCGAACATGCGGTGTTCTAACGTCCACTGCTCCATGATGGCACCTGAAAGATAAAGGTGAGTGTTAGTTAAAGTTAAATGCTATGAACCCAGGAATGGAATGCTACCTACCGCACGCCCCTCCCATTCCTAATGGCCGATTACTAGCTATTCAAAAAACACTTGATTCCCGTGCCCCACCCTGTACCTCCCAACAAATCCCTTATTTATCAAACACTGACATCAAACTACATCGTCTTCAGGTAAATCTAACTAACACATGTCATCTTTGAGTCCTTGGTGGGATGAACTTCGCCATCTTGAGACATTTTGTAGACAGCTTCCGTTTTCTTCCTCATAATTCTTGAGCGTCCGTTCCTGTCTGTTGTACACTCTGTTTGTCACTGTACAATGTTCACCGTGGGAATAAGAAGAGAATGTCTGAATTTAAGTCATTTATCCCTTATTTCGAAATATCCGAAAAGGTTACACAGAGACCCTTGCAGTCCTAAACCAAACGCCAAAGTCTAATATAATGTACTAAGCCTTAGAAAAGTTTATTTCATTGATAAACGTTCATCCAAAAATTGACTCGCAGCACCCTCTGAAGTGGACAATACACAATACAAATCCCCTTGGTTGAACGGTTTGAGTTGTGTAGTTTTAAAGGTGGGTAGGGGTCGGTCTAGAATGGCTGTTAATTTCGGCTTAAGCCCAGGATTTGTAACTTTCTGTGCTTCGTACAGTTGTAATAACATATGGATTAGAATCAAAAAAAGAACATATAACTTTTCATAATTACTTTCCGAGAGGAAAAAGTTGCGTAGAGTATGATAACTGTAAATTGTACTGTAATAGTAAGTTGTAGAGTATGATATATTAATTTTAGTATGAGAGCTCATGAGTGAGATGAGGAGACTTGGTAAATTGTATTAGACTATACCAAACATCAGAGTCACGAAGCCAAGGGGGTTCTTCCAACGGTTTCAACTATAAGCCACCAATGGAACATCAACGATGCAAATCATGCAATAGACAGTCTACCCCTTCAGCAAGACCTTTCGACGAGTGCATCGAACCAAACCCACGAACCCAAACCTCGAAGTGAAACCCCCCGCCGTCGCATTCAGAATTAGAACGTCCAAGTAAAAACTTTCCGTATCTAAATATCCTGTTACCAAAGTCGCGTTGTAGCTCTATTTACAGTAAACAATACTTTCCTACGAATAATCCTAAATAATAAGAGACCCTAAACTTAACCGTGTAAAGGGAAAGAACAGGTTAAATCTTTTTTCCTCGCATTATAATGATAATGATAATGATAAGCTTTATTGGCAGGATAAAAAATCCCATAACATAGTACAATATCATCATCATTGTGATATCATTATCATTATTAAATTTATAAGCGATGTTTATTGGTTTTTCACTCAGAACTGCTTCTCATATAAGCTTCCTTTCATGTATGTATGTATGTATGTACGTACGTACGTATGTATGAATAATTTAAGTTACTGCAAATTCATTCGGGTCGGAAAGATATTACTGTTGTGCAATTCTGCATGGAAACAAAATTATTCTGAACACAATTTTCCACGAATTACTGTAACTCACGCGTGTACTGAAAAAAAATCGTGCGTGTGTGTGTGTTTGTGTGTGTGTGTGTGTGTGTTTATACATACAGTCATCGCTTCTATTCCAAAATACACGCGTCATTTATTTATTACGTGTACACTTATATATCTACAGCCGGATATATTGGGAAAATTTTGTACAAATTTTTTTTTTTATTCCTTCTCTTACACTAAACTTATTCACATTTAAAATCACATTCGTATTCAAATTCCACCTCTATTCCAATTCCAGTTTCATTCCTATTTCTATAGCCATTCCTATTTCTTTCTTATATCAATTCATATCCACTCCTAATCACATTTGAATTTAAATTTCGATTCCAATTCCACTTCATCCTGTTCACATTCCAATCCAAGTTTCAATAAATGTGTTTTTTTCTTTCGCTGTTTTTTTCCTTCCCTTTGTGGGAAAATTTTTACTATTGATTTGTGTTTCTTGGGATTAATAGATTTTCCTGTACTTCCCCCTCCCCCCCGCTCCCTTTTTTCGATTTACAGTGGGGTGTAACTAACTTCAATGGATGACCTATAAGACTATAGAGATCCCACTCGGGTGAAGGGCGTGCAAAGACGAAGCGCGTTAGCAAGTTACAGGTTAGCAAGTTACTTACATTTCGTAAGTAGGAATGATCAATATCATTATTACTAAAGCTTGAAATATAATATTTCAAAAAAGATAAAATATAATGAAAAATCTATGAGTTCTTATGACCATATAATAAATTTATCCGTAATCTACTTGCCTGTAAGCTATATTATAAATACATTTCTTCATTTTTTCTATAGATCAACCTTTCATTTCCTGATCACCATATTTTTCCTTGCAATGAGCTATCCCAATATTTTTATATGTTTTAATCATCCACACATCCGCATGCCAATAATGATAAATAGATAGATAGGTAGATAGATAGATAGATAGATAGATAGATAGATAGATAGATATGTAGTCATAAACACCTCATTATAGGACTATAGTTTTACTGCAGGAAGTTCATGGATTAGATACGGTAATACTCGTACACTTCTCAAGCGCGTATCGAATGGCATCAATGAAAAGACCGCAAAAACTGTCGCCCTTACGAAGGCGATTTTCGTCCTCTGTTCAGTTAAAGGCCAAGAGTTTAGTTCAATGAGATTATAAAGATGCATGCAGACCTTCGTTACATTCGGACTAACGACCAAAGAGGTTCCTTGGCAGGTACAGAGGAAGGCCCAAACGGACGTCTTCAGACACCAAGGGCCACCTTCATTTCGTAACCGCCTGAACACATGTTAACATCATAAAACACTTCCACTATACCGTAAACGAGCTCCAAAGCCTTCATACCAATAAAACAACCATTAAGTAAAAGTCTTCTCAGGCCTGCGTGACCTTAAAGTTTACCCCTGCAGGAACTGACAAAGCTCCGGAAAACAGCAACGTCACAAAAAATTTTAATGACTAACCAAAAGAAGAATTAAGTCATCGCTCAACTTTAGAAGATGTAACATCTCGTTAAAGAGACCTTTTATTCGGACCTATTTTGAAATTCCATTCAATCCTAAAAAACTGAAATTCATTCGCGCGTCATCTTATAACTCGTGTAATATAGTTCAACTTCCATTATTTCTGTTCATTGTTCTTCGTTGTAATAACATTTAGTTCTTCAGCTTAATAATTATTTGACATTGTGTATTCACAATAACAATTAATTCATAATTGTTAAGCCTTTTGTAACTAACACTGATAATAAATGCAATTTGTTGTATGTACCCTACTTTATTAATCACTGCAATATTAAATTTGTTAATTAAAGGAAAAAGCTCGTGTCGTCTATTCTTTCTCCTTGTTGATTAGTGATACAAACATTTTGGTGATCCCAAGCAAACTAATTAGCTATTCGAGTAATTACCTCGTCAACCTATCTAATTATAAGGTACCGCAGCCTATCTTCGAACTAATAGCCTATACAATTAGGCTCTATAAACTTGCCTGAATTAAGATGCTGCTATAATTAGTACCTGTAATTTATATATATATACAGGGGTTGGACAAAATAATATGAACACCTTGATAAATGGCGGTTTTTATTCTTAATATGGAGTTGGTCCTCCTTTAGCGGCAATAACAGCTGCAATGCGTCGGGGAATTGATTCATACAGCTTTTGGACAGTGGCTAGAGGAATCCTGAGCCATTCTTCGAGCAAACCCTGCTCCAGTTCCTCCAAAGACGCCGGCGGTGGGAATCGACTTCTGACCTGCTGCTCCAACTGACACCACAGATGCTCGATAATGTTAAGATCCGGGATTGTGGAGGCCAATCCAAGCGTTCTACTTCACTAACATGCTCTTCAAACCAGTTTTTTAACGACCCCAGCGGTGTGGATTGGTGCATTATCATCCTGGAAGACGGCGCCGCCATTGGGAAACAGCGTTTGGACCATGGGATGGACCTGGTTAACCCTACCATGCAGTACTACAGCTGGGCCAAGAGTATTCCACGATATTGCTGCCCAAACCATCACAGATCCGCCTCCATGCTTAACGGTTGGGATCAGGCAGTCGGGGTCATAAGCATCTTTAGGCTGTCTCCAGACGTAAACTCGACCGGAACATGGAAATAGCGTAAAGGAGGATTCGTCGGAGTAGACTACATTCTTCCACCGGTCCATTGACCAATTCTTATGGTCATTACACCATTTTCTGCGCCGCTCAATGTTGATGTGCGAAAGGAAGGGTTTGGCAATTGCAGCCCTCCCATGGTATCCAGCTCCATGGAGCTCGCGACGTACAGTTCTGGTCGATACCGGGCTTGCAAGATGCTGGTTAAGCTCTGCAGTCACTTTTGGAGCTGTGTTCTTATGGTTCTTTGTCACAATGCGCTTTAGCACCCGGCGGCTCGATCACACAGCTTCTTCTTGCGTCCACTATTGCATTTGTCGGTGCTTGTCTTTCCATGGTTTTGGTATGCAGACATGACCATAGAGACAGTTCCTCTGGATACATTGAACATCTGAGCGGTTTTCGTCACCGATGCACCAGCCATCCGCGCTCCGACAATTTGCCCTCTTTGGAAGTCTGACAGGTCTTTCATAACTGCTAATTCATAATTCACTCAGATCTGTAAAAACAACGTGAGGGTTATAACATGACGTATACATTCTCTGTTACGCATTTAAATAGGTTTGCCAGTCATTTGACCGTTTACTTTGTGTCTGAGCAGTCCGTAAAGATAACCGGTGAAATCGGCGGGTGTTCATATTATTTTGTCTAACCCCTGTATATATATATATATATATTATATACTGTGTGTATGTATCTATTTATACTTGTATATATATATATAATATATATATACACACGTGCTCAACACAGTCTAATGCAAAGAATTAAAAAAATCAACCAACCCGATCATCCAAGCTATCCATGAGTCCTGCCATTTATCCTCTAAGCCAGTGGTTCCCAACCTGGGGTCCCCGGACCCCTGGGGGTCCGCGAAGGTAGTACTGGGGGTCCGTGACCTTTGCATACTCACTTATCTGTCCTTTATTTGATAGTGAAAAATGAGAAAACGAGTTAATTATTAGTTAATAAAAACAGTTTGTTTGGTAGACGGAATCTTTCAAAAACATGGGGTCCGTGGGAAAAAATAAAAATAAAAGGGGTCCTTTGTGGTGAAAAGGTTGGGAACCACTGCTCTAAGCTATGGACTTCTTGGTACGAAAACGTCTGTCTGTATCTCCACTTAACTTCGACATTACAGTATTATTTTTAATCAATTGTATATATTTCTATCCTTAGTATATGAACTGTCATTGTATTAATAATATTTGTCATATGGACTATAGTCTGCCAATAAACCTTTCATTTTCATTTATATATATATATATATATATATATAATATATATATATATATATATATATATATATATATATATATATATATATATACTCTTCAGTAATTTAGTCCTAGGAAACCCCCCCTCTCCATATACATACAAGGAAAAAAGACAAGAAGAAAAAAGAGAAGTTTCGGGAATTCAATCCGTTTCCATCATCAGCGGCTCTGAAATAATCGGAAGTATCGAAATAATTCTATCCAGCTTTTAATATCAGTCAGATCCTCACACGATATTGAGGCAGCTCAATAGATCGCATTGTTATAAACGGCATCAAACCTTAAAATCATACAAAAAAAAAGTGCCTTGTAACGTAAACAAAATTCTTGCAGCAAACAAAGGCACGTTTACCAAACGTTCATAAACCCCCTAAATTAAAACGTTTGGTAAGCGACCCTTTTTGAAAGGAAATAGCCCAAAGGCAAATATTCAGATTTATTACATTTCATTGGCATTGAAATAGGAAAAAATGCACCTATTGTTTTGTTTATTGCTTTTTGAACGCTGGAAAGCAGCAGTCATCAAAGATAGGTCCACGAGCTGCATGTGACAAGAAAACTAATTTTGCGCAAGTAAAATTGAAAGTAAAATGAAAGTGGAAAGTTGAAAAAAAGGTTATATGTTTGTGCAGTGTGCTATGACTTTCCATCTGTGTTCCATGAAACACCCTAAATTCATTGACTTACTTTTGAGAACCCGAAGGTATACTTCTACATCCACAAAACGTAAAACTGTAAATTATTACAATATTTGTACTGTACGCTTTTTGCATCATATTAAAATATACAGGGTGAACGAAAAGTCCCTGTGCACCTATCCACTTCTAACACAGTGCAGGTATAGGTTCACTACACTTCTTGCAGGTGCACGGGGACTTTTCGCTCACCCTGTATTTTATTATCTCTAATTTCTTAAAAGTAACATGTTTCATCTTCAGCATTAAAGGGTTTTGCACCCGTTGCAGGTCCACTGTTTGCCAAGTGTATAAATGGAACTTTACAAAGTTTAGGCACCGCTGCTGTAGGATGTGTTTGTTCACATTATGCAGCTCAGGTGACAATTTGATACAGATATAGAAAAAAAGCCTTATCTTATTGTGAAGTACCACATGCCTTGCTTATTACCCAAGGTACAAATTTACCCAAGGTACAATTTAATCTGTACCGTTTTATTGCATTTCGGAAGAATTTCAAATTTACCTATATAATAATGACCTTACTGTGTAATGAGTAGACGGCTAATTTTGTGGGTACTCAAGCAATTCGCCACAGTAGGCGGGGCCCATTGCTCAGTTCCACCTCTATCCCTTCCACACCGAACAAAAGCTGTCTCTTAATCGAAACGAGAAGGCGGGAGCGAACTCGAGTTCTTTAACTCAGTCTTCCGAAATGATAACCGAAGGGATCGTAATGAGTATTGGGCTTAATTGCTGTTAGTTGGTGATGAATGGTAATAATATAATACCACCATTGAGGAGGCCCATTGCTTTATGTTTTATGGGGATGTTTAACCTCCTTCCCAACATTTAAGATCATGTGACGGAAGGGACCTACAGCTTTATGTGGATCCGAACCACGGGTCGCTACATAATTTGGACGCGGAGTACGGTCCTCCACCGAACTAATACCTTGCTCCACTGACGCTTAACATCGCTGATCGAACCCCTGACGTCTGTGTCTTCACTTCATCAAGGAAACAGTATTATTCACTGACCTACAGACGTTGGCCAATGAGTAGTAAGGTACTTTCATCCAGAAGTTCGACCTCTTAATTTTTCGGATTGCGGTAACTCGTGCAACATCCGTCTCTTCATCCGTCAATAAGTATACATCTGAGTGGTCAGCATCCGTTGCTCAAAGGTAGGTAACACCATTTCCCTATTAGCGGAGTGAAAACACTGAGGTCAGGGGTTCGAGTCCCGATGCTGCTGCTGTTAATACTAACAAAAGTTAGAGCAATGGACTGCATTAGTTGGCTTGAGGACTATGTCAGTATCTGGCCTTCCTCACTAATTACATCTGAGCAAAATTTTCTCAGAGGTACATTCTTTGAAAATATTTAATGCGTCTATTTTCAAAGGTTCGTTGAATTCCAAATATAAAATTGATGATTCAAAATTTAAAATTCATAAAACATTAATTATTCTTCAAATAAATTCTTTACACTTTTTTTTTACATTATACGTCCTTTTGACAGCTCCACTTTAGCTGATCATAATATATAGTCTTTTAGCACTATGAGTCCCATCATTATAAATAATTATGTAAATTGCCTTTTTGCGATATGTCTAGACACACGTAGTCTCAGAGGAATGATTATTATCAAGAATTGTTACCTTCTCTGAGATTTATAAAAAAATAGGAAAATCTGGGGGTGGTCCAAGTAATTTTAGCAGCCACTGTATATCAAAAGTTTGCGTATTTCATTTTAACGAAGTATTAAACGAATGGGGTACCCCTGCTTGCATGGTATTTACGAGTGTAAGAACAAAATCATTAATTTGCAATGGGTAAATAGATATTTTGTAACTCATCAAGAAATCCACTCGTATCAGACCAGAAATAGATCAAAGCTTGTTATAACTCAATTTAGATCGTCTTCATCTCAAAACTACCCATTTTCATTGGATTGAAACTATGGAATGACTTGCATGCCGATATAAAAATATTGTGAATGTAAATTTGTTTAAAACCAAGTTGAAATCCCGATTAATAATGGCATAATAACAAAATCTAGGATTAATGTCCACTAATATCGTTTAATATTGTCCATTAATATTGTTTAATATTGTAATACATGTTTTAACTATTATTAATACTTATTTACTTAGTTATTTATTTATTATTATTAATTAATAACAACTAGCTGCTTATTTTTAATAAGAGCCCAGTAAAGCCTAAAGCTTAAGGGCCAAATTAAATAAAATAAATAGTCGAGCTTCAAAATTATTCGTGTCATTGTAAATTGAAAAAATGTATTTATTTTATTATTATTAATAAAGGTTTTCTATTCTCTGGTAGAATTGGTTTACAAAGAAAAATTAATTTACTAGTGTTCTACTTCAAAGCATGTTTTGCGTATAGAACATGTTTTACACTGGAGACTTATTCCTATGTAGAAAAGGTACAGTAAATATTTAGTTACTAAAAAAATTACAAACTTTTCAAAATGGCAGATGTTTAAAAAATCAGTCAATATATATATATATATATATATATATATATATACTGTTATATATATATATATATATATATATCAACGTAAAGAACGACGCTTTGTATAGGAGATTATCCGCGCAAGATGAGAGCGAAAGAACGAAACAAATGAAAAAATGAGGTAACCACCCGGGAATCGAACCCGGGATCTTCCGATTGCCGGTCAGATATGATAACCATTACACCACGGGCCTCACTCAATCAAATGTCGTAATTCCTCTACATGCGCGCAGAAACCAATGCCCCAAAGGGGCACCTCCCGCATGCCGTAACATTATATACATTATAACTGCAAACACGCAGTATAATTAACATAAAGAACGACGCTTTGTATAGGAGAATTATCCGCGCAAGATGAGAGCGAAAGAACGAAACAAATGAAAAAATGAGGTAACCACCCGGGAATCGAACCCGGGATCTTCTGATTGCCGGTCAGATATGATAACCATTACACCACGGGCCTCACCCAATCAAATGTCTGCGCGCATGTAGAGGAATTACGACATTTGATTGGGTGAGGCCCGTGGTGTAATGGTTATCATATCTGACCGGCAATCGGAAGATCCAGGTTCGATTCCCGGGTGGTTACCTCATTTTTTTCATTTGTTTCGTTCTTTCGCTCTCATCTTGCGCGGATAATTCTCCTATACAAAGCGTCGTTCTTTACGTTAATTATACTGCGTGTTTGCAGTTATAATGTATATAATGTTACGGCATGCGGGAGGTGCCCCTTTGGGGCATTGGTTTCTGCGAGCATGTAGAGGAATTACGACATTTGATTGAGTGAGGCCCGTGGTGTAATGGTTATCATATCTGACCGGCAATCGGAAGATCCCGGGTTCGATTCCCGGGTGGTTACCTCATTTTTTCATTTGTTTCGTTCTTTCGCTCTCATCTTGCGCGGATAATTCTCCTATACAAAGCGTCGTTCTTTACGTTAATTATACTGCGTGTTTGCAGTTATAATGTATATAATGTTACGGCATGCGGGAGGTGCCCTTTGGGGCATTGGTTTCTACGCGCATGTAGAGGAATTACGACATTTGATTGGGTGAGGCCCGTGGTGTAATGGTTATCATATCTGACCGGCAATCGGAAGATCCCGTTTCGATTCCCGGGTGGTTACCTCATTTTTTCATTTGTTTCGTTCTTCGCTCTCATCTTGCGCGGTTAATTCTCCTATACAAAGCGTCGTTCTTTACGTTAATTATACTGCGTGTTTGCAGTTATAATGTATATAATGTTACGGCATGCGGGAGGTGCCCCTTTGGGGCATTGGTTTCTGCGCGCATGTAGAGGAATTACGACATTTGATTGGGTGAGGCCCGTGGTGTAATGGTTATCATATCTGACCGGCAATCGGAAGATCCCGGGCTCGATTCCCGGGTGGTTACCTCATTTTTTCATTTGTTTCGTTCTTTCGCTCTCATCTTGCGCGGATAATTCTCCTATACAAAGCGTCGTTCTTTACGTTAATTATACTGCGTGTTTGCAGTTATAATGTATATATATATTATTACCTTTACATAATACATGAAGGAAGCCTTTAATTAACCTAAAACATATTGTACAACAATCACTGGCTAATTGCGTTAACAACTCGATTAATTATTATTACCAGGACCATCGGGAGTGTTACCTACTGAATTACGGACGTCGGCAAATTGCGTAGCAATACTCCCTACTAATAACCGTCGACAAACACATTCACTCTTTCATTTCATCACTAATGATTACGAAATAATCATCAATAATAGTGATAATCTAATTAATATTTTAAACCAATTCGGCAAAAGTAAGCTAAAATTGCCCGTAATGTCGTTATGAATCTTGCTGTTACATTTCTAATACTGAAATTCTTTCCAATTTTTCTTCCTATAGCTTCTCTTAAAAATGTACTTATTAATATTTTTTTCTTCATATTTCGTTTTTATTATGCAAATTTATTTCAATCCAATTTCATTACTTATAAAAATAATTAATATAATTAATCCATTTCTCTGTAAAGTGTTCAACGAATAAAATTATTCCAAAAAATGTAATTATTCAATTATTTAAATAAATAATTATTAATTTATCGAATGATGTAAGAATAAATTTTAAATAAAATTACATCTTCGTTGTATATTTGGCGTATATTAATTTAATACCTTAGCTCCAATTACGCTTTGTTTACATTTATATTCTTGTTATTGAAAATTGCTTTGATCGATATTTAATTTCTTCCAAGAACCCGCGTCAACAACTTCTTCTGTTTCTCGGAAAGGTTCGATATGAAAGACCGACGAAACGCGTGTGTAAATTTTGGAATTGGATATTATTTTGACACTAAAGACAAAAATGAAGTCATATTAAACCCAGTAATGTAGAGAGGGGCACTTTACGATTTTATTTGGCTATCGTTTGAACATTTTGCTCATCGTTAGAGATGATACGCAATATATTTAGGGATTAAAGAGACGTCTATTCGCTCTGATGGGTAATTAAAAGACCTGTTAATCCTGAAGAATCTTTGACGTATCTGTTAACTGTAAATGGTCGCTGATGGTTCTTTTAACTATGAACGATCATTGAGGGATCTGTTAACTCTGAAGGGTTAGTGAAAGGTCTGTTAACGTTGAAGGGTTCTACTCTATTTACTCCTGGTTAACGTCAAACTTGACTTCAATCTTACAGAGAAGCCCATTATTGACTGAAGAGTTAAAACGCATGAATTTCCGCATGCGTTTATAGACATAACCTGAAAGGGCCATAGTCCCTTCTCAGGGATGACTATACAATCAATCACTGATTATAACAATGTTAAAGGTGGGAGAATAGATATCAATGTAGATCTTTCAGTTTCTTTTTGTAATATATTGTCTCCTGAAGCAGTGAGACATCGTCCTCACCCCATTATATACACCATTCTCCAATATTTTATATAAAATTATTAAGTTAGCTTTGTATATTTTTATTTTATATTCACGTCCAGTTGTCCGGTGATACCCGAAAGTTATTTCAAGCTTTTTCTTCTTCCTTCGTCTGTCTGTCTGTCTGTCTGTCTCTCTGTCTGTCTGTCTCTCTGTAAGTGTGTGTGTGTGTGTGTGTGATGTGTGTGTGTGTGTGTGTCTATCTGTGTGTGTGTGTGTGTGTGTGTGTGTATGTGTGTGTGTCTATCTCTGTGTGTGTGTGTCTGTCTGTCTATCTGTCTCTCTCCCTGGCACCCGTCGCCATTGGTACCTCCTGGGTATGGACCGCAAGGCATTTTGAGGTACTTCTTGTCCTTGTAACTCCTTGTAACACTCTCTCTCTCTCTCTCTCTCGTCTTATGATGATGCGTTATTTATTTCTTGAGCTTCAATAGTCCGTTATTATCATCATTATTTTGTGTTTTATGTTCATTATTTTGTCTCATTTTATTTGGTTTTATTTACGATATATTCTCTCGAGATTCAAAGTCATTTTAAAGAAAAATAATAATTCCACCTACCTTCAGTGACCGAACTGGAAACCTTATTATTATCACGCTCGGCCACAGAATTATGACGCTGTAAAAAGCTTTCTTTACGTTAAAACAGCTTCTTTTTTTTCTGAAGTTGAAATGAAAGTTTATGTGCACCGGATGTTGGATTATTATTATTATTATTATTATTATTATTATTATTATTATTATTATTTTTCTTTTCGACGAGAAACATTTGGTATCTACTATTTTCTCTCTCTCTCTCTCTCTCTCTCTCTCTCTCTCTCCTCTCTCTCTCTCTTTTTCTATAAGCGCTATCTACGCGATATAAGAACATCGTTCATTGGTTTTTACCTCCTCCGATTACAGGCGATGGGTTCGGTCAATGAATTGCCGACAAAGAGGTTTGTTTTCTTCAAAGTGTAAATAAAGGAAGAGAAGGAGACGCTTTACAAAGGGAGGAAAAGGCGCTTACTGTAAGTCATTTAATAGTATTAGTATTATTAGTATTATCAGTATTATTTATATTATTATTAGTAGTAGCAGTAGTAGTATAGCAATAATAGAAAAATATTGAAAATCTTCCCTATGCCTCATGTTCAGAGTAACAATTTTTAATAATTTTTGGATAAAAATATTAAGAAATATTTTTAATTTAAAAACTTAAAATTTTATGTTTCAAATAAAGGAATTTAGCGAGGTAATAATTAAATCCTATAAATTCGAAGAATTTTATCCTCTAAATTGCTAAATATGGAAATTTAAATGGTCCAGGAATTTCATTAAAATACATCATGTGCAGAAAACTGTAATACCTATTCGCTATTAGTGAAAAAATGTAAATAATAAAATGTAAATAATAATTAATTTTTATGTAAATAATAAAGATTATTTTAATTAAATTATTAAAATACCACCGTACATTGATAAATCAGGAATATGTGAATTATAATTAGAGTAAATGTTTTTGGAAAAGTTGGTATATTCCAAATAGTGAGAAAGATTCATTGCTGAAATGAGCTTTGATGGTTGAGAAGCCTCCTGACCGTTCCTATAAAGAGAAGTTCCGGAATTCTTCGACTATGGCTTAACGGGCCATATTGCCCAAGATTTATGAGTGTATGTGCTTAAATTATATAGATATTTGCACTAAAAATCTATATAAACAGTAAGGAGGGCCAGAAACTGTCACAGCGTTCAGGCCAACTAATGCTGCACATTGTTCTAACTCTCCTACATTATTATTTCCAGTATCATCGGGATTCGAACCCCCAATCTCAGTGTCTTCCCTTTGGTTATAGGGAAACAGTGTTACCCACTGAGCTTCGGACGCTAGGAAAAAATCTATATATAGCAGTTAAATGAACCTCAAGGAAAAGTGAATTTAAAATCCAGCATCTTCTATTTAAGCTAATGTCAACAGCGTTCGTAACTCAAAATGGCGTAACGAAGAATCACATGAAAAGCGGTTTGAATCGTTCAAGTGAAATGTTTTCACACTTATTGCTGTATATAATAGTTCATAAGTGAGTATATCGTAGTTAAGTAAAAAAAATTTGATTGAAAAATAAGTCAGACATTTTGGTATTTCGAAAATTAAATACTCATATTTGTTGGATCATCTAAATGTTTATTTACTACCGAAAATTATTTACAACAAAATTAAATTTGTAACACGAAACAAAAATTTTGTTAAATCATTTATTTTAGCTTGAGTGAAGAAAATATTTTCTCTGTATATACAGTATGTATTAGATAGATAGATAGATAGATAGATAGATAGATAGATATAGTCAAAGTCAAACTGTAAAAACAAATTCTGGCTATCATCTCTAGAAGGACAAAACTTGGAATGAAGTTTTATTTTAGGAAATAAACAGATTTGCTTATCATATTTAAGTTTTGAACCAAGTCCACGACAAGAACCGCTTTTACTCTTCGTCATTACCATTCCTGATGCCTGGAAGCACTTTTGCCCATACGTCCCACACGATGATTCGTATATTTTGACTGACTCTGATTTTACTTTTCTGCTTTATTTTTACATTATCAAAAATCTCATTTCACAAGGGTTTGGGGTGAGAAGGCAGAAAACAACCCGGATGCAGAGTACAGAAGTTAGAGAAAAAGAGAAAAGGCTGGAAGTAAAGCGTACACAGCCATTCATACAGGCGTCCTGGTGAATCAGCGCTCCCGCACCTCCACATGGCAAAATTCCACACCTGCGGCGCTTCGTACGCCATGCTTGGTGGCGTTTCCAGGCCTTGTCAAGAATAAAAAGATAGTCACGAATTTACATACATCTAACAAACCTCCTCCATTAGAACCAACTTGCATCCACTTCTCGTGCATGATCAAGCCCACGTTTATTCACGTTTATTCATGTTTATCCATCGTCTTCTCGGCCTTCCTCTCCCTTTTTTACCTTCGCAAACACTCTTATACACTCTTTTCACAACTCTGTCATTTTTCATTCTTTCAACCTGTTCAAAACCATCTTAATATACTTTCCTCAATTTTCACTTCCACTGACTTCTGAGCACTACATCTTTTCAGAGCCACACGATTTCTTACTCTATCAATCCGACGCACGCTATACATACTTCTCAGGTTATCCATATTAATCGCTCTTACTCTCGACTTCTCGCTTTCATGCCATGTCAATGTTTCACACGTATACAAAAGTATCGGTACTAATACACCTTCATCTCATAACATGTCGATCCAGTCTCCGCTTTCTCACAACCGTTTTCAGTGTAGCCGCCATCTTTCTTCCTTGATTTATTATCCAATACAAATCCCAGATGCTTAAAAGACGCTATCACCTCTGATGTTTTACCAGTCAACATCGCATGCTAGGCCGAATTTCCTTCACTCACCACAATCAATAACTCGCTCTTACCCATACACACTTTCAACAATCTTCTCTCGCACACCGCCAAAAAACTCTTAACAACTTCTTGCATATCACATTCCTTCTGGACACATAGCATAGTATCATCCACATGCAACCGATTCGACAGGCCCCACCTATTCCCATCACACACCAGATTCAATCCTCTTTCTATCAGTCGCACTTTCACCTCTCTCATCACTCCATCCATAAACAGATTAAACAACCACGGAGACATACATCACACATCCTTGACGCACACCAACGTTTATATCAAACCAATCATTCAGTCTTTATTTACTCTTACACATGCACTACTTCCACCATAGAAACTCTTCACCGCATTCATGAGTCTACCGTCAACCCTATATATGCTTAAGACTTGCCACAGTGCTTCTCTATTCACCCTATCATACGCTCTCTCAAGATCCATGAAAACCATGTATACCTTGCAATCCTTTTCACATGCTCAATCACTTGTCTTACTCCAAACACTTAATCTACACAGCCTCTTTCACCTCGGAACCCTTCTTGCTTACCACTCACCAAGCATTCTGTGATACCACGAATGCCCTCTATCACTGTCCTACCATACACCTTCTCCACTACACTCAACAGACTTATACCTCTGTAAGTCTTACATTCACTCCTTTTACCTTTAATTTTGTACAGTGGAACAATTATTGCTTTCCTCCAGGCTTCAGGTACATTTCCATTCGTCCATGCACTCTGGCATATACAGCACAACCACTCCTCCAACCCTTTCAATACCCAATACTTAATCATTTCCACATATATTCCATCCACACCTGCCGCTTTTCCTTTTTCAGTTTGCGAACTGCCACTTTCACTTCATACATGGTTATGTTCTCAGAGATTCTGTCACGTGTCTTCTTCACACCCCCAAATCTCACCAAATCCGAAATCTGTATTTATATTGCATAACGTTTTCACGTATTCTGACACAAAATAAGACTTACATAGAAGGTAATAAATATTAAAATATGTAAATAATATTTGTTTTTGATTGTAAGAATAAGATTTATGATATATATATATATATATATATATATATATATATATATATATATATATATATATATATATATATATATATATATATATATTGGCGATAGAGTCGTTCATAGGGAAATAGATTCTTATGAGGAATACGAACATCAAGATAAGAGTTCCGCTGAACACACACACACACACACACACACACACACACCTTCTTATCACTCACTGAACACTCAGCTATCCGGAACCATAATGATCAATCTGACCACAGGGTAAATGTTGATCAATTCTCTATTTCGTATCCTCTCATCGATCTAAAACTGAGAGGAAAATCACAGAATCTTTGTATATATTATAAAGCTTCACTCTTCTTTAAGTACATAAAATATATCAGTTAAATTATTCTCTTCAAACTATTTACATTACTAACCAACCAACCAACACATCATATCCTTTCCTGCTTTGCTTCATCTGTATTTTTATCTCACAAAAACTGAGGATGGTAATATGTGTCAGCGCTTGAAGCTTCTGTGGGTAAAACCGTTTTCCTATAAGCGGAGTAAAGACGGCGAGGACGGGGGTTCGACTCCTGATGGTGCTAATAATACAAGAGTTAGCGCAATGATGCGTGTTGACCTGAGCGCTGTGCCATTTCCTGGTCCTCCTGAATGACTATGACAGAGAGGAAAGAGATAATAATAAATAAATGAATAAATAATAGAAAAGTAATAATAAATATAAAAACTTTAGAAAATGAAACAGAAATAAATAAGTAAATTATGTAAATAAATAAAGTTGTTAAATAAATAAATAAATAGGGAAGGGGAAATGGAGTAAATGAAACCCTAATTTTTTATTCATGGGTTACTTTCGAGATTATTGATGACGTCAATGATGACGTCACTTTCGACTGGGCAAATGCAACCATACTACTTCTAAGGAATTACCAAAAATTCGTTGTCTATTATGTCCTAATCATGTTCGTCTCGTTAAAAGTTTATTACTTACAGCTAAAATTTATTACTAGAAGTGGCAGTAGGAAAATGTTTCTCATTAAAGCTTTTTGTTATTGAAAACTAATAATCTAAACGACTGAACCCTTTGCTAAAATACCTGAATCAGATTCTACAAAATAGCAAACCCGGGTTCTGTGACGATGCTCACGTCGCGACATCACTTCCCATTCGATCAGCGAGGTTAAGCGATGTTGGGTCTCTTCAGTTTTGTGTGGGTGACCGCCCTCTGCTTCCAGGTGATATCGCGAGATCCGTAGACGGTTCGGATTCTACGTAAAGCTACTGTATGTCTCCTCCTTCAAATGATACTTGCCGTTGCGAAGGAGGTTAAACAACCCCATACATTATCATTATTACCTACAGATTTCTTTACTTTGGCGTTGATTGTCCAGTGGAACAGCACTGGTTTAGAGATTAATGAGTACAGAAGTATAGAAGTACAGTAGTACAGAAGTTGTACTAGTAGTACAGAGGTAGAGTAGTACACAAGTTGTACTACTAGTACCGAAGTACAGAAATTTTACTAGTAGTACAGAAGTACAGCAATACGGTAGTGCAGTTGTACTACTGTAGTAGGACAGAAGTTGTACCAACCAGTGTCCACCGCCTTCAAAATAATTGTTTTTTTCGCCATTTTCTCGACCAACTCTGCAACCACATTACAGGAAATGAAAAAATTTATAAACATTGTTTTACAGATTAGGTGAAGCGTAAGAGTAACAGTAACGTTCTTGAGGTACAACTTAGGTACTTATCAAAATTTCTAAATTATTAAAAATAAATTTACCAACAATGACAAGTGAAAA
>JAJOZX010000447.1:575000-585000 GCA_023014485.1 Bathynomus jamesi
AATATGCCGTTGGAATAATGGCGATAATCTCAAGATTGAATCCTAAATATAAGAAAGTTTAAATTTCGCTTCAATTAAATTACAAATCTAAACTGACAAAAACTTACCTCTTGAAACTCTTTACAAACTTGTTTAATTTAATAATTCATGAACTGTGATTATGTAAATAAACCAACGAAGTGAATTCAAGAGTTACCTCTCTCAACCATCAGTCATACTCCTTTTAACTTATTCATATTATCTTAACCGTGCCAAGCACTTTGCTCCTCAGTGAAACAGATTGTGGCGTAATAATTCAGGTGAAGCGTAAGAGTGACAAACAATTGCTATTTATAACTCCCATAGTGACGCTTCGTCGAGACCCTCCACGGATATATATATATATATATATATATATATATATATATATATATATATATGCAGAATTACCGCCCCCAAAATAAAATTTGAACCCAGCATCTCTTGAGTAGAAGGTGAGGGCACTGGCCATTGCGTGTATTTTAAGACCAAATATTGTGCTAACGTTTTACCTCGTCGTAGTGCAGTGGTAAGCCCCCTCGTCTTCAACTCAAGAGGTGTTAGGTTCGAATCCTGGTGCGGATAATCTTGCATTATGCAAAATCATGCGTGTTGATTCGTGATATATACGAGTATATACCTGTATATATACTCTATATATACAGTATATATACACACCTGTATATATACTTTATATAATAATATGTTGTTAGCACAATAACCGCACTTTATGTGCGGTTATTGTGCGGTTATTTTGTTATGTGTGGTTATTTTGAGAAACTGAGAATCAGTGGGATTTGAACCCACGTTGTGAGGAATCAAAACCCATTCCTTAACTTTTGAAGAACGTACTAAATTGTATAAACCTCGTGAAAAAATGTGTAAAATTCAAACAGTAAATGATATAAAGTAAGAAAAAAGAGCGTGTTTAGAACTATGTTGAAGTGTTTGAAACAACCTCGTATCTCGACATCACTTTACCTTATGAAGAAATGATAGTCTAAGATTAAACGAATATCAGGGTATAATAAATCATTTAATTTAATGGAATTATTATTATTATTATTATTATTATTATTAATAATAATGAATATAGCAATAACTCTAGTATATGCATCTCTACATTGAGACGTCAGTACCCGTAACTAAATGCGTAACGCCGTTTCCCTGTAAACGATGTGAAGACACTGAGATCGGGGGTTCGAACCCTGATGGTACTGGTAGTAATAATAATCCAGGGCCGCATTAGTTGGCCTGAGCGCTGTGGCAGTTTTTGGCCCTTCTGACTGAGTATTTATTATACATTAAGACATGCGATAGCTGTGGCCTTGTTAATAAGGTGAGAGGGTGCAAAAATACAGACAACACTGAATGAGGGTTTGAATCCTCAACACTAGGGCCGCGGCCCTACCACTCCTGCACTCGATGGCAACACCAAGCTATCCAGTAGATACCTGCCTAATCTACCAGCCCCCAAAAAGCTGATTTCTGAGATGTATTTTTAAAATCACCTTAAAATCAGCTTAAAAAATAGCAACTGTTTGCAGCAGAGTTTAGTTGGATTGCTATTTAATATTTTATAATTATAACCACCTAAATTAAAAATTTCCTAAGATGTGAATCAACGCTGAAGAAAGAAAGTATATAATTAATACCACTTTATTTAAAAAAAATTAGGTTTCATTTACAAAAATTTCTGTTTCGTTCTGCTATTGAAAAGGTTTCCAGTGAATGTCACGAGGAAAAGTAGGGTTTAAACATTATATTTTAACTGTAAACAAATCGAAATAATAATTAATTAACTCCGAATACTGTAGGCTAAGGAGTAAACAGTAAACGTTTACTTAAACGATGTTTTCTTCAAAATAACTGTTTCTTCAAATTATTTGTATAAAATAGAACATTCTCATGAATAAACTTCAAAATGTTTCATTGCATATGTATATGACAAAATCACACACTAACGGAGTGGGATTTTGCATAATTTATATTAACTCCTATCCAGATTCGAACCCATGACTTCTGACTATGAGATAAAATGGTGTTAAAAGTTGTGCGTTTATCTTGACTTTAAAAGATAAGTCAGGTTAACTCTGTTGTAGTTCAGTGGTTAGTGCTCACGACTGCTAATCAGAGATCTCGGGTCTGAATCCGGTAGGTGTTAATTTACACTCACACATTTTGTGTATATATATATATATATATATATATATATATATATATATAGGTTAAAAAGCATGATAATCGTGTATAAATAATAATATAAATCCCCGCCTGAATGAAGAAAGGAGTCCTCTTCGAAAAGTTTCGCAGTATTTTATCCTTTTATAAGATTTTAAATTTTTTCCTTTCGGGATTTTAGTTTATACACCTTGATTTGGCTTCCGCCCGAATTGTTCATTCTGACGAAAGTCAAGCTTGTCACTCCACCTTAGACCTACAGTTTAACGTAGCAAATCCGAATCACGCCCCACCAGCAGCCCAGCGTCTTAACCACTAGGCTACCCAGGGTACCCATTTATCTACCAACCAATTTCTTTATTATGTAGAAGAATGAACAGCTGGGTTTTGCTGCGGGCCGACTGCCGTCACCGGGTCTCGATCCCGGACCCGATGGATTCGTAGTCAGCAACGCTAACCACTACGCCACTACTGCTAACCACTACACCATATATATATATATATATTTATTATATATATATTTCATATATATCCTGGTAGGGGTTATTTACACTCGCACATTTAATATATACAGTATATATACATATATATATATATACAGGGCGTCCCAAAAGAATGTATACACACTTTAACAGCTGATAGCTCAATTGATGTTTCTTTCTTTCCAAGTTAAACCCATTAGAATTAATAATGGCAGTCAGACTAAGCTTTGAACAAAGGAAATTCATTCTAAAATGCTACTGGAAGTGGTGAAAACGCAGTTGAAGTGCAAAGACAGTTTAGGAGGGAGTTTCAAACAGATCCACCAACGCGACTTACCATCACTCGAATTAGAGATACGTTTGAAGCCGATGGAACTGTTCAGAATGTCCACAAGAAGCGTTCGGAAGACCACGGACATCGACAAGCCCCACAAAGCAAGAAAGAGTACTGGAAACGTATCACCAAAGTCCAAGAAAATCTGTGCGGCAAGCGAGTCGTGAGGTAGGAATTTCAGAATCGTCTGTCCAACGCATTTTGAAGCGCTGTAATGAAAAGTTACATTCCAAGATTAGTCCATGCTATTAATGAAGATGATCCGGACCGAAGAGTGGAGTATTGCGAGTGGTACTTGGCACGATGTGGATGTGGATTGGACGAAAGGGTTTCGTAGAATACCCTCCGCGTTCACCAGACCTCACACCACTAGACTTTTTTTTATGGGGATACTTAAAAGACAAAGTCTACGCTATAAAACCTGCAAAGTCGCTGAATTGAGAGCAGCCATTGAACGAGAATGCACACAAATACCAAACGAAATGTTTCGTGATGTTTGCGATTCCATTGCTTCGCGTTATCAGCAGTGCCTGGACCAGAACGGACGTCAGTTTGAAAAACAGGCGTTGACAAACAATTAAATAATGTCTATAGATTCTATTACATTTTGAAAATGAATGTATTTTAATAAACACTGCCTTTATAATTATTTAAAGTGTGTATACATTTTTTTGGGACGCCCTGTATATAGTTATATATCTTTTTTTTTACTACCTGTTTTTCTTACCTTTGATTTCGATTTCAAAATTTCATTTTGTAAATTCATAAAATTAAGGCAGTTCATTTTCACTTTTTAATATTTGTTTCACATTTTTTTTTTTTTAAGTTGTTTTTTGAGGATAACTTCGTGAAATCAGAAAAATATTCAGAACTGAAACTCATCATTAAAAACGTGTCAACAAGAATTTTTATTTTTTTATTTTACCTTTAATGACGTAACCAACATTTTTTTTTTCATTCTAGTTTGAAACGCTAAAAATTGTATAGAATATTTAAGTCATACACGACTTTGTATAGCGATTTTGTACAGCGAAGATATGACGTAATGAGAAACGATTCTTTTGTGAATTTTTTTTAGTTATTTCTCACCTGTGAACATTTTACATTTCTATTTCCATTCGTGGTCCGAGAATTGGAATGACCGAAGTAAAAATTCTGGATTTGGGGAAGGAAAGAGTTTCCCGATTTGGGAAAGGGGAAATATATATGTAGAGCTGTGACGCAATTATGAGCCCGAGTGGTATTTTCGATGGAGGGTCTAACGAAATCTGATTGGAAAAGGATCTGGTTGAGAATTGCTTTAGTTGAGATTCTTACTTTCGGATCCCTCATTCGTGGACGAAGATTAAGACGTAAATGACCGAGGATGGGAAGAGACTCCCCAACTTTTATTATGATTCACAAAAATTTAAAATTTTAAACTAAGATTCTCTTGAATCGTTTTTGCAGTAAACCCTTCACTGGTCACGTTGGGAGTTATCCTCGAAATTACACGCTAATCATTTAGTAGACATTTTGTTCTAATTCAACATCTGTATTAATTGTTGAGCCGAAAAGTATTCAACAATTTTCAGATGTGAATATTTCATTCTTCTTGGGCACATCATTTCCATCATGAGACATCGTAAATTGGAAAATTTACTTCAAGTCGAGGTTTTTGATCCTTCTGACCCATGAACGTAAAGAACAAATTCGTTCTTTAACTTAACACTTTGATTATAACTTCACAATTGATAAGTTCTCAACTTGAAAGAAAACAAAAATATCTTGTAAAAAGATCAAATTTTTAAGGGGTATTTGCGGAACCTATAAAAAGACCATAAATCCATATATATTAGGCTTCCTCTCTCCTTTTTATGCGCAATCACGACAAAGCTTCGTCAAACATCTTCACAGAATTCGCGCTGAACAAAAGCTTTAAAATACAATAAAAAAAGCTTTAAAAATTGAAATGAATGGTTTGGACTTTCACATCAAATATAGTTATATGGTTGTGTTGGTATCTCCTACCAAACGCCATTCAGTTCCTGAATAATAATAATAATAATCTATATATTATAATAAGAGAGCTGTCTGTCTGTCCGTCTGTCTGTCCGTCTGTCTGTCCGTCTGTCTGTCCGTCTGTCCGTCACACTCAGAAATTGTGAGAAAAAATTGTGAGAAAAAAATTCAGAATTGTAAAAAAATTCAGAAATTGTATTACGGGCGGCAATGTGAAGCTCAAGATTTTCATGACTGTGTTCTTTTCTGTAGTTTAGCAATGGCGGAAGGGTGGGGTGGGAGTAATGGGGGATGGGTGGGGTAATGGGGAGGGGTGGGGGTAATGGGGGAGGGGGTTAGCCCCCAAGTTGTATGAATGGGGTGAGGAGGTTTTGGGAGATACCAGATTCAGAAATGTTGACACAACGTGAAGCTCAAAATTTTCACGGCTGGGTTCTTTTTTTGTAGTTTAGCCTGTCTAACCGTCAGCGAAGCGGCGGGAACTGTACTAGTAATAATAATAATAATAATAATTTTCAATTGGGAAAACCAGAACCTAGCACAGCGCTTAGGCCAGCTAATGTGGCTCATTGGTCTAACTCCTGTATTATTATTATCAGCATCATGGGATTCGAATCCCTGACCTCAGAATCTTCACTTCGCTTATAGGAAACGGTGCTACCCACTAAACTGCCCTCGGTAGTACCTTAGTGGGTAACACCGTTTTCCTATAAGCAAAGCGGAGATATTCAAGTCTGGGGTTCGAGTCCCGATGATGCTAGTAACAATAATAATTCGAGGAATTAGAACCAATACCCATTTCGTTGACAAGACCAAACAATCGGCACTCTAAAAATCTAACTTAACCTAACTTAACATAACCTAACCTAACCTAACTTAATCTAACCCACAATATACTTGTCAGTAGAATACAAAGTTTACCAGATGTCGTAAGATATTTTGTGCTGCGACCGTGATATATTTCGACAAGACAAACTATCGACAATTCTTAGGTCAGATTAAATTAGGTTAGGTTAACATATGTTAGGTCAGGTTAGGTTAAATTATCAGTTTGATAAAATTTCCCGTCGAAGAAATGGTTATAGGGTCTTGTGTTCTGTAGTTTTAGATCTACCATCTGTCCTGGAAACCCAATGTGTGCATATAAAATTTTAAAGAAGATTAACCCCATTTCTAAAGGATAAAACCCATTCATTTTCAGTTAATCTTCACTAATGAAAGTGTACAAACAGTTTTCGGCTCAAATTCTCTCCTAATTCTCTCTTAATTCAAATATTTAGACTAAAAATATTTAAACTAAAAAAAATCACTTTCAAACTTAAAAGTAAACAAAAATTCTTAAGAATTTTGTCTTTATTATATACAGGTGTCCCGTAAGTCTGGACCCATAGGGAAAAATAATAAAATTACAAAATAGTCCAAAAATTTATTACATAATCTTTTCAAGTGTCCGCCGTTGTGTCGCACACATAGTGAAGACGCAATCTCCACTGCGACAGCACTTTCTGAATCACAGTCGCAGAAATTCTTGACACGCCTCCACAATGCGTGCTTTAAGGTGGAAAATGTTTCTGAAGTTTGACCTCGTACACTTTGGCTTTCAAGTGGCCCCACAAATAAAATCATAATAAAAATAATAAAAAAATAATAATAATAAAATAATAATAATAACATAATAAAAAAATATATTATAAATCCCTATGGGTCCAGACTTACGGGACACCCTGTACACTATATATATATATATATATAATATTATATTTTATATTTTTTTATATTTTTTTTAATATTTTTTATATTTATTTATATTTTTTTTTTTTTTTTATATTTTTTATATTTTTATATTTTTTTTTATATTTCCCGATATTTTTCCGGATCAATTTTCAGGATATCGTATTTTTGTAACCAAACTGATAAAGCGTTTTCGCTAACAAAAGAAATTCTATTTGAGTTTTAACACGAAAGACTTAATAAATAATAATAATAATAATAATAATAATAATAATAATAATAATAAAATGGATTGTAAATTTATTTTATAAGAAATATATATTTTTAATTAAAGTTTTTAATGTTCGCAGATGGGTTTTACTGAGAAAATGCTTGAACGTGCTCGACATAATAAGATTTTCCTTAATTTTATAACTAAAATTGATGAGAAAAAATAATGGATTGGTTTACCTTGTTTTATATACAAATATTTTATCTTTAAGTAAATGGCCAGTAATTGCAAACGAGGGAGAGGTTCTCGCATACGAAAATATGAGACTTCCTTGTTTATATTGTACAGGGTGTTTATAAAGTCCCTATCTATTTCAGTGAAAACGTTCCCAAAATGGTAAAATTCAATAACAATATAATAGAAGGTACACATTTAATGAATACTTAAGCATATGATTCTACATGAGCACCATCAGTATCTTTACAGAGTTCGAATCTGTCAGCAGCATTGCGGAACACATGCTCCAAAATGTGTTCCACAGATCAGTTACGCCCACAAAGTTACATAAGGATCACTACCGGGAATAAGGGACCACCCCAACATCAGGGTCAGAGTTACTTTTGCCGACAAGTTTGGGGGCTAGATCTTTAGTAATACGTTAGCTGATGAAACTAAAGCTATAAATTACACCGAAATAACATACTTATCCACAGAGAGATTCAATAATAAAAAAAGAGGGAATTTTACTTTGCAAAACTTTCCACAAAGGAGTTTCCCATCGTCATTCTTACTGTTAAGATACTTTTAAACCCACTTTATAGGTAACATTAGTTTCAGTTACCTAAAAAGCCACTTTAAAAGTCCCTTAAAATCTACATTTAAGATTTAGATTGAGTTAGATTTAATCAAGGCAATGATAATGATAAAAACACTTTTCAGACGCGCTGCAAAATAAAAATATTTGTGCTTGGAGAAATTTTACTCTTTATTGTAAGGTTAATATTTCCTCTACGACACTAGAGAACGTTTTAGAACGTTTATAGACGCTTTATTGTAAACACTTGAGTGCGTTTATAGACGTTTTATTATAAACGTTTGAGAACGTTTCGAGCCGATTTATTATAAACGTTTGAGAACGTTTCTAGCAGATTTATCATAAACGTTTGAGAACGTTTCTAGCCGATTTATTATAAACGTTTGAGAACGTTTCTAGCCGATTTATTATAAACGTTTGAGAACGTTTCTAGCCGATTTATTATACGCGTTTGAGAACTTTTAGTAAACGTATTTTTGTTTCATATATATTGGGACCGGTGAGAAAGAACATTTGAGCAGAAAAAATATTAAAAGGAACGTTTATGAAAATTGAAAAAGAGAAATGTATAATTTAGCCTTTATTTGTCAGATTGTAATTTGAAAATGTGCTTGAAGCGGAAACATTTAATTTCTAATTTCCAATACTTACAAAGAAACAAGTATATTTCGTTTCGCCGTTTTGTAACGAGAGATATGTCAGAACGAGAGATATGTCAGAACGAGAGATATGTCAGAATGTCTGAAAAGTATCGCATAATGGAATTCTATTAATTTATTTATTAAATTATTAAAATTATAGTTTTTAAGTTGTGGAATTTAATAATAATTAAGTGGATACTCATTTAATAATTATTACTCGGAACAATTTTTTTTTTTTAACTTCTCAAATGGTCGAAACTTTTCAACCAATAAATAAACCAATAATAAACTACCAATGTTATTTCATTGGTTTGTCTCTAGTGGTATGGAGAAATTAACCTAGGGTACCTCTCTCTCTCTCTCTCTCTCTCTCTCTCTCTCTCTCTCTCTCTCTCTCTCTCACCCTCAGGAAAGATATTGAGAGGCTGGAGCGAGTGCAGGCGAGGGCCACAAAGTTAATCCCTTCCGTTAGGCATATGGGCTACAATCGACGGTTACGCGCCCTGAACTTGTTTTCGCTTGAAACTCGGAGGCTGCGCGGTCAACTGATCGAGGTTTTCAAGCTCTTACGAGGGTTCAACGATGTCGATTTTAGAAGTATGTTTAGTTTAAATGATAACCCAACTCGCAACAATGGTTGGAAGTTGGATTTGAAACAGTTTAGGACTAGTGTGTGTGGGAATTACGTTACGTATAAGATCTGTGACACATGGAACAGGTTACCTTCGGAAGTTGTGAACAGCTCCTCTGTGGATCAGTTCAAGAAAAGGTTAGACGAAATCTTGCACACTATTTGAGTGTGTAAAGACATTTAGGACCTCAGTCTGCGGAAATTTCTTTTCCTATAAAATAGTTAATATCTGGAACCAACTTCCCTCAGAGGTTGTTTCCAGTCAAAGTGTAAATCTGTTTAAAAATAGGCTAGACAAAGTACTGAACACACTCATAGTTTAAGATTAAAACCTCAGAAAACTCTGCAGGAGTTCGCTTGCTCGGTCTCTGTGAGCAAGCTAAATATAGAGCTATTTATATATTCTCCACTTTCCTGTAAAATTTCCTTGGCTACTTTTCCAGGGTCAAGGTATTTTCTTCAACCTTTTTCCGTACCTGCCTCTGGCAGGGAGGGAGCGGAGGGGGGGAGAGAGCCTTCTACTTTTCTATCCAGTTTTCTACTACTGCTAGCATAGTTGAAAGACAAAATTTTCCCTGGCACCCGTTGCCATTGGTACCTCCTCGGTATGGGCCGCAAGGCCTTTTGAGGTACTTCTTTTCCTTGTAACTCCTTGTAACTCTCTCTCTCTCTCTCTCTCTCTCTCTCTCTCTCTCTCCGCCATCGCAATTATCGTCTAGAAATTTCTCTAAAGTCTAACCAACTTCGAAGCTTCCATTTACCGCCATTTCTCTTCCCGAAAGAAAATGTCTTTCTAATTTGCTCCGGGTCATTTGGGGGCTCCACAGTTAGGAAAAAGAAGTCAAATAACTTGTGAGGTGAAACTTGATGGATTTCAGCCCACGTTGACGACAATATGAAGTTCACCTGAAACAATATGGCTGTCACCCGCGTATTGTAAAGAAAAAACTTGTCAA
>JAJOZX010000447.1:595000-700000 GCA_023014485.1 Bathynomus jamesi
CACCCTGTAGGTTCAATCTCTAAGTTAAACAGCCTATACTTGAGAAAAAGACACGTTGGATAGGGTTGAGGCTTGAGCAACCAGATTGAATCCAGAACTGAGAAGTAAAATATCTGAGGAAAAATTAGTTGAACTATGGTAGGTATGTATTCACTTGAAAAGCATCGATTTACAGAAGAACTAATTCTAGTATTTAAAACTAATAAATGGCTTTGATAATGTAAATTACAAGAAGTTATTTGATAGTGATAGAGAATCAATTACAAGAAGAAATAGATATAAATTGAAAGTCAAGTGTTTTTAAGAGTACACTTTTCGTGTAAGCTTTTCATGTAACCTTTTCATGTAAGCTTTCACATAACGTTTTCATGTAAACTTTTCATGTAAACATTTCATGTAAACTTTTATTCCTTAAATTTTCATGCATTAAACATTTCATTAGACACTTCGAATTACTCCTTTTAATTATTTAGAAAATTGGGACAATTTAGACATTTCATAATAAAAACACAGTCTAATAGACTAAACTCTGTCTATTAGAGAGGATTTTTATTATCATATTTTAACTTTTATGTAAAAAAAGTGAAGTTTTTTGCATTTATTAGACATTTCAATTGACTTACTGAAATATCTAACGAAATGTTTAACTAATGTAAAATGTCTAAACGCATTAGACATTTCAAAATTTACAAAATTAGGACAGTTTAGTCCAGTTCCTCAACGCTTTATAAACTTTATAAGACACTTTTTAAAAATTCATAAAAGCCAGTCGGTCAGTAAATTTAGAAAATACCACAACCATCAAAATTTTAAGCTTCGCATCCGAAACCAATTAACCAATATCTGAGAAGTGCATTTTAAAATTTAAATGTCTCGTGAGCTTAAAGTAAATATTAATTTCTCACTGAATTAAAAATTTTTGTTCAAAATCTATATAATACCGTGTGACCACAAAAATTGTCCCTGTTTTTAATCGCTTATTAATCAGTCATTATTACAGCTTCACAAATGAAATAAAAAGCATTCGAAAGATAACATTTTAAAGTTTTAATTTATTCTACATGTGTTCAAAGTGACGTCCCTGGACATTCTTACATTTCACACAACGGGAAAGAAAGTTATTTATTACATTTTCCAAAACGCTGTATTCAATGGACTGTACACTCTCTACCACCGCTTGCTTTAATTCTTCGATAGAGGATGGCTCTTGCCTGAATACTTTGTCCTCGACAAATCCCCAGAGAAAAAAGTCCATAGGTGATAGATCGGGAGATCTTGCGGGCCAGGGAAACTGCGAGCGATGAGAAATGAATCTTTGTTCAAAAAATCTTGTTAAACATTCCAGTGATTGCCTAGTTGTGTGGGCTGTTGCTCCGTCTTGCTGAAACCACTTGTTACTGCAGTTTTCTTGTTCAAAAACAGTGTTCAGCATTTCTACATATCTTTCTGAAGTTACTGAAAGCGGTCTCCTTGTCTCTGGGTCCTCAAAAAAGTAAGGACCATAAACCTTGCTGCTACTCAACCACACCAGACAGTAACTTTTGGTGAATGCAGAGGTTTCTCCCAAGTGTATATTTGGCTTGTTTTGTGACCACACCGGTAATTCTGTCTGTTGATGAACCCATTGAGATAGATGTGGCATTCATCACTGAATATTATGTCACTTAATCTTATCTGGTTTTGTTCAATTATTGTTTCAATGCGTTCACAAAACATCAAACGACGCTGGTAGTCTTGTTCGCTAAGCTGTTGCAAACACATAATTTTGAATGACTTCATTCTCAAATCCAACGTGATTATTTTCCGAATGCTCTCCCGTTTGATTCCTGTCACAGCTGATAGTCGTCTCACAGATTTCTTGTTGTCCGTTTCAAGCTGATTTGCGACTGAATCAATGTTTTCAGCGGTTCGCACACCTTTGCTGCGCCCAGAGTTGCCTTTATGCATGTTCTTGATTGAGCCGTGATGTTTCCATTTTGCGAAAATCCTGCGAATCGTTTTAGGATCTATGGTCCTTTGCTGACCGTATTGTCGTCTGAAAGACCGTTGGGTGGCAACTACCGAGCCATGTTTGATCATCTCTTCTGCGATGAAAACACGTTGCATGTCCGACAAATAACCCATGATTGTGGTGGATAAAACTGTCATTTTTTTATAAGTACTGATTTCGTATCCAGGATATCGAAAAAATTAAATAAAACTTTTAAATATTCTTTTTCGAAAGCTTTTTATTTCATTTGTGAAGCTGCAATAATGACTGAGTAATAAGCGATTAAAAACAGGGACAATTTTTGTGGTCACACGGTACGAGCGTGGACTGATTATTACTGTATAATTATACTTAGGCTTTTTGAAGGATTTCGAAATTAACCTCTTTTAAGGATGATCCATTTAATAAGGATGGTTTTGGATACCTGAATTCATTGATTTTTTACTTCCTACTACGCCCTCTATGTCCAGTAACTCGAACTTTAAATTGACGTTGTTGTTCAACCAATGAAGAATTAATTGAATTATTACGAATGGTCTGCAATTTTCTCTGATATGAAAGAAAGATCCGAGAAAATTCGTTTGCATGGTTGGGTATTTTCGTTTTTCTGCCTATTTCTCTCTTATGTTCTTCATATCGACCTTTGTTTATCTCACTATTTAGCTATCTATGCTTCTCTCTCTCTCTCTCTCTCTCTCTCTCTCTCTCTATATATATATATATATATATATAATAACTGTTTATCAGTTGGTCTATCTGTCTGTGTGTCTGTATTCGTGTATGGATGTATGTATGTGGCCTCTCACTTTCTCTCCCTTCATATTTACACAACTTCATCTATCAAATGTCCCTCCCAAGCACTTCAACAACAACAACAACAACAACAACAACAACAATAATAATAATAATAATATAATAATAACCTTCATTCAGAAAGAACACATTACATGAGACATACACGTACATCACATCCATATACTGTTGGTTTACACAATCTATCAAAATCTATTAAATTGCCCGTTTGTCAATAATAGATATTATTAAAACAACTTAAATAAAGAATAAAAAGTATAAGCTCATATTTCATATCATTATTTAAAAACTGTGCAAGAAGTACAGGTGAAGATCAAAGCGTAATTATCGTTTAGCTAACGAGTAAATCGCCTTTCACGATTTTGCACCATATATGTTACATGTATACCCATTTACGGTAAATAAGACGCTTCTTTCGCAGTAAGCCAAATGAACCGAGCGCTATCCAGTCAACGACAAGCTCACAGACGTAACCCCCAGGAATAAATAAAATTTAGGGTGGCGAAGCGAAAGGCATTTGCATTATATTGTACCCAGCCAAAAAATTACGAAACATTAATTTCAAAACTAGAAACTAGTAAATAACTAAAAAAAATAAACTTCTAAAGGGGTGATGCTAAAATTAATCTAAAAACACTTGACATAAGGGTGATTTTAGCTGACCGACTCAGCCATGAAACGAGCCATGCATTCCTTCTCTCATTAACTGAAGAATTATATACTGTATGTACTGCACCGTGTGTGTGTATAATATATATATATATATAATATTATATATATATATATAATTCGTCACTTAAAATCTTTCACGATGGTGTTATAAACAACTGTTGCCTAATCACCCCAAAGTAAGTTAATCACAACCAAAATTGTAACCCAGTGAGGATCCCCCATTTATGGTTTAACTTTAAACGATAATTTTTCCTAAACTCTCTCGATGCAGCTTCTCTAAATCTACACAAAACCTCCGGACAGTCCAAAGCTGGGCACTTGCGGTTTTTTGCGGTACTGCGGTACTGCGGTACCACCGCACTACCAAACGGTACCGCATAACGCAGTACCGCAAAGGATCGCTGAAAGTACAGCCTGTACTTTCAGCGATCCTTTGCGGTACTGCGTTATGCGGTACCGGTTTGGTAGTGCGTGGTGGTACCGCAGTACCGCAGTACCTAAAAAAAAAACCGCAAGTGCCCAGCTTTGCCGGACACACATTAATACCACTGTATTTGAAGCTTCTGCCTCCTTTGTCGTTGTATCACCTTCAGTAAACTTAAGCTTTAGAAATTTCAATCAACCAATGAAAAGGACCAGAAACTGGCACAGTGCTCATGTCAGACGAAAGCGACCCAGTGCTGTAACTCCTGGATTACAGTAATATTAACCCGCATCATCGGTAAATTATAATCGAACCCCCCCTCCCCCAGACTTCGGTCTTCACTTCGCTTATACGAAAACGGTGTTTCCCACTGAGTAACTGGGGCTGGCATTTTTATACAGAAAGTGTGAATAACAATAGTTACACTGAAAAATTATTGTTACGAGAGTAAACAAATTGTTGTTACCAACTATTTTAATTCAGTCATGTTTAAAGTAAATCAGATTTTTTTCATTGTACTCCTAAGACGAATTATCCAATTACAGTAAATGTAATAAATGTTAATAAATATGTAATTCACAATATACTTTTCCGTAATAAAGTTTTAATTAACACTTATAATTAATATATAATCTAATTCTACACGTCATTTATCCGAGAACGGTTAAAGTGGGGAAAAGTGATCAGAGTTGTCATATACTGCTACCGACAACTATACTATGCTTAAATGCTACCCGCAATCATAGAGATTTCATTGAATCTCGCGTACTATTAAGTACCTAGACTGTGGACGAGCAAAATACTGAGTTCAAAATTTTTTCTGTCTCAGATTTGTTAAAAATTGAGTGAAATAAATAATGGGTGCTACTATAGCGTGATTCCTACCTCGATTCGGCGGTCTACCTTTTAATTATAGCTTCTTACCTTGTTTACTAATTGCTTGTTTACATTCCAATGTCCATCGCCCTTGACGATTGGTTAGGTTTAGTCATGATATTTTCGTTAGTTTTAACGAAAATATCGTGACTAAACCTAACCAATCGTAGGTAGACCACATACTATAGTAGCACCGAAACTATTTTTTAAATAAATAAAATTGAATAATAAATAGCATTTTATATTTATTATATTTTCATTTATACCTTGGATAGGAATCACACTCTACAGTACTGTAGTTTCGAACCAAAACGGGTAGGAATCACCCTATAGTATCGAAGTCACCGGTAGGAATCACGCTATAGTAGCACCAAATAATGTTACTTTAAATTTAAATTTTTATTTTTAATTAAACTCATAAATTATATTTTGGTTTTCGTCAATTTCAAATTAATCGCGAGAAATGTAACCCATTTTCTAAAATTTTAATTTTATGTTATCATTTTTTTATATTTAACTCTTTAACTACAATATGTTGATCGTGTGAGTATTATATATAGAAATAAATAAGCAAATATTTATATACCCTTTCCGGATACAAACCGCTCTCCGTGAGATACCCATCCTGTGACGTATGGTGTAGCTAATACTCGTGGCTCAGTAGGTAACACCTTTTCTCAATAAAGAAATTGGGACGGGATTCATCTCCCGATGGTGCTCACTATAAAAATAGAAATAAAAATGAGACGCATTGACTTGGCCTGAGTCCCGTGACAGTTTCTGGCCATCCTGATGTATTTATTCTTCTCGCTACGCCATTCGAAATTGTGGCTTTATTTGATAAATTTTGTATTTATCATTTTTCTTTCTTTGTTACAGACCTAATGTCGCTTAATTTCGCTGACTGATGGGAAACGGTGTTACGACATTGGCCACGATGTAGCTTCAGTCTGATAGAAGAAGCGTGGTAAATTCGGAAAAACCTGTTAAGTAAAACATATTCAATATATGCATTTATCATCTTAATAAAGTAAAAAAAAATAAATAAGCGTTCCAATAATGCATATTAGAACTGAATTAACAACTTTTTCTCAATGTTAATAATAAACTAAGTTAATCTACACTGAAATTTAAAAAAAGAAAAATTATAGGCATATTTTCATGAAAAACTAAGTGTCCTCATCTATGGAATCCATTGTATTTAATAGAATACATATTTCCCAGTCCTCATTGAGTTAAGGTTATTAATTTTTATCTAAACAAAGATAAAAATAAGTTGTTTGACATGAGAAAAGTTGTTTAAGGTAAACAAACACAAATGAACAAATCAGATTATTCATAGTTCTAGAAAGACACCAGATTATTCGTAATTCTAGAAAGACACCAGATTATTCATAGTTCTAGAAAGACACCAGATTATTCGTAGTTATAGAAAGACACCAGATTATTCGTAGTTCTAGAAAGACACCAGATTATTCGTAGTTCTAGAAAGACACCAGATTATTCATAGTTCTAGAAAGACACCAGATTATTCGTAGTTATAGAAAGACACCAGATTATTCGAGTTCTAGAAAGACACCAGATTATTCGTAGTTCTAGAAAGACACCAGATTATTCATAGTTCTAGAAAGATACCAGACTATTCATAGTTCTAGAAAGATACCAGATTATTCATAGTTCTAGAAAGACACCAGATTATTCATGGTTCTAGAAAGACACCAGATTATTCATGGTTCTAGAAAGACACCAGATTATTCATAGTTCTAGAAAGACACCAGATTATTCGTAGTTATAGAAAGACACCAGATTATTCATGGTTCTAGAAAGACACCAGATTATTCATAGTTCTAGAAAGACACCAGATTATTCGTAGTTATAGAAAGACACCAGATTATTCGTAGTTCTAGAAAGACACCAGATTATTCATAGTCTAGAAAGACACCAGATTATTGATAGTTCTCGAAAGACCCCTTTTTCACTGCATAAAAACTATTTTATTGTATAAAGAAAGGAATAGTCTCGCAGATATCTATTTCCTTTCTGTAATAAAATTAATTAAATAAAAGTAACAATATTAAAAAGTGAAAAAATATTCTTTGTAACTAAAGAAATTAATATTAAATTTAAAAAAAAATGTTTTAAAAAAGTAATAAATTTTTCTCTATGAAATTTTATTTATTTATAAGTCCCGAACGGGTTTATATTCGTTATGCTTAGAGTTATTATTAATTATTATTATTATTATTATTATTATTATATTATTATTTTATTTTTGTACACCGCACACTCTGGAGCAGTGGTTCTCAACCTTTTCTGGTTCGCGGCACCCCACTGCTATCTATCTACTTTCACGGCACCCCACTGCTATCTATCTACTTTCACGGCACCCCTGTGAATTAGCGTTTGCCCCTGTTCAATAGCCAGTTTTCCCCACCCTGCCAAATGAGCACCACGTACCTTGAAACAGAGTCTATATCGTTCCTTTATGGGAGTAATAAATTGTGAATTTTGTTTTATTTCAAAATGTCATACGACCCCTCCTGGGAAGAAGTGGTTAAGCGTTGAATTATTGGCTGAAATTGAGTTTGTAAGGACGAAGCCTGAGGAAAGTGTATATTTTCGCAAGATACCTCGTTCCAATTACAACTTTAATAAAAAATGTTGGAAAAATCAACAATCTACAACGATTTGCGGCACCCCTGGGCAATGTCAGTGGCACCCCAGGGTGCCGCGGCACCCTAGTTGAAAACCATTGCTCTGGGGGGTTCCCCTCTTACTTATTTATTGATTTTATTACTTACGTTTTCTTTAATCATTTTAGGCGAAACTTTTATATTCGCATTCAAAACTAAACCAATTAAAATTAGATTTAAAAGTTAAAATTTTATATAAAAACTAATAACAAATAAACAATATTTTTTTAAATTAAAATAATGAATAATTTTTGTCCTAAAAATATTATTTTTTTTAAAATAAAGAAATTTATATTTCCTTTAAAAAAAAAAAGAAAATTTCAGATAATTTTTTTATATTTCAAAAATTACATTTTGTCGAACAACTAAAATATTAAAGTGATTTTAAGTAAATAAACTCAAAATAATATATTTTTTTCCCAAAAAACAAAAAATAAATCTGTCTGGAATTGCATTTATTTCGCGCCTCGCATAAATTTTTTCTCCTCTCGAGTTTTCCTTATGAGAATGTGGAGGAAGGTGGAGTTCCTTCCTGAACGAAGCCTTAATTGCCCTACGGCTGAGTTTCCTTCAAAGTGAATTGCTTATATATATATTTATTTATTTATTTATTACAGTTATTGACTTCTCAGGAGGGGAACGGAATTTGCAAAAGGGAAGGAGGACCAACGCCGACAGCGAACATTCCCATTTATATTCAAATGTTTCGATAAATATGTCCGTCATCTTCAGTGGTCTAAAAAAAATTTTTAATTTCTTTAAAACAAAGAAATGTAGACTTAAATTAATTAAAAATACGTAAATTAAAAGATATTTAAGTTAATTAAAAGTGTAATAAATTTAAAAGACATTGAGAACAATGTAATTAAATTTATGACATTAAAGTTAAAAGAACAGTATCAGATTATCATTAATTTACAACAGATGTCACCTGAAATGGCGGATCCAATTTTACTTAATTTAAATGTCTTGTAATTTATCTTATAATTGAAATCCTGATGTTGCTGGTAATAAAAATCGAAGAGTTAACCCAATGGGCTGTATTAGCTTCGTTTGAGAGTTGTGCCTGTCTCTGACCTTCTTCACTGATTAGTAACCAGCCATTCCTTCCATCCTGGGCTACCGTGAAAATTATTCTACAGGGTGTACACAATGTCTTGTCATCCCAGTAAAATACTAACTGATTTTCGTTTTTCTCTCACACCCATTTGAAATGTGTGATAGCAAGCAGCAACCATACGATTGAACAACGCATATTGGCTAGTGCCTGGGTCCATGAGCAATGGTTAAACCATTGAAAATATTCGTGCAGACTCGCAGGACCGATTAAATCGTCCAAATCCTCCAAAAAGGACTCTGTTGAGATGGGAAAATAAACTGTTCATAACAGGAACTATAAAAGATAAAACAAGAACTGGTAGACCATCTAAGTGATAAATAGGTTGGAAAAAAAACAAAAATCAATTAGTATTTTACAGGGGATGACAAGACATTGTGAACACCCTGTATGTAGCCTACCTGGAAACAGTTTTTTTTTATGGCTTAATAGCTGAACTTGAAAAATAATAAGCTGTTATCTAGCAAAGTGGGCTCAATTTCTGTTCACTTTTTCAGAAAATGCAAAAAAATTGAATGAAATAAAAACTATAACCGACTTTACAAAATAATTAAAAGTTTACGGCAATTTAAACGTCGATGCAAAGCCTAACAGACAGCTCGCTTCCATTTCGGTGGGCTTACACCACACACTAACTTCAAGTAAGTCACATGACCTATGCTGCTTTCACACACACACACACACACACACACACACACAACTTATTTTATTTGGGATAAAATACAGCTTTGCTTTGAAAAATAGAGCATTGCTTTACGAATGCTTGAACTCTTTTCGTATTCAAAGAAAATATAGAGGCTTTGGATTAATGTGTGATAGAGTTAGTATATTTTCAATGAATCCTTTGTAACGATAACATACTTGTATATACTTTAGGGAGTACCACATTTGCTGTAAATATAACAAATATATATATATATAAACTTATATATATATATGCATATAACTGCAATGACCGCGCAGTATATAAATGAATAGAAACGACATAAGTGTTAAGGAACGTTTCTGCACACGAGGAGGAGAGATAACGAATAATGAAAAATGAGGCGAACCGCCCGGGAATCGAACCCAGGGCCTTCCAATTGCCGGTTGGACGCTCTACCATTATGCTACGGACCTCACTCAATCACAAATCGAAATTCTCCCACATAGGGCAGAAACCAATGCCCTTATGTCGTTTCTATTCATTTATATACTGCGCGGTCATTGCAGTTATATGCGCATATTCACGATTTGCGAGGGTGCCCTCTCAGGGCATTGGTTTCTGCCCTATGTGGGAGAATTTCGATTTGTGATTGAGTGAGGTCCGTAGCATAATGGTAGAGCGTCCAACCAGCAATTGGAAGGCCCTGGGTTCGATTCCCGGGCGGTTCGCCTCATTTTTAATTTATTCGTTATCTCTCCTCCTCGTGTGCAGAAGCGTTCCTTAACACTTATGTCGTTTCTATTCATTTATATACTGCGCGGTCATTGCAGTTATATGCGCATATTCACGATTTGCGAGGGTGCGCTCTCAGGGCATTGGTTTCTGCCCTATGTGGGAGAATTTCGATTTGTGATTGAGTGAGGTCCGTAGCATAATGGTAGAGCGTCCAACCGGCAATTGGAAGGCCCTGGGTTCGATTCCCGGGCGGTTCGCCTCATTTTTCACCTCCTCGTGTGCAGAAACGTTCCTTAACACTTATGTCGTTTCTATTCATATATATATATATATATACAGAGAGAGAGAGAGAGAGAGAGAGAATAAATTGGGATTTATTTATCAATTTTCGTCATTCAATTATAAATTTTATTTCTCCAAAACTTGAACTGGTAATTAACGTAACCAGCTACGTCATGACCACGTCACAACGCCACTCCCCGTTAGATCAGCGAGATTAAGAAACTTGGATCTATTCGTTAGTTGGAGTAATAACAATATTCTACGTTCAGATGATGTAGCAACCTTTATATTGTTGGGATCTCGTAAAGGCGTTACGAAGCGGGAGGTTGATCAACCCGAAACTATTTATTTAAAACCATAAAACCAATGGTCGTGTCTAATAACCATAAATTACGGAGTGCCCAAAATTTTAATAACAGTTCCTCGAAAAACAAGGAAAGTATATTTGGGTGAAGTGCTTTCGGAGATCACGTACGAAGCAGGAAAGGTTTTAAGTTTTTAAAAGGCCTGAAACGGTATGTCAGTGCAATGACTTTAAAATTTTTACTCCACCAAATTCTCTTAAGCATTTTTCCCAGAAATGGAAAATTAAATTTTTAAAATGGAAACAAGGAATGTTGAAGTAAGACACTTTTTTATTTTATTTTCATTTGCGGTTCATTCTCTTCATTTCACCCTAAATAGAAGGAGACGTTTCGTTAGACGTTTCATTGTCCCCAATTTTGCGAGTTTTGAAATGTCTAATGCGTTAGACATTTAACTTTAGTTAAACATTTTGTGAGCCATTTCAGTAAGTCATTTGAACTGTCTAAATTGTCCCAATTTTTGAAACAATAGAAAAACCTAATCTGAAACCTTTAATAAATTGTCTAACGAAGAACTGCGTAAAGCATGAAATTTGAGGAGTTTAAATTTAAGTGTAAATTTAATTTTATATAAAAAAAATTGCTTCACAGAATTTCTCTTCAAAAGTTTGAATTTCAACTTATATTCATTTCTTCTTGTAATTGATTCTCTATCACTATCAAATAACTTCCTGAAATTTACATTACGAGGCCATTTATCAGTTTTAACTACTTGGACTAGTTCTCTTATAAGTGTAGTCTTTTTCAAAGGAATACATATTTAGTTGAATTAATTTTGACTCATATATTTAACTTCTCACTTCTGGATTCATTTCGGCTGTTCTAGCCCGAACCCTTTCTAATTAATCAGTGTCTTTTCTTAAGTATAGGCTGGTTAACTTAGAGAGTGAACCTAGGGTAGGTCTACTGTATAACAAGAGGCCTAGGTCTAAGGCTAGGTTCAGGGTCACAGGCTGGTTCTTAATTTTGAAAGACTTTACTTGCCAAGGCCTAGCCAAATAAATAAAATTAATAAATGCATGAAAGACACTTGGAATAAATACGCAAATATAATAATTGTTTTCTCCTCTTTACGAGATAGCCTATCAATGCGAACACTAAATAAAGTGCGTCACAATTTCAAAGTATTTTTGACCCCAATGCGCATGCATTTAGGCGCAAAAAGAGAAAACTTCTAACTTGTTATGCAAATGAAATGTTTCATTTCTACGACTTTTTAATATATTTGAAACATTTAAGCACCGGTTTCAAATATTTGAAATATCTAGTAAACATTTCAAAATAGTTATTATTCAATTGGGAGACAAAATGTTCGACAAACGGACCAAATTCTCAAATCGGCAAAAAATTCTCGACAAAAAATGTTTGAACCTCAACTAACAAAGATACCGGGACATGAAATGATGGTACAACACCATCTAATATAAATTAATCAAGTTTGATCCACTCTAACTTCATTTAACGAAATCTTACCTAATCTAACCCTAACTAACCTAACCTAACCTAACGTAGTCTAGTCTAACCCAAATTAACCTAATCATACTGAACCTACACTTACAAAGACCGCTATTAGAAATTTGCTAAACGTTAAAACACTCTCAAAATATTTTTTACAATGCTTCGACAACAATTTCATCTCTAATTTTCTCTCTCTCTCTCTCTCTCTCTCTTCTCTCTCTCTCATATATATATATATATATATATATATATATATATATATATATATGCCTACTTCAAGGTAAAAAGGCGTTTTGTTTGGAATCCTTCTTTGAAAAGTCTTTGAAAACTGCACAATTTTATGTCAATCCTAAAACAAGAAACGAGAATATCAGCCGTCACCAGATTCTTAAAATTTTATATTACCAGTTGTGCACCGCGTAAATACCCTGCATTAGGGAGAATTTACCCTATCGTCAACAATGATCGACAATCGCTAACTTTGGTTATCGTCAACTTTATATCGTTAAAAAAAAAGCGACATATTTTTTCGGCGACGCCAGATTTTGAGGTGTGAACGTGTCCAAACTTTATAACAACTAGTCATAAAGTTTTGGGGGCGGGACAATTAATTGAGTTACCGATTTGTTCCAAAAGTATCAGAAATGTTTTCGTAAAATTTTCAACACAACAAAATAATAATAATAATAATAATAATAATAATAATAATAATAATAATAATAATTTAAAAATAAAATTTTTAGTACTTTCTTAAAAGTTTTCTACATCTTACATTTGACAGTCAAACATATATATATACACACCTCGTAACCTCGTAGTACTTCCGTGCGTCGGTCCCTTTTCACACGAAGGTCAAGCTGATGGTCTCACCTATCGGCCTAGTCTAGTGGAGGAGCGAGTTTTCTCTCTTGAGATCTCCATAGCATATAGCCAGGCACACCCAGCCCATCCGGTACTATCCTAAGTCGGGTGTTGACTCTTCTTTCGAAGACTTCAACTTTGACACCAGCGATATTCTTGATGTCTTTCGGAAGCTAGTTAAATAGTTTTGGCCCCCTGAAACCAAACTATTTTTCTTCAAAGTTGAGAGTGTCCCTCGTCCGGCTTTTAGTTTGGGAAGACTACACATTCTACCTTTTCTATTTTCTACTGTTACGTGGGTGGTTACTGGGTCCAGTAACCGGTTAGGTACCACTTTTATATTATTATTATTATTTTCCACGTGCAAATTATGGTTGTACCTCTTTCTTTTTCTTTCCAGAAATTTACAAAATCTTTCCCAGTAGTTGAGTTCTTCGCAGGCATCAATCTTGGCTGTAAAATTTCTTTGAATTTCTTTTAGTTTATTAATTTCTTCTTTTTAATGTGGGGACGTCAAGACTGAGCAGTATTCAAGTTTTGGTATGATCAATGTTTCCAGCAGAGGAATCATTACTTTCTCGTCCCTTCTTTGAAAGCTTCTCAGTACCTGTCCCGCGACTCTTTTTTTGCTTTTTTTTGCTTTGTTTATCGCTATCTCGTCGGCCATTATAACCCTTAAATCTATTGCTTTCGCGCTTCTCTGAATTTCCTCTTTATTTGGGGCATAATATGCTGCTGTCTGTTTTAGTTCCTCATTTCTTCCATATCTCAAAGGCTGGAATTTTTCGGTTTTATATATATATATATACTAGAACACCCGCTCCGTCTCGTGTAGCAAAAACCACCTGAAACACAACCTAGGGGAGGACTGGAATGGGCGGGTATATTACTAAAACCTCACCTGGTTCTCCCTGAATATATACTACACTAAATTTGGTGCAGATTATCGTAGCCGTACGTATATAGACGAACGTAAAACATTATTATCATCATCATATATATATATATATATATCGATAACCATGAAGTTGACTATTTTTAAGAGCATGAATCGGGCTTCAAAATATTTGTAAAGTTACATATGTTGCGAGTGACCTCGTAAATAAAGAGTGAAGGGGGTAGGGGGGGCGAAGAAAGATTATTGAAACAGCCAAATTTGTGCGTAAGAATCTTTCGAAAGCCGCCTGCTACAATCTGAATAGAAGTAGACGTTTCACTGTCCCAATTTTGTGAAATTTGAAATGTCTAAGGTCTTTTTCAACTCGATCCCGTTGTTTTGAATTGGTTCAGAACGGATTTAGACAAGAAGGGCAGAGTGCTAAAACTTTGGTAATTTTCCCTTATAAATTTGTATGCTCCTCTTACAATTTTTATTTTTCAATTTATTTTATTTTTTTATGACCTATCTATCATTCAGGCATTATCTATAAAATTGGTTGTAAACAATCCATTTGATCTTGTGTTGAATTCGGGCAAAGTCCTAAAATTGGTAGTTTTCCTTACAAATTTGTATGCTAATCCCACAATTTTTATTTCTAAATTTATTATATAATATATAATATATATATATATATATATATATTTTATTTTTTATTTTTTTTGGTAACCTATATATATAGTCTTGAACTCTTTATTTACTTCAGTGTTCCTGAGGATGTCATTAGACGAAAACACTTGAGCACCACTCTGTGTTTCCTTTCCTTCGTGGTTTTATTCATCATATATATATATATATATATATATATATTAGTGGTGGACCGGATATCCGCGTCATTTTTAACATCCGCATCCGCACTTCTGACTGCGGATGTTATGCGGATATTACCTCTAATAAATTATGCAATTTACAATTAAATTAGCTTATAAAGTAGCTTATAAGGCCCAGTCATGCACATTTCAGGTAAAGTATTAATTATTAATGAACAAACAAATATATAAACCTGAAAATATAAATACCTCGTAACACAGAAAATTGAATGAAACTTGTTTCATTGAATTTTCTGTGGCTGAAACTCTTGAAAAAGTTATTATTTTTATCATAATGAAAACATTAATATTAATTTTAATTCTTATGCATTGCCTGCCATAATAGTAATATCACGAAATTTGAAAAATTATGTCATATATTCATAATTCTACATTATATTGATAGATTAACTAAATATCCGCATCCACATCCGTGGATATTGAAATAAAAAATCCGCATCCGCATCCGCAGATGTTGAAAAACTGACATCCGGTCCACCACTAATATATATATATATATATATAACCAAACGTTCAGTACCACTTAGAGTGTAGCTCGAACGGTGCTAGGAATATTCGGCCTTGGAAAATTCGGTCTCGGAAAATTCGGTCTCAGAAAATTGAAGTAAATCTATGAGCTCAGATAGCAAAAAATATTTAAATCCCATTTGTCAGGTATTAATGAAAACATAAACGAGAATTTGAAAAGATTTATTAACCCTTTAACGCCGGAATTGTTTGTAGGGGTAAGTTATGACTGCGTGTATTCGAAAGGTTACCAATATGTAGCGGTCGTCCTTTTAGGGTTAAAGGAATTGTTTTGTTGTTTAAAACTTAAAACTAAAAAAGATACCCTAAATAATGGGTAAAACATAAAAGAAGATTCGGTCTCAGAAAATTCGGTCTTGGAAAATTCGATCTTGAGACTGGAAAAGAAAAGTTAAAATGAAGTTAAGCTTTGAGCAACAGATTTTAAGAAGGCAATTTTATCACTTTCAACATATTTTTGCTCGAGTATTTCGATGCGCGAGTCAAGCGTTTCATAATTTTTATTTTTACTTGGCTCGTCTCCTCGTTGCAAATGTGAAATTTTAGTTTGCTTGTAACGAAGCATTTCAATCCGCATTGAAATCATCAAATGGCATTATTAGTTCGGGGCAATTTTTTTGACCTAACCTAACGTAACCTAACATAACCTAACCGAATTTTCAAGACCGAATTTTCTGAGACCGAATTTTCAAGACCGAATTTTCCGAGACCGAATTTTCAAGAAGACGAATTTTCTGGACACCAGCTCGAACCAAGCCCTTCCGAACCTAATTTAATAAAAACATAAAAAAGTCGGGAGTAAGGTACATTTTTGTATATTACGAGAAATAATTTTATTTCATTCTGTTTGGAAATGCAACATATTTGAGTTAAGATGGGTAGATATTAGTGTTTTTGCTTTCCTTTGATCTACTTCAAACAACGAAGGCCGCCTGGGATAGAACGGGAGCGAGAAAGCAAGATGCGAAAACGGGAGAGCAGTAAGTAGAAAAGAAAACGAATGAACGAGAGAGAGAGAGAGAGAGAGAGAGAGAGAGAGAGAGAGAGAGAGAGAGAGAGAGAGAAAAGTGGACAAACAATGTTGCAAAGGGAGCACCTCCGGACACGACCTCGCAATTGCATGCAACAGTTGCCTTTGGCTCCAGCGCTACCATACTACTCGGCACGACCAAGCGTACGCCCATAATTATTTTTGGATATAATTCGGGAAGAATAGCGACTCATAGGTTCACTGAAACTAGATTATTTCACTTTCTGGTCGACGCCATTTGCACTAAAATACTAATGGTTACTTGTTTCTTATTAAATATGGAACGAATACGAATTCTTTATAATTTTCACAAAAAATCTTCAGAATTCTTACTTATTTGCCACGTAAAAATTACCATGAATTTTTAATCGCTCCAAATTTTCGTAAGCATTTCCTGAGATTTATATTCGATATTTTTGGTTATAGATTGTTGATGAAACTTTCAAATATTGCAGTACTCTCTGTTAGCTATTTACATAATTTTTAACAGCAGAGAGCTGGGAAAAAACCCCTCATCCGGTGAATATGAAGCCAACAAAGGAAATGAAATAGGTCACATCAACTATACTCTGAATCATTCCATTGCACTTCCTCACTTCTTTCCAGAATAACTTTCTGTTCTACGCAAACTTCTCATTCATCTTCCTTCCCGAGTCTTCACCTACCCCTTTGCAACTTCTTTTTATCACTTGCTTGATATTTTCTTGCATTCTTTGTATAACTCATTAAATCTTGCTTGTACAACCCAGTACACCTTTGTACAACTCATTATATCTTCTCTTGTCATCACTGCAAACTGCGTTGTACTTATCTTTCCCAGACTCTCATTATTTGTTTAACTGCATTCTTCCCCTCATATTTTCTCCATGAAGTCACCTCCCCTTCACTCTATTTAGTAGACACTCACACACGTCAGATGCTGTCTTCTCAAAATATTGCTTATAAACATGCCACATACCCACTGTCGGATGGCAAAATGTAGTAAGTTAATTCAAAATATTTAAATTTAAGAATATATATTTTGAAGACTTTTAAAATGTTATAAATATTCATAACATTACTTATTATTATTATTATTATTATTATTATTATTATTGATCAATGAAAGAAAGCCACCCTAAAAAATGATCAAGTAAACAATGCCACCCTCCAAAATCACTAAAGTAAAGAATGTAAATAAAAACACCTTCATGAGGAATTGTTATTATTTATTACTGTATGCCCTTGATGATTCGTTAGGTTAAGTCATGATATTTTCATTTAAACTAACTAAACTATCACAACTTAACCTAACCTAACCTAAATATCCTACCTACCTAAATAACTTACATGTCAATGAAAGAAAGCCACCCCCGAATTGTGTCAATGAAAGAAAGCCACCCCCGACCCGTTTAGGGGTGGCTTTCTTTCATTGATCCATTATTATTATTATTATTATATATAAAATTTATTTTGGGGAGCCAAAAGACACTAAATCAAAGGGCAGCCTTTTATTATAGGACGGGAGATATTTTGTATATTCACTTGTTCATCTTATTTATACGTTCAACATTCCATACTGCCACACGAGCTTCCCGAGGTCAGCACTAGCGGGCGTACTGCGCAAGTCCGAGAATTTGTTGGTCGTTCGTGAGAGAAAACTTTTCCAGAGATGAACCTTCTGCCCAGTCTCCAACTCAATTAGATAGAGAAGGGCGTAGCTTCTGACTCGATTCCTAGGGTCCCCATAAAATCTCTTTTCGTAATTTTCATGAGAAAGACACAGAATCAATTCTTTTTCCAATAGCCCGAGGGTATATACAAGGGTCGGTACGAAAGTAATGCCTCCTATTTTAATTCTTACTAATATAATTACGATGAAAACTACAGAGAATATGCATACATACGTGGCAAATATAAAGTAAATATAGTAAATAAATATATATAAATAAAGTCCTCGCCTGGACTCGATCGATACAAAGTCCTCGTCTGAACTCGATCTCACGATCAGCAACCCGGCGTCTTAACCAATAGGCTACCCAGCGTACCCATTTATGCACCAACCAACTTTATTGTATGAAAGGAATGAACAGCTGGGTTTGCTGCGCGCTGACTGCCGTCACCTGGAATCAAACCCGGGGCCAGTGGATTCGTAGGCAACGATGCTAACCATTACACCACGAAGGCGCATATATATATATATATATACATACAGGGTGTCCCGTAAGTCTGGACCCATAGGGATTTATAATATATTTTTTTATTGTTATTATTATTATTTTATTATTATTATTTTTTTATTATTTTTTATTATGATTTTTATTTGTGGGGCCACTTGAAAGCCAAAGTGTACGAGGTCAAACTTCAGAACATTTTCCACCTTAAAGCACGCATTGTGGAGGCGTGTCAAGAAATTTCTGCGACTGTGATTCAGAAAGTGCTGTCGCAGTGGAGATTGTGTCTTCAACTATGTGTGCGACACAACGGCGGACACTTTGAACAGATTATGTAATAAATTTTTGGACTATTTTGTAATTTTATTATTTTCCCTATGGGTCCAGACTTACGGGACACCCTGTATATATATATATATATATATATATGTATGTATATAGGCTGAAATGAAAGTAATTTTCTATATTCGTACATATAAAAGCTTCATTTATTTCCCTTTTCATTTTGTAGAGGCGAGGAAATTGCAATAAACCTTTCAGGCGGTAGAAAGCCGAATACCTTTCCAATTTTCACATCTTCTCACTCACTCTAAACGGGATTCAATGGGGACTTCATATATTTAAAAATTTAAAAAAAACATATATATATATATATATATGTGTACAGTATATAATATATATATATATATATATATATATATATATATATATATATATATATATATATATATTTTATATATATATACAGAGAGAGAGAGAGAGAGAGAGAGAGGGAGTGTGTAATGCGTCTTTAACACGAAGCGACTTATATACGATAGAATCATAACGGATGCCAAGGCTATAGGTTAATATTTTTTTCCAGCAGTCCTTTAAACGTATTTGTACACTGTAGAAGTCTGGCCGAAATGTAGGCCTATCGTTCACAAATTAAATAGTCTAGGGTCGTCACTTCATAGGTCTATAAGAGACGTATGTCCCACTGCTCCACAAGGATTCTATGAGAAAGTAATTGATTCGTACATTTACTTTACTCCTCTTCATCAATCAGTATATTTTAATTAAATTATTTTGTTTTACCAAATTACTAATGGAAACAAATGACTCACTTCAGCCATCTTGATTCAAGAGTTAGGACTGAAGAATGTTTCTGTGTGTTTTGCGCGTAAAGTGGTAACTTGTCAAAATTTTACTTTTTCTAAATTTATTTTAGTGTCAAGATGTCAGGATGTCAAGATGTCAAGATACGCCAAAAGAGTGCCTTTAAACAAACTACTAACTTTACCGTTAAATTATATTTTTGTTACACAGATAACAGGCCTTATCATCAGCCACATAATTTCAAACCCTATAAGCATTATACTTAGTAACCATTCGCATTATCGTCCACATTCATCCACATTCGTCTACATTCGGCGTCGTCCAGTTGATGATCGTCGTCCACATTTACGAGTTACCTTTGACATTATTCAAAGGAGTTAATAGTCCCCTCTACTGTTTTAGCCTCGCCCGCGAGATTTAGAAAATAAAGAAAAATCTTATTTATGCCTTTTTAAAATTAAAATACAACACGAAGGAAATTGAGATATGATACGAGTGAAAATAAAGTCGTAAACTTTAAATACTAACTGGGTTCAGTTCGTCGTATCCTTGGCCCTTGGTGTTAATTTTGGTATTTTGGTATTAACTATCTCGATCTCAAACATGACTTGGCGTACGATATAGTTCAAATTCAAACATCCAGTTCAAAGAATTTACAAGCGTGGATGAAGTAGCTTTGAGCAAGTTTAAACTTCGGGATGAATAAAAGATAAGGAAGTATGTATCAATAATGGCGAAAATTGTCCCACTTTGAGTATGAGTGAGTGAAAGAACGGGAAAAAGAATACAGATCTCCTGTATGTTGCAGTCGTGTAAAGCAGTGTTTCCCAACCGGGGGCCATGGCACATTTGAAGGGGGCCACAGGAAAATGTTAAGATTTAGAGGGGCCACAGACTCCATGAAGGGGACCACAGGACTCAACCTATTGAAGCCTAAATTATAGTTAGGCCAATAGATAATTTTAATTTATGTAGTTGAATTACATTTTAAAAAATTATTAATACATATATTTTCCTTTTTTTAGATAGTTTATAATAGAATTTGAATTTATCTGTAAACAAATATTTTGCATCTTACAAGCTTATTGTGCGGCGCACTCCATTGTGCGCTTGATCGTTATGCGCCTGGCAGCGTTGTTGACTTGATAAAAATACTTCAGGTTGAAATCCTTACAGTCTGTTTACCACGTGGATCGTCGCTGTAGTGTGTAAGTAGCTCTTATTTGTTTACCCTAATATTGCGAAGTTGTAGTAATTTTACTAGTTTTTTAATTTATAATAGATTGCTATAAGTACAGTATTTCTTTTGATTATATTTTTTTTATAATTAATACATAATATAAGTAAATAACTGCAAATTTTTGTTAGCCACTGTTTAGTTTTTGTTATGTTTATAGTCCTATGTGACAAATAATATTGTACCTGAATACAAATAGTTGTTTTAATATCCTTTATATATATTGTTTTTGTAAAATAGAGTTAATCTGCATATTACCTACTGAAAATAATGCTTATGGAGGCCACAGGAAAAAATAAGATTCCTAAGGGGGCCATAAGCCAAAACCGGTTGGGAACCACTGGTGTAAAGCATATAATTACACAAATAAACAAATAGACCAACAAAATATAATTTTTTTTTTTTTTTTTTAGAAGGCGCTATTTTAATGTAAACTAACTACAATTCATTTTAGGTAATTACACAGAAATTATAATTTTCTAAGCAAAACCACTTTATAGATTATAGTAAATTTATATATAATTTTTTTTAAATTTTATTCATAATAATTATTCTCTCTGAAGTTGACACAAGTAATTTATTAATAAAAAACGATAAAATAACGAAATATTAGTTTAGCCTACATTTTACTTCTTCTTTGATTAACTTTAAAGAAAACGAAAAATAGCGTAAACTATTAAGGGTTCATTTTAGAGTAAATCATAGAATTCTTATGAAATTATAAACTTCATACCAATAAAATTTTTTATAATTTTCTTCATAATAATTATTCTCTGGAGCTGACAAAAATTATTTCCCAACTCCCTCCCCGGCAAAATATAAAAGAATAAAATATTAGTTCACCAAAAGCATACTTGTCGGATTGTTGGTATCTTGGAACAAACTGGCAACTTCATAATTGCCAGTAAGTGTTTTAAAATACAGTAAACGGAACTTGGGGTTTTTGTTAGGAGTGAATAGCGCTCGAGCTATCTAGTAATTTCTAACACCTTCAGTTTAAACCGAGAAAGCAGGCATAATCCCAATGGATTTGGGACGACGAAAGGACGACGACTTCCGACGTTGACGAATGTGGATGACAATGTAACGCCCTTTATATGTAAAGAGATTATGCAACAGGAATGAAGATGAAAGACAATTTGAGGAATTTGTATAATATAAATGTTCTTTTTATTATCAGTGGCATTTGTGATACTCTTGATTAGATATAATATTTGCTGACGAAATGACATAGCCAAAAGGATACAAGTATTATTGATATGTCCCGGTTTAAGATCTTAAAAATTTATTCACCTTTACATGACTAAAGAACCTCGGTTGAGAACAGTATAGATTAAGAGATTAAAGAGATATGTAAAGGCTTTTAAGGGGTGGAATTTATGGAATTAAGTCTAAACTCGGTCAGGAGATATGTCTAGAGTCCTCGAGGCGTTCGAGTGGTTCCATCTTGGATGGAAAGTTGAGGCTGAAGTGCTCTGGTTCGTTTCAGCGTCCCTTCTCACTTCGATTAAAAGACGCTTCTCGTTCCTTCTCCCTCTAGTTCCTAAAATACCAAATTAGAAAGTGACGAAGACATTTATCTTCCTGAAGGAGAAAAAGTAAATAAAAATTTAAAAAGATGTGCAGTTATCATGGTTATTCCCTATAACAGTCGGGAACAAAAGTCCTATGTTTAAAAATAGCTGTATGAGTGATTTGAATTTAGAATACAAAGGATCAATGAAGCTTATAAATTTTCTAAATATAGAAAGATCAATACAAAAATTGGCTACGTTTCAGTGATGAATCAATTTCGATCTATCCCTCCAGTTTTATGAAGCCATTTCGATCGCTGATTAGACATAATTAATTCCAGCTGCTGTCAAGGAATACAACTTGAAACTTTGAGTCTTCGCTGTCGTTAAAAAAAAAAAAAAAGTTATCTTTCGCGCTCAGAGCCTAATTTCATTCAAACCTTTAAGTGGTAAATAAAGTTTGTATAGAAGTTACGAATTGATCATTTGGATAAGGATGATCACCATTAAAAATGGTACATTCAAGTGGAAAAGATTTTATTTTAATTAAATTAATAATTAATAGTAACAAGTATTAATTATACTTTTTAAAGTAAATAGTATAATTAACTTTAATGTAATAATTAACATTTTAATTATTATTAAAGTTTTTATAAATTAATTAACTATCAACTTTTCTTTTATTTTATTTAAACCTTCAATTTAGACAATGGATCAGCTGAAGATCAAGGCCCCCAGCCTTCGTTAGTTAGCCTTATAAGGCTAACTAACGAAAATATCACGACTTAACCTAACCAATCGTTAGGTCAACTGTACGCCCTTGACGATTGGTTAGGTTAAGTCGTGATATTTTTGTTAGTTAGCCTTATAAAGCTAACTAACGAAGGCTGGGGGCCCTGATCTTCAAGTGATCCTAAGCAATGAGTAGAAATTTCAAATAAAATGGCGTCGCGTTTATTCGGAAAATAAAGAGTTTTGTTTTAAGGAAACAATCATATTTCACAACACATTTAGGCATGGATTAGGGTCCTATAAATTGGTACTTCGTGTGATTATAGACTTAATTAATAATTCAGAATCATTGTAGCCTCTGTTTTATTATATTATGCGCCATACAAATCCTGGAAAAGGTTGTCATACAGCTGGATTTTCGTTCATCGGATTTTTTTGAATATTCACTTTACCTGAGACCTCTGTACTCCTTCTTGTTCCAGGGTTACGTCATAGCCAATGTCGTAACACCGCTTCCCGTTGATCAGCGAAGTTAAGCGACACTGGGTCGGATGGGAGACCGTCCTCCGTGTACAGACTATGTAGCTACCCGTGGTTCGGATCCCATGTAAAGTTGTATATATATATATGAAGATTTTACAGAAAATGGAAAATGTCAGAGAAAACTGGGATTTTTCGTTTTTCATCGTGTGAAGATGAACTTAGCAAATTTACTGTGTGAAAAGAGTACAGAGATAAATTAGTATTCATACTTGATGATTACTTCCCACTTAATGTCATTCCAGTTCGCATTCGCGACAAAGGCGCCAAATGGAATGGCTAATATTTGCTAACTTAACTTAATTTAACCTAATAACATAACATCAGCCTAACCAAATCTAACCAAACCTAATCGATTGTAACGTAACCTGTACCAAAGTGAGAAAGCCGTGTATGAAAATGGGAATGACGTTGAGTGGGGAGTAAACCTTAGTAAATATACAGTAGTAATAACAAAAGTTCCGCATGAGCAAGTCGGTCTGTGTGAAAACGGGATGAATGTTTAAAAGATAGTGTATAAGGAATATGAGGACAAGAGAATGAAGCATCACGTAAAAACTATAATGTTTCAAGTGTTTATAGTATCTACAGAAATCCAGTTAATCTTATAGCAAAAGTAACGAGACAATAGAATATCTGTAAGATATGAAGCCAAATTACACGTTATATATATAAATTAATTGTCTATGTCTGTACCTAACTTTTATCCTACTAAAATCAATGCCTAATGGAGCCTAAAACGCTGAAATTTTAGTGATATGAGGAAGTTTTTCCTACATCAATTTATCAATGACGTAATTATATAGAATAAAAAACAGGAAATGAGGTAATCTTTGCGTCTTTAACGAAGTGAAAAGAATCCTTTCGCGTGCGTAAAATTGATTGAAGGACAGGATAAAATTTATCTTTGTAATTATTGAATTAATTTTCCATTAGTTGCCATCACAAAACCACCGAAAACGAATGAGAAAACAAATGAGTCAATTATGGATAGAGAAAAAGTCCGACATCAGTTTGGCTTCATGTTCCAACCAACCTAACCAACCTATTTATATGGAAAACAGTTACATGAAGTGAGGTTTGAAGTGAGGTTTCAAAAGTAAGTAAAAACTAAAGTGAGTGTCAGAATATAAATTAAAATTTAAGGTCCAACCAAATTTTCCTCGCGTGTAAACTGGGATGGAAAAATAAATGAATGAGTAAATGGGGGATTCACCCTGTTTATATTTTTACTCAAATGATCGGGATTAAGCGAAAGGCGAGAGTTGTTATAGTCCTTCGTGATCGTGGTCATTGTAATCGTCTGTCGTCTTTGTCGTTCTAATCGTCATTCTCTTAAAATCTGTTAAGTTATTTTAACTAAACTGGTGTTAAATAAGCTTCAATCCATCAAATAGTTAAAATTACTATGAAATTACTATGAAATTACTATGAAATTATTATGAAATTACTTAATTATGAAAAATAAGATTTATTTTTTAATCCAATCATGTTCAGAATTACCCGAGTAGGGTAATAAACTTAAATACTTAATAGGTCAGACTTATTTAATACCAATTTGAGTTAACCCAATTAAAACAACTTTAGAGTGTCCGGCATGGTCTTAATAAAAAATTGTCAGTGAAATATGTTTTTCGTGAGTTTCTCTGAACACTGTACGTGTTCTGTAAAATCACACTTATACTCGTACGTACAATTTCCAATGATTTTCATTTTTCCTTTTGATAAAGTTCATAATATCAGGAACAGTTTGATGGGATTAGTTTACTAAGAAGAAAATTAATAGATTTGTAATTTTCAAACTGGCGAATGCGAAAATTTAATAATTTTAATTGGTATTGAAGAATTTCTAAATTTTGTACAAGAAATTTGATGTTTTGCAAAGATGAAATCGTATGTAATCGTATGTAATCGTATGTAATCTTCATCGCAAAGTTTAGTCCGTAAAAACTCAAACCTTAAAAACTCAAAATTATGTAAGATATAACATTTCTTAATTAAATATCTTAATCCTATTGGAAAATCCGAGATGATGTACGTTGAAATTATATAAAATTTCTGTCCTCTACAGGGTGCCTAATATGACATGAAGTTTTGTCAAGTCTGGCCTACTACTGGTCATGGAGAAGGTCGTGGTATATTTATTATTAATTTTTTGACACATTAATTCTCGTTTTGGTGTATGAAATAAATCGTAATCCCAGAAAGAATTAAGAATATAGAACGTTTAGTAAAGAGCCATACTCCTTATAAAAATCATAATCCTTTCAGAAACTATCAGACTTTGAGTAAAAAATAAAATATTCTAACAGGAAATTTCAATCCTTTAAGAAACTATCAGCTTTTGAGTAAAAAATAAAATATTCTAACAGGAAATCTCAATCCTTTTAGAAACTATCAGCTTTTGAGTAAAAAATAAGATATTCTAACAGGAAATCTCAATCCTTTTAGAAACTATCAGCTTTTGAGTAAAAAATAAAATATTTTAACAGGAAATCTCAATCCTTTTAGGAACTATCAGCTTTTGAGTAAAAAGTAAAATAGTCTAAGAGGAAATCTTAATCCTTTATTCCTTTACCAATTTAAATTTTCATATTAAAATTAGCAATCCTTATACGGGAATTTTGATCTTATTTAGAAATCACAATTCTAAGAGGAAATTTAGATAGAAAATAGAGAGAGAATTACATTTGTTAATATTTAAATTTAACTTTGTTAAATTATTGTTGTAATTTAAAACACAATTAAAAACTTAAATTAATATTTTGTTTGTAATCAAAGTTGCGAAGGATTAAGGATTATTTTCCACTTATCGCCATTCCCATTCCCAGTTGAAGTCCAAAATTGGGAATGTTCCTGGAAATAAGATTCTAGATATTGGAGAGTTTCCTGATTTGGGAAGAGATAACAGGAAGATTGTGGTGCCAATGCATACCCGAGTGCCAGAGGGGATATTCTCTACGATAAAGTTAACTTAAAGCGGAAAATCATAGAGCGAGAAGTGGAGTGGATCGATTTGAAAACTGTCTCCTTCGAGATTTCTATTTTCGGATTTCTCATTCTTGAATGAATATTGAAACAAGAATAATCGAGGTTTTGAAGAGACCGAATTAAGAGTACGTTTATCTTTTTCTATTCTGAATGTGGACGATCACCTTTTAAAAGATTAGAATTCTAAATGAATTCTAATGAAACTTTTTTTTTTAATTATTTAAATTAAAACGCCAATGGTGGCTATTCCCGCTTGATCCCTCTTCGAAGAATGAATAATCCGAAAGTGGGAATTTCAGAGGTGTCTCTTCCTAATTTATTCCTGGTTCGATTGTGCTAGGTTAGGTTAGGTTATTTATGGATATGTAGATTACGTTACGTTAGGATGGATTCCCTTTAACTTTAAATCATTCCCAAACTAGAAAAGAGTTTCCTCAAAAGAATCCTCACTCGGCGCATCTTTACTTTTGGATCGCATGAAATAGGACCAAGGTTAAATCACAGACCTGAAATTTAAACGTCACGAGATCGAATCCCATTCAAGGAAGAGACGAATTCCTGCTATACTGTCATAACAGTAGTTGGGTCAGTAAATAAAAAAAAATTTCAACTGTTACGAATAAACAAAAAATTAAATTAAAAAAAACATGATTGGAGAGACCCTCGCAAATAACCATTTACAAAATGGGACTGTCAAGGGTGACATTCTCTGGAGGTTACGTGAACCATTATCTTTCTGTTGTCAATATAGGGTTTCTGAGCGTCTGTATAGTACCAAAAGTCGAGGGGAACTATCTATTAGGTCTTAGAATTCGTCATCGTTTCTTCGTCCGTATGCTTTTGTTAAAAGTAAAGTGTATTAAATATTTAATTCATCATTCCATGGTTTCCATTTTATGAAAGATTATTGAGTGAAGAGCTGACAAGAAAATTATGTAGAAAATCGAGGATGATGTATTTTTAAATTTTACAATTTTATATGATTTTGGACTTTTTCAGGATTGACGGTCAAAAATAAAGTATTTGATTTTAGAACGTACCATTCTAATTTCGATATGTAATGGAAGTATTACAGTGTCAGTTTTGGTGACGTGTGTGTGTGTGTGTGTGTGTGTGTGTGTGTGAGAGAAACTTCTGCTCAGACTCATCTGATTCACTCGTTTTGACGGTTTCCTCTCGTTAACCCAAACTTAAGTTAACTATTATATACTCTCTTCTTTGTACCGTAACTGGGGTTAAGGGATCAGCCCCACGATCTTTAATTTCTTCCATTGTCTCTCCTTAGTTCTATTCCTTTCTCTTCTTTTTACTCCTTCAGGGCTACGTTCTGTCTACCCTGCAACGTCGCTTCCCGTTAGATCATCGACGTTAATCGACGTTGAATCCGTTCAGTAATTTTTTATTTATCTAGGAAAGAGGAGCTAAGGGCGAACCCCTATAGAAGAAGGAGACAGCCGAAGTCAGGGTCTCTGAGGCCCTTATGAAGGATGCCTTTTTTCATATATTTTGAAAAGATTGCGTAGTGTGTAAAATGCATGTATGTGAAGTGAGGAATAGAGGGAGAAAGTGTGTGTGTGTTTGGGAGCATGCTGGACTGCTTACAGGGTAGATGAACCACGGAAAAAAATCAGCTAAAGTTCTAGCACTCCTTGCCTCCTGCCTAACATTACCCCCGGGAGTACTTCCCTGGTCGATTAGTGGACCCCCCTCTCTCATTTGTGTTCAGATGATGTAATTACCCGTAGATAATTCGAATCCTACCTAAAGCCGTAGATCCCTTCTGTCAGATGACTTTTGCCATTACGAATAAGCTTAAACAACACTCAAACATCATTATTGTACTTATTGTCTCCCTTCTTTCTTTACCTTTTCAGGACATTTTAAATAAACAAAGAAATTCTATGGTCGTTTTTTAACCAAAATTTAACCTTTGGGAACTTACTCATTCAAATCGAAGACACACACGAAACAAAGGAAAAGATTTCTTTCTAATTCTTTAAAACATTTTCTTTCCGACCAAGAATAATGTTTGCTTACTCTTACTCTTAAATGTAATGTAATGATAGGTTTGTTTAACCTCCTTTGCAGCATATGACGGAAGGGATTTACTAAAGCTTTACGTGGGATCCGAACCACGGTTCGCTACATAATCTGGACGCGGAGGATAGTCCCCCATCTAACTACAACTAAGACCCAATGTCTCTTTCCTTCACTGATTGACGGGAAGCGGTGTTACAACACTGGTCACGATTTTAAAATGATTTTAAAACGAACCTAAATGTTTTCGCCACATTTTGCAAAATCGATTTTTAACGTTATGATGCTTCACTTATATGATACTTACAGTATATGATACATCTGTGTAGCTGTTACTACTGTGAGTCACCCACACCCACACACACACACACACAACACACACAACACACATATATATATATAATATATATATATATATATATATATATATAGAGAGAGAGAGAGAGAGAGAGAGAGAGAGAAGAGAGAGAGAGAGAGAGAGACAGAGAGAGAGAGAGAGCAGACAGACAGACAGACAGACAGACAGAAAGAAAATAAAAATTGTCCGTCACCATTACTCTGAATAAAATACTAAAAATGAATGTTGGTGAACAGTAGCAAAATAAAGTGTTTTTTGGCCTTTTGGAGTAGCCTACATCAACTAAACAAACACTTTGGAATTCAGAATTGAAGCGTTTAGTTTTATTAAGTAATTTTAATTATTAATTACCTTCGCGATTCAAAAGCAAATAAACGATTCCCATTTTTTAAACTTTTAACTCAAATATTAAATTTTTTTTAGGATGAACTTTATCAAAACTGCAACATTCTAAAGTTTAGCTTTTAATCTTAGTAAATTATAGGATAATGATAAGCATTCAGGAGGGTCAGAAACTGGCGCAGCCCCCAGACCAGACGAATGCAACCCATTGCGCTAATTCCTGCCACTCTAAAAACTGTCCGTTGTGTGTACCTTAGAAGTTTGAGATCGGTGATGTACCTTAGATCCGAGCCGCCAAAAAGGACTAAACGTTAAGAGTACACTTGGTCGATCGAAGGTACACTGAGAATACGCTGAGAGGTTTTCTTTAATCCCTGGGAAAGTACTCTTTGTATATTTTACTTAGTTCCAGAGAACATCGCTTGTCAAGAAGGTAAACGTTTCAGCTACTCTTTATCTATCATAGACCTAATATATAGGGTGGGCAAAAAGTCTGGTCACCCCTTCAAACTATTTACATATCTAATTTTTCGTATTTTAGTAATTTTTGTTAAATTAAAAGTTAAATTAAATGTTAAAAATGTCAATATGCAAAAAATTCTTTCTTTCATGTATACTATTTTATTTTGAGGAGGTGCCCAGACGTTTTGCCCACCCTATATATTATATACCTTTGAAATACTTTATATTTTACAATGTTTAGGCCTTTTCTTTCCTCTCGGATCTAAGGTACATAAAGCGGACAGTTTTTAGAGTGTGGATTATTGTTAACCAGCACAATCGGGGTTCGAACCCCCGATCTCAGTGTCTTCACTTTGCTTATAGGGAAACGATGTTACTGTTACCCACTGAGATACGGGCGCCCGTTTCTTTGTAAGACAGGGGTTCGGATCCCATGCAAACTTTCAGGTCCTTTCCGTCACATGACCTTTGTCGTTATGAAGGATCCTAAACAATCCCAATTATTATTATTTAGTCGAAAAAATTATTGGTTTTCTTTATTACTCTTAAATGTAATGTAATGATGGGTTTGTTTAACCTCCTTCGCAGCATATGACGGAAGGGATTTACTAAAGATTTACGTGGTCTCCGAATCACGGCTCGCTACATAATCTGGACGCGGAGGATAGTCCCCCATCTAACTACAACCAAGACCCAATATCTCTTACCTTCGCTGATTGACGGGAAGCGGTGTTACAACACTGGTTACGACATAGTCTTTATTACTCTAAACAAAGGCAAAAACTAAAGGAATAATAGTGATAGTAATAGTGATAATAATAGTGATAGTAATAGTAATAGTGATAGTAATAGTGATAATAATAGTGATAGTAATAGTAATAGTAATAGTTATAGTAATAGTGACAGCGCATTATTTGTTTACTTTAGATTTGTCGTTGAAAATGAAAATTGAGCTAAAACGTTCCATGGGAAACGTGAACCATTTCAGTTATGCATTCTGTACACGTACACAAATAGTACAGAAAATAGTACAAAACGCAAATTATTAAGTAAATCAATATTTGCAGCGTCCATTATTTGAATGAAAACTAAACTCGTGTTCTTCGTCATCTGCTGTGATTCGCCGTTATAAAATAATAACTCTTTGGGCGTTTTTAATCTATCCACCTTTAAAAATTCGAGATTTACATTATTTCTCTCAGTTTCTTCTTTCGCGTAAGTTTTAGCTGGAAAAGTTAAAGCATGAGAAATTTAATATGTTGGACCCCCCACCCCCCACCACCGATGCTTCACGGAAACTGTTCTCATGTTTGACATAGAGTATTTATGTTTTGTCGAGTCGAAACTGTACTGTTTGTTTTTATGATTTATGAAATAAATCTTTGAAAGTTGAGAAGCGATACTACAAACTTTATTTTCTTATATGGACAGTGTTATATAAATTTAATTTAGTTTGTTTACGTGTCTCAGTGGGTAAAAGCGTTTGTTTCCCTTTAAGGGAAGTGAAGATGCTGAAGTTGGGGTTCTAATCCCGATGGTGCTGGTAATGATAATGTTACAAGAGTTAGAGTAATGGGCTGTATTAGTTATTTTGAGCGCTGCTCCAATTTCTGGTACTGCTCACTGATTATTATTATTATTATTATTATATATTATTATTATTATTATTATTACTACACACATAACGTATATAAAGGCTATATAAAGGTATATAAATTCAATATCCCGGTTTATCCTGCTTATGCAGAAGAGCATTCTTCCAATGGCTCCTACTGCAAAGAGATTAAAAGAACCCAAATTTCACACCTTCCTTATCCCCCTTCCTCGCCGTTCGCGTCACTCTTCTTTTTACACGTGATCACTGATCTCCTTAATTGCATCCTTTTCATTGGTGCTTCCCTACTTTCATCAACGCTTCAGTGGATCATTTAATTTCACGTTTGGTTTCTTTCATCGTCTGACGGGATTCCTTCGACAAAAAGATTGATTTTCATTCACGTGAGAATTTTTAAAAGGTAAATTTATGAGAATAATTTGGAAAGGATATTATTAAAAAAATACATTCACCGTCAAAAGATATAAATATTTAACAGAAGAGAAGATGGGAGACACCAATCGACCAGGGAAGTATTCCGGGGAAGGGAACGTTAGGCAGGGAGTGCCGGAACTCCCGTTTCTCCAGTCACTGTCCTCCTTAGCTGATCTTTTTCCGTGGATCATCTATCCTGTGAGCAGTCTAGCATGTTCTCAAATACACGCTTCTCTCCCTATTCCTCACTACACATACATGCATTTTACACACTGCACAATCTTTACAGCTAAAAAACAATGGCATCGCCTTCAAGAGCCTCGGAGTCCCCTGGGAACGGGACCATAAATGTCCCAACTTCTAGCTCTCTCGCTACCAATATTGGGAATGCAGACCTGGGCAGTGGGACTGGTTCTGCTACTGCTCTTTCGAGATGTTTTGGGTCTCTGCCTGATTCACTTTTCATAAACTTATGCAAAATTCATGGCTTTTCGCCACAATGTTTCCTCGGTCTCTCTCGTTACTCTCGCTACTATTATAATTATTATTATTATTATTATTATTATAACAGACATAGGTCTTCTAACCACTCTAACTGCATGTCTCCTCCTTCAAGAAGAGCACGCAGTACCAGACTTTCGACACGTTCGCATTCCTTTTCTGTCCAACTCTCCAACGCGAGGGTTAATCGGTATTCTCACTCTTTCATCTACTCAACCAGTCAACTCTGGAACATCCTTCTTCAATCCTTCTTTACCCCTGTCTATAACCACCACTCTTTCAAACGCAGTGTCCAAGCATCTCAAAAACTTTGAATCTTAATTTTTGGCTCTCTTCTTCTTGTATGAAGTGGGGAGGGGCCTTTGGCTTTTCCTTTCTGCATAAAAAAAATCAGGACAAAGTAAACAAAATAAAAAAAACACCGTAAAATAAAGTAAAATAACTACGAGCCCAGTTACTGATCCCCATACCAACGAGTCTCATCGGAGTTTTAAAAGTAAAAACCAAAATATCGTTACAGCAAAGAAGTCATTGATAAGATTTCTCGGTTTTCTTACTTTTAAACTTTGATAATGAGGTTCTGGGAAATACGATCCAATGTTTGTTTTTAATATATATATATATATATATATATATATATATATATATATTAGAACGCCCGCTGGGCCTTGCGCTGCAACACAACCTAGGGACAGATTGGGAGGGGCGGCTGTTACTAAAATATTCCCTGGTTCCCCCTTGATATGTGGGTGCTCTTCCAATATGTGCTCTACCGCGAAACTGTGATCTACTATATTCCAATACGTGCTCTACCGTGAAACTAGCCTTATAAGGCTAACTAACGAAAATATCATGACTTAACCTAACCAATCGTTAGGTCAACTATACGCCCTTGACGATTGGTTAGGTTAAGTCGTGATATTTTCGTTAGTTAGCCTTATAAAGCTAACTAACGTACCTGCTGCTAATCCGAATAATCTAAGGTAGATCACGTATTGGAATGTAAATTTTAAGGTAGAGCACATATTGGAAGAGCACCGATATGTGTACTAAATTTGATGCAGATTACCCAAGCCGTTTAGGCGTGTATAAACGAACATAGAACATCAGACAGATAGACAGACAGACAGACAGACATCATCCCATATATATATATATATATATATATATTCATAGCAACCATTCGGAATAAAGTCATTCCATTTTTAGGGCTAAGAAGGATAAATAACCAACTTAAAAATAGAAATAAGTTGTTACAATAACTTATAGCAAAAAAACAACTTAAAATTCAAAATTACAAGAATTGAAAATTTAAATTACAAGATTTAAGATAAAAAATTAAGTAAACAAATTAAACCAAACAATTCAATTAATGACTCGTCAGATTTAAGATCCAAATTTAATTTAGAATTAAGAGAGATTCCATATTTATGAGCTCAAGATCGGGATTGGTACTACTAGTTTGTACACTGAAGCTTGGCTGAGTGATCGGGTGGTTGTTATTCTGTGTATGGTTGCGCATATGAGATGTATAGGTGATTTACTCAATGGATGGTTCGTTCGAAATGATTTACCAAGGTATTCATAGATTCATAGATGCGAGATTTTAGGTGGCTTTTCGTTCTGTCTCTATATGACTCCGTACAATGGTTACACTTATACTGATAAACTATGGAAGACTGGAGATGTGTACCGTAGGTATAACACCATTATAACTAAACAATTGGTAAACTGATCTGGATGGATTAAGAATGATTTTGATACATAATTGCGGTTAAAATTCTTTAAATTTTCAAAAATTAGCTAAAAAAATTTAAAAAATAGTTTAAAAACAAAATTCTTCACTTAAATTACTAATTCATTTTTTTAATTATACCAAAAAAATATTCCTATTTATTAATTTTTGGATATTTTTTAAAATTTCATTTTCGGCGAAATTATTTCCGCAGTTACAGTATACCTTCTTTGTATCATTAATAATTCAAACATTCATGTACAAAAAGTATATAAACTTAAGCAAACCTTTTTATAAATGCTACATTATTATGAATGATGTCCCAGTATAGAATTTCTGATACATTAAAATAAATTTCCATATCAAAAAACTTTTGGGGGAGGGTGGGGCTAGAAGGAGAGAAGGGGTCCTTTCAATAAGGAAAATTTGAAAATGCAAAATGTCAAAAGCGTTTAAAGAGAACCAAACTTTGAAAAGTTTTTTGAGCGATATATTTTTTTTGTGTGTATTTTTAAATGTGTTTTCAACTGTAAGTTTTATTCTGTAACATTTTACAGTACCTTTACTGTACATTTTAATAAAGATAATAGTTAATTTAGGGACCTCCTTTTTTTTCTTTTTTCCCTACACGGAAGGTGATAGGCGTGAACTCCGGGATTGTCACATGAGCACGAGTAATTACGGAGTACAGTAGCTAGCCAACCCAACTCCAACCGCGACAAAGATGAGAGTCGAAGAGGGCCCCACGCATCCCGAGTTCAGTTAACAACCAACCGACTCACAATTAATTATTATTAGTTAATACTATGGAATTAATGTTACTCATTCCAACAACAAGAGTTATAATAATAATAATAAATATAATGAATGAGGAGGACCAGAAACCGGCACAGTGCTCAACCCAAATAATAAGACCCATTGTCTAACTCCTTGATTTTTTATACCAGCACCACCGACAGTCGAACCCACAACCTCAGTGTCATGACTTCGCTTATAGGGGAAACCGTTTTACCCATTGAGTTACGGATGTCACCTAACAAGTGTTAAGTCAAAATAAGTAAAATATAAAAAACAACAACTAATTCTAAGAACGTATATTTATCCCACGAGCGTAGTATTACTGTAAATATGAAAGTTGGCAGTAAAGCTTAGATATAATTTGCAACTGAAGGAGACTTTATAACAAGAGAATTGCAGAACTGCCTTTGGTTAAGGAGTTTGAAAACGTTTATAAAGTTGTTTTTTTTTACTTGAGATGGAAATATTAATGGAATTGTGACAGCTTAATTAATTAATTATAAGACTACGTCAAATTTCGCTCGCCATATTTTCCATCTTGTGAATTGTCGTCATATTTTGCGTCGAGTATTGTCGGTGAAAAGAGTGAATGTATATAAATCAAGTTTTTCTTTCTTTAATTTTACTTCAGTTTGTTTCCGAATGACTGTTCGAGATCGACTTTAGATCGACATCTTTGTAGCATCCCACCTCACTTCAGGGATCTGATGGAAAAGAGAGAGTTACTTTTTACTCTCATCCTGCTCTCGTATGGCATGGCTAGTCAGGGACTTTGCGCAAAAACCTTATATATATATATATCAGTACTAATGCGTCTCAAATGTATTTGAGAATCATTGTTATGAATATGAAATACGTTCTTATCTTTAATTAGTTAAAACTCAAATGATTAACCGTCTAGGCGTTATATCATGAGGATTTTCACTCTCAAAACAAGAGCCAATTTCATCACATTTTTAATTTTGTTTCGTTTCTTGTTTCAAAATATTTCGAATCATAAGAGCGAATCATTTCGACTTTTCACCACCTTATTACGAGACTCGTTGTGGGGTCACATTTATCTTCGCAAATATTAATTTTCAAATTTTATCGAGTTTAATTTTATTATCAATTTAATCTAAAAAAAAAGGTAAAATCTGATATATTATTTTATATTAGTTTATATTATTTTATATTATATTATCTTCAGTTATTACTTTAACGAAACTTGACTTCGCGTAAATTTATTTAAAAGGGTCGTTTTAGCGTTTCGTTGCTCGATCGGTTAGGGGGCGCCACCCGGTGGTGTTGAGACTCCACTGAGTCGTGAGTTCGAACCCCAGTGCTGCCTAGAATTCGGCGGTTGTCTTTTCTGTATCTTACGTCAGGATGAAGCGGCGGGCCGGCCACCCTTCTTTAATTGATTCGAGCTAAGGTATCCCAGGATCGGGCCCCTACCCCCAACTTCCTAGGGGATATGGGACATGAATGTTACCTTTACCTTAGTACTGTTATATCTTCGCTAAATTATAATGAGGCTACTCATCTTATCAGGAAACCTCTTTGTCTCATTTCAATCGTAGTGCAATTATCATTATGATTTATACAGGGTGTTCAAAAAGAAACGCAACCCATTGGAGAATGCATCTTTCATTGTAACCTAACCCTTTCTTTTCTATTTTGGGTTGCGTTTCTTTTTGAACACCCTGTATTACTGCTTAAACTTTAAAAAGTTTGGATATGCAATTGGTGAAAAGACTTCACGATAAGTTAAATAATGAATAAGGATTAACGTTTTGGTTGGTGGATTTGGCTAAGAGATAAAAATCACTTCTGCTTATCCATGAGGATATCTCAAAGTCTCTCTCTTCAGTAAAAAACCCAGAATTTTACAGAAGGAAAACACTGTAAGGAAAATTGTATGGAACGTTTACGATTGCTTCAAACGTATTCATTACGATGGAAAAGAAACAGGATCGGCTCCTAATTACCTGTACGATTATGGGCCAACACGATTTAAACCAAAAAAATATTACATAGATAGGCAGACAGATAGATAGATAGATAGATAGATAGATAGATAGATAAATAGTGTTGTGAAATACTTTACTTTCCACTTGCACTAAAGATAAAGTTTGGTCTTGGATGTGTCATTGCTTAGAAAACAAATATAATTGAATTATTCTCTTCGGTCATTTTTACCTTTATTAAAAGTGAAATTTGAGTTAATAAATTGTTTCCCATTAAAAGCGAATTTCAAAACTCTTGTAAATTTCTCGTTCGAAGACGTTCTTAGAAGGGGTTCTCAGAAAGGAACCAAAATGACGCCACTCAACTATGAAACGGAATAGAAAGGCTCAGATTGTGAAATTTTATGGGCGTCTTAATAGCCCTTTTCAAAGACATTTTCCTGGTCAAACATTTTTTTATGTAGTGCTCGAAATTTTAAAGGTAAAATAGTTGTTAAAAATGAGAAACAGAGAAGGAAGTTTATGACTATTATTATTATTATTATTATTATTATTATTATTATTGTAAATCAGTTTTCAAAAGTGTTAAATTGTTTTGGTTAGCATATTTTGGTGTTTTGGTGCATACTTTGGTGTTTATTCGCGGGGAGCAGTGACGAGCAAGCTGCACATAATGTATTAAGTTCAACCAAATTCTTCTTGTTTTTTCCAGTTAGTGGCGTTACCGCCCTTCTCAGTGACCATTCACGGTTGAAGGACTTAAAATGGATCTACCAACCAAGCTATTTGCCAACCATCCCAAATGGATAACTCAACCATGGGATAACCCCACCAACCTTACTTATATTTTAAAAACAAACTTAACGATTAATACAGTAGTAGCATGGTTGGATTTAAAATTTGGTTAGCAAATTGGCAACCATGTATATGGTTGTTCTATAACCAAGTATTTTCTCTGTGTAGGGAATTCACTGCAGATGAAGTCGGGAAATAAAACTTTATACTGATATAAAATAATATTTTAAAAATTTGCTTTTCAGACCAAACTATAAATTCGTGTAAATCCTTCATCTTTTTAAAATGTTTTTTTGCCATACACAAGCAGAAAGTAGCGAGACTTAAAGGGTTTATTTAGGTCGTAAAACCCCCGTTCGATAGCATTATGTAAATGGTTTTCTTGTGTTATATTTGCATGCTGTTCCACCGTTTTTACCGAAAACAAAAAGAAAAACCCGAGTTCTTAAATTAAAACAATGCCTGCTTGAAGAGTTTAGAAAAGCCTGTTTTCGTGAGTTGAGATAGTTTCCTAAAATGGATGATTTCAACCTTTCAGTGGGTAGAGAGGCATTAAATAAACATGGCCTCTAACTTGCTAGCCCGGCATTGGAAAATATAAACGAAACTTAAATATTGTAAATGACACAACCAGAAAAAATTGCCTAAAACTTAATTTAGGTTTTTTGAAGTTTTCAAAAAAAATTATTTGATTTTTGCATTTTTAGAAGGAGACTTAAAAGCCTACCGTCATAAAACGTTATTTTTTCTTTTTTCTTGTTCGAGAAGTTACGTTAATATGTCGAAACATTTTAGTATGGAAGTATTTTCGTATATTTTAATATTAAATCTATAAAAGACTTTATGTTACGAGAATTTAAAGCTTTTACGTTCATTTTTTATGAGACGTCAGAAAAATTACGTTCTTTATTTATATATCAAAATGTGGTGAATTGTGGTGAATTAGCTATATATTGGGAAGGCGCTGTTGCTGACCATGTACTAATATTTTATAAGACGAATTAACTATATGTTGGGTTTTACGTCATCTTCATCATTGGTATCACAATCGTCATACTTTTACTTACTTATTTACTAGTGGTGCACCGATTAATCGGTATCGGCACCTTGCATGCCGATTAATCGGCCATGCAAGGTATTTTCCTAATATCGGCATGCCAGGTGCCGATACCGATTAATCGGTGCACCACTATTATTTACATTGTATATCATCCCTAGCCTTCGTAGTTTTTACATAGCCCTAAATCTCTTAATATTTAGACTAGGAAAATAACTTACTTTTTCTGATATTTATTTATTTATTTTTTATGTATCAAAAGACCAAACTGAAGATCAGCGTATGTCGGAGGCTACAAATACATTGCTGAGCTCTGAACCAACTTCAGTAAAAGCAGCAGACGTCACTCTCGTTAGCGAATGGGTGAACAACTTTGAATTCAAAGGAAGCTCCCCCCCCAACAATTACATTCTTTGAAGAACATATTAGAGAAATTCGTTACTCCATTTGGAATTTGACAATTTTGCTTTTAGGTATAAAATTATAGAAAAGTATTTAACTGAAAATATTTCCAGGCTTCAATCTATAAAGTTGAATTTGAAGAAATCTGTAAAGGCTGTTAGGTCAAAGAAAAGTCTGTACCAGTGAACTATCAATGTAAAATTCATGAAAGAAACGTTATTAATAGACTTACTGTGCAGTATATATGTGTGCTACTTTGCAGTATATATATATATATACACGGTGAACCAAAAGTAGGTGGACAGTAGGTTGAATACGGTTTGTGTTATATTATATTATAACTATGGTGTTCATTATAACTATGGTGTTTGTGTTTTATTATATTAAATATTATAACTAAATTTATTTAAATTTTATTTTGTATTATAGTATACAAAAAAATTAAATATGTATTCTCAAAATAAACGTTATCATTTACTGTCCACCTACATTTGGTTCACCCTATATATATATATATATATATATATATATATATATATATATATATATATATATATATATATATTGTGCGGTTTTAAGCCTTGATATTTGGATATTTTGTCATTTATTTTCATTACTCTTCAATTTTAATATTGATATGGATATGAGTATATTAAATTTTTTAGCTAGTTTCACGAAGATCAAAGCTCTCTTGGTTAACGGTCAACTATTCATTAACTTTACGAATGATAATTTCACTGACCCATGACTCGTCCTCACTGAATTTTAAAACACTGCAAGCGTTTGACGAGGACGGAAATAGGAACAGCCAACCACACAACTAATATTGGATGTATATATTAAAAATTTAAACATTTTTCATTTTTCTCGCTTGCATAAAAGTAAAATTTACGTTTGTAAACGTAAATGAAACTTTTCTTACATCTGATATTAAAAGTTGGTACAAAAATTCAAGAAATATATTCGTATTCTCAGGTCCAAAATGGGTATCGTGGAGTTTGAAGTTGTTCTCTCTCAGCTATTTGAAAACTGAATATTAATTTATCCAACGAAAGTTTTTAAGCCTTTGAATCTTTGTTTCTTCCGGAATATATTTCCAGTTTAGTTATAATTGTGGGTTAGGTATATACAGGGTGTCCCATAAGTCTGGTTTCATAGGAAAATTTATTTTAAATTATATTTACATAAGTGATGCATCAGAACTAAAACATTTAAATGTTCAGATTGATATCTTGTTTTGGGACTTTTTTTTGTTGCAGGTAGAATAACACGCAGTGGCTAATATGTAAGTGAGTTACACTCGCGAGGAAAAGGTGGAAGCATTCAAGAAACTTGTAAGACATCAATTTAAATATTTGGTTTCGTTCTAATATTTACTTTTGTAAATGTAATGTTAAATAAATTTTCCTATGAGACCGGACTTATGGGACACCCTGTATATAGCGACCGTTTGGTCTAAGTTTCTTCAGATGCTTTTTTTTGGTAATAAAATTTACTGTGACGTTTTTCTTGGCAAATATGTAATGATCGTAGAAGACTTCAAACCATCGATATGGTCGTAACTCAAATGTGTTAGAGGAGACAAATATGTTGAGTTACCAAATGAGTGGGGACTTGCGAAGCATGAAGTTTATGTGACTGTGGTTACATTTATCCGAGCTGACAATATTTGGTCGACTTGACATTTTATCGACAAGGATCTTAGAATTAAAGTGGGTTAGGTTAGGTTATGCCTAGGTTACGTTAGGTTATACTTAAGTAATGTTAGTTTAGGTTACATTTAGGTTACATTAGGTTAGGCTTAGGCTACTGAAGTTAAGTTAGACTTAATTAGGTTGGATTAAAGATAACGTCATCCTCTCGACTTTGAATTCACTCTATGGTCAAAACTCTGACATGGTTTGGATTTCGCCATGTGGCGTTTCGTCGATGAGGCTATTTCACCTAATCGTCGACGAGTGTTGGATATATTATGCATAAATTATACATCTATTATACACATATATTACTCGTATATGACATTATATTACGTTATAATATATATATATATATATATATATATATATATATATATATATATATATATATATATAATTTTTGATGCCCGGGTTAGGTGTAGACCTACTTATGCCGGCGGTTAGGCGTACAATATGTTAGCAAAAGTTTGGTTAGTAATTTCCTTGACAAACCAAACTAAGCGTGACATCCATCGACTGCCCGATCAATCCTATTTCTAGTTTATGCCCTATCGGTAGGCAATTACTCCTCGAGAAAATGGGTATAAGCTCAGCTAGGTAAGGTAGTTAGGTTAGTAGATTAGTCACTTCTTTGACAAAATGACTTAGAGAGAGAGTTTTTTAAGAATTAAGATGGGCTTTATATGCTCATTTCTAGAAAACGGAGAAAAACGAATTGAAGGCTAATGTTTTCCCAACAAATTTTACTGAAAACCCAAACCTCCAGCGTTCCTAAACCTCTTCTTTTCCAACACACAGAAACAAATCCTTGGAGTACATTATTTCATCCTCCAAATATAGGTTTTTGGAGGCATTTATTTTCCGATCGTTTTACACTAAAAAGGTCGAAAAATACACCTCTTTCACCCGAACATGGCAGAGATTCTACTCAACATAGTTGAGAGAAAAAGAAGAACGAAATAAAAAGCTGACTTCCTCCATTTCAGGTGCAACCAATTTCGAGCGGCTGTTTCCTTTCAGCCATTTTGGTTTATATTTTGCTCATATATAAGTTTAATGAGGGGGAAATATATATATATATATATATTGCACCCGAGAAGCAAAAAATCTATTGTTTACTTAGTTAATTTTATGAATAGAACAATATCTTTTGTAGTTTGTAATTAATAATAGTTTTAAGTTATAAATAAATTAATATTTTTTTAAAATTATTTTTTGATTTTTATTTTTACACTCTTTTTAACCCTAGAAAGTGGGCGTGGCCTATTATAATAAAAGTACATTTGTTTTTCTGGAAACGATGTATTTTATTGTACCCAAGTTTATTTTTAGGATCACCTGAAGATCAGGGCCCCCAGCTTCAATTACCAAATGATATCTTCTTTAAAACTAACGAAAATATTACGACCTAACCTAACCAATCGTCAAGGGCGTACAGTTGACCTAACCGGGCATTGAATTTAATTTATTATTATATTTGGTGGTACTGTAAAGCCAAAATACAAGAATACATGGGGGGCCTGATCTTCAGGTGATCCTATTTTTATTATTGTTTAGTAACAATAAATTGTTTAATTGAACCTATAAATTTACTTTTCATTAAGAGGTTACGTAGACCCGACACTAGTTGCTATGTGTGCGGTCCCATACTGGCCTTCTAGGGTTAAAGAACACGTGGAGAAAACATAAGCGGCCGGTAGCTTAATGATCACGGTGGCGGACTTTGAGCGGCGGGAGTCTGGTTCATTTCCAGACACTGGAATCGGATGGGGTTCAACCCTGTTTCTGCTCTTGCAGAAAACCAAGGAAACAACTTATTTTCTCAACGTATCCTTGGGATACGCGCGCGCGCGCGCGTGTGTCCCAATGAGAAGAAAAACCCCTAATACAGGGATATCACTCCGTCATGGAATTCATCTTATCCTGAAATCTGTGAAGGTAATACAATTTTTAATCTACGTGAATATTTATTTTTTATTAAGAGAACTGTGAATTATTATCCTTTCTCGAAATGAGATTTCCCAAAGCTCATTTCATGCCCATCAGTTTTAGAATCTCATTAAAGTTGTGAAAAAGAGATTATTATGCAAGAAGTGTTTTTTTAAATTGTACAGTTTTACCGACGTTGCTGTATATGAAGTTTTAACTACCATTAAAATTGTCTAATTTTGAGTAAACAATTACGGTATTGAGGTATCATACACGAGCGATGACCTTATATTTTACGATGCTCGAGTGTATATATATATATATATATATATATATATAAGAAATTATTTAGATCTGAAAATTACTGTAGGTTCGAAACAAACCAAATATTTGGTAGACCCTCAAAAACCTCGCTATTATAATTAAAAATTTCTTTGCCATTATTTCTTTAATATAATTTTAATTTCTTTAAAATAATTTTAATTTCTCTAATAATTTTAAAATTTTAAGTGAAATTTAATTAAAAAAAACAAAATGTTCCCGTTTTCTGAATGCGTTCAATGTTAATTATTTTGAAAATAGATTTTTCTTCGTCATTCAGATATTTTAGGCCGGCCGCACACAGGATCGTCTCGCGACTCACGATTGACGATTCGAGTCGCTTGTGATTTTACATTGCAGCGACCGCGACGCGATTCTGGGCCCCCATTCTGTCAATGTAAAATTACTCGCGACTCGAGTCGTGACGACCCACGTCGTGAGTCGCAAGACGATCCTTGTGTGCGGCCGGCCTAAAAGCATCGAATCTTTAAATTAATTCAAAGTATTTAAAGGTACTTTGTTGATTACAGATGCATAAATTTTGTTTAGACGAAAATTTAATCCATTTATCATTGAACGATATTTTTAACAACTACAGAAGTTACAAGATCCATTCCAGGTTAGCTCAAGAAAGACGTTACGAAAGAAATATAGCTAGCTAGGACCTCTCATACCATCTTCACATTTATAAATGTGTAACGTTTTCATACGGTAGAAGTAGTAATAGCAAAGTGTAGAACAGACAAAGCTCTTCTTCCAACAGCCGTTGCTGACAGAAAGAAATAGTGGTGAAAGAAGAGCTATAGGAAAGAAAGAAAAGGTATAATGAAAAGAATCAGATTAATATATAAAAAAATGTATTTCAAAATCTAAATTATTTACGTTAATTTCAAGATTATTTTAAATTACGTGAATGGGTTTGAATACTTCAAAATCATTACTGTGAACGTACTCGGAAAAGGAACTCTTTTGAATTACTGGTTTGAATCGATTGGGTTTTAAATGAATTTTGAGTTTATAAAATGAAACTATCACTATTTGCTTCGATAGTTTTTCGTTTAAATCCAACAATTGGCCACGCCTATACTGCGGGCCTGAGCTGCGCCGCGCCATCTGTTCACGCTCGGGGGAAGTTGTATTTACAACATATAAGGCGGATACCCACTGACCTTTACTATTCATGGCTACAGCGTCTCAGGGATGATAGGTCTATAATGGTAAAAGGGTTGTCTGTGATTACTTTTTACTTTATATAATGATGTTGTTGTTTAATGGGGTTTTTTAACCCCCTTCGCAACATCTTAGGTCATATGACGGAGGTCGACCCGCGACTCTACGTGGGATCCGAACCACGGGTGGCTACATTATCAGGGCGGTCTTCCATCCAACTACTCTTCAGACTCCAGCCTAACTTCGTTAATCGAATGGAAGCGGTGTTACGACATTGGCCGTGATGTAGCTCCTTTAAATAATGTCTTTAAATAAAAAATGAATGAAGTACAGAAGCATCCAAGTAATGGATTAATGGGAGAGTTACCAAACCCCTGTTTTCATTTCTCTCTCCAAGCAACGACATCTTTTCTGTAACGCCCCCCACCCCCCACCCAATTAAAATCCCTCTGACGAGTTATGTAAAGGTCTGTAAAACTGGGTAACGACATTTCGTCGACAAGATGTTCCATTAACAAGTTTTTCGGGATCTTTTCCATTTGGGGGCTAGCAGCGAATTTTAATGAAAATCGGTATCCTAATGTAGTTTTGGTCACTGATTTCAAAAATAACTTTCTTTTTTGGAGAAATAAAAACAAACATGTTAGAGCACTTTAAATAATTAATGTGTTTTTTAACGAAAATATCATGACTTAACCTAACCAATCGTCAAGGGCGTACAGTTGACCTAACCTGGCATTCAATTGACCTAACCTGGCATTCAACTGACCTAACCGGGATCCTTCAAAAAACGTATTCTTCGTAAAGTTGCACTTTTTACCGTTTGACCGACGCTTTTGCAACGAAAGAACTGGGTACTTTTATCAAAGGAACACACTTTCCCACACTTAGAGCACTTTTTCATAAACAGTAGCAGTTTGTGACTCTGGTTAAATTTAACACAATCCTCTGTAACTAGTTTAAGCTACTGTAGTTAAAACACATATTAATTATTTAAAGTGTTCTAACAAGTTTGTTTTTCATTTCTCCAAAAAAAGAAAGTTATTTTTGAAATCAGCGACCAAAACTACATTAGTATACCGATTTTCATTAAAATTCGCTGCTAGCCCCCAAACGGAAAAGACCCGTTTTTCGGAAGGGTTGAAGGTAAAGTTAGTTTAGGTTAGGTTAGCAAGTTAAGTTAAGCTTGATTATGTGACGTTATAACGTAATAAGCAGGCTTCGGATAATTATGCATTTGCATACCTCCATATGCAAATGCATATTTTTGGCATTTTAAAGTGTTTTTGCATATATCGTTGATTTTCTGACAATTAGTCATATTTTCCTTATTTTTATTTTTAAGGTTACATTTTCAGGTAATTTTAGATTTGACAACAATGTATTTCAGAAATTTGGCAATACTGTTTTCGCGTTTAAGTTATAAGCAGACTATTTATAACTTATATTATAACTTATCAATCGTTCTCTCTCTTAGTTGTCTGCTGGTGTCTGAAAGGATGAGGTGAATTTCCAAAGATGCCGAAAGAAGAGGAGTAAAAGTGCAGTACTTAAAATATTTGCTGAAGCGTTTGATGCATTTACGACTGATGGGAACGTGTTGTTTTGCAAATATTGTGAGGTTGCAGTTTCTGCCAGTAAAAGGTTCCAAGTAAAACAACACCTTAAAAGCATATAGGTAGAGTGAATACTACAAGACACAAACCAAGCCAACAAATGTTAGCCGACTCTTTACCAAATAAAAATGGCCCAAAACGTTCGCGGTTCAATATGGATTTGTGCAATGCATTTTTATCTGGTGATATACCTTTGGCAAAGTTACAAAATAAGGAGTTTAAGTTTTTTTTAGAAAAGTACACAAACGAGCATCTGCCAGATGAGTCCACATTAAGGAAGAACTATGTTTCGGAACTGTACATGGATAAATTAGAAAAGCTTAGAAGTAAAATTGGAAATAATAAGATCTGGGTGGCTATTGACGAAACGACAGATGTAGAGCAGAGGTGTGTTGCAAGTTTTGTATTTGGTTTATTGGGAACAGAATATGACAGAGGTCAATCTTATTTATTAACAATTGCTGAGTTGGACAAGGTAAACCATGCAACAATTGCTGCATTTTTCAATGATTCATTAAATCTATTAATGCTTTCTGGTATTCAGTATAATTCAGTTCTTTTAGTATGTACTGGTGGTACTCCATATATGACTAAGTGTATGAGAGGACTTCATGTTCTTTATCCTAAAATGATACATATGACATGTTTAGCCCATGGACTGCACAGAGTTGCAGAATATATTCGTTCAAAGTACGAGGATGTAAATTAATTAATTTCTAGCGTTAAGTCAGTTTTTGTAAAAGCACCATACCGCAAAGCAAAATTTAGAGAACTTGCTGGAAGTGCACCGTTTCCTCCTTCTCCGATAGTAACACGGTGGGGAACCTGGTTAGAAGCCGTATTCTATTATGTGGACTATTTTGAAATTGTAAAGAGTGCGATGGAGACATTTGATCCTGAGAGCGGTCACAGCATCACGGATGCAAATACTGCATTCACAAAGGAAGGTATTCGAGAGAATCTGATTTACATTTCCACCAACTTCAGATGTATTTGCGCGGCTATTTTAAAACTGCAAGAAAAAGAATTGCCATTAAAGCAAAGCATTGAATTAGTTGAAGGAATTCGCAGTTCATTAAAAAGTCTTGAAATCAAAGAGTTCTATGGTAAACTAGAAGCTGTGCTGTCAAAAAATAAAGGGTATGGCATGATGAAAAAAATTAGTGAAATACTGTCAAACAATACACAAATTGACTCAAGTTTAGAACACCTCAACCTTTCGGATATAATGGCTTTAGAACAGGGGTCACCAACCTGGGCGGTAGCGCCCACTAGTGGGTTCACATTAAAGGTAATTAAACATTTATTTCATTATTTATTTTATCGATTATGTTGATTTATTCTTTTTGATCTAAGGTGGCCGATAAGCTTTTTTAATTTTCAAAAAATCGTAAAAGTGGGCGGTGAACAAAAAAAAGGTTGGTGACCCCTGCTTTAGAATATGCTCCTATAGTTACTGTCGAAGTGGAACGAATATTCTCTGAATACAAAAATATTCTGGCTGATAACAGGCGTAGAATGACATTTGAACATTTAAAGCAATATGTTGTAATTAAATGTAATATGTAAAAAAGTTTCCTGTATCATATTTTTTTGTGAAGTTTACCGTCCTTTTAATGTCCTTTTCTATCGTTTTATTTGGTGAAGAAATAAATATAATAAGTTTTTATTAGTAGTATTTATATACTTATTTTTAAATGCATATTTAAGTGTATATTTTCTCAGTTTTTACTGCATATTTGCATGCATATTTAACCAGTTTTAAGTGCATAATTATCCTAAGTCTGGTAATAAGTCATTAAAATGTCGATAAAATACGTAATAAAACCTATCCACTTTCTCTATTTTTTAAAAATAAATGTCACATATAATTGGTTGGTTGACTTCGAGATGTCATTGACAGTACTTGATTCTCTTAATTCTCATTTAGAATTAAGAAACTGAACGAGAATAAAATGTGAGTAAACCAATTTTAAGTTATGGTTTATGTACTTTTCGATATAAAGAGAAACAATTCGAAAAAAAAATTTAAGTCCAGAGCAAAAGGTTCAAAATTACGAATGACCGATAAAAATCGCTGTTTAGATAAGCATATTAAAAATTGGTATAACAGATAAATACTTTGATGGCCGTAACACACACACACACACACACACACACACGTGTGTGTGTGTATATATATATTTATTTATTTATTTATTATTATCACATCATTAGTTCGCTTTACACGCCACTTATTTTGGTAAATTATGAAGTAATCCCTCGCCTTAAAGACCGGATTCAAGTCCTATGGAGGAGATTCATTCGTCCTAATCTGCACCATGATTAAGGATCATCGGGCCACCGGACGGTACCCTGTCACAAAACAGTTTATATTATTGAGGTTCCTCTCTCGCACACACACACACACACATACATACATTTTGTGTGTGTGTTTGTGTGTGCGTGTGTGTGTGTGTGTTGTGTGTGTGTGTGTGTTTACTTATTACGTTTAGCTTATAGCAAATATACAGAATAATTTCCAAATTATACAAGCTCCCTTTTCAGCCATATTACACGCACTCGAGAACACAACATAAAGGCAGTGTGAATATTTGCCCATTCCAAAATCCTAAAATGTAAATTTTTCTTTTGCCATCATAAAATGAAATCAGCCTTTTTTCCTAACAATTATTAAATTATAATCAACATTATATCACGAAGTTTGATATAATGCCTTTGATAAAGTGCCACATAGAAGATTATTAGCTAAACTTCATTCTCACGGAATCGATGGTAATGTTCTTAAATGGATAGAAAATTGGCTTAGTAGACGTAAACAAAGAATGGTCATTAATGGTAACGCGTCTAACAGGAAAAGTGTAACTAGTGGCGTGCTTCAGGAATTAGGTCTGGGACCAGTTCTTTTTATTCTTTATGTCATTAACATCGACACGGGAATTATTCAGAATATAATTTCAAAATTTGCTGATAATACCAAATTAGGGGGACGAACAAAATCAGCGGTAGAACGTTTGCAGATTCAACATGATATTAAGAAATTACTCGAGTAGGCGGAAATTTGGCAAGTGAACTTTAATATAGATAAATGTAAAACGTTGCTTATCGGTAGAAATAATGTTAAAGAAAAGTATTTTATGCGCGACAAGACACAAACGAGTATTACGGAAGAGAAAGATTTAGGTATTATTGTTGCCGACACTCTTAAACCGAGTAAGCGATGTATCGAAGTAGTCAGAAAAGCAAATAGAATCTTCGGATTTATTGGTAGATTGTTTGAATTTAAGTCGGAGAAAACAATGCTAACATTATATAATTCTTTAGTACGCCCCCCACCTGGAAAACTGCGTTCAGTTCTGGTCCCCATATTTACGACAGGACATAGACAGAATGGAAAAAGAGTGCAGCGATGGGCAACTAAGATGATTCCTAGACTAAAAAACAACTCAAACGTTGCCCGTTTCGGAACGTTAAATTTTAATAAATTTATTCTCACTCGTAAAAAAAGGCGACTTCGAAGAGATTTAATGCAGGTATTTAAAATGATTAAAGGTTTCGATAATGTCGACGTCGAAAAATATTTCACCTCACAAATGCAGATAGAACTCGCGGTAATGGCTTCAATTAGTGGGGAAACATTTTAATTGTAATGAAGCTAAACATTTTTTTTCAATCGTATAGTTAATTTGTGGAATGGATTGCCAGCCACCGTAGTTCAAAGTAAATGGGTCGAGTCCTTTAAAAAGCAACTAGATGCTCATCTTGCCTTAAACACCCAGTAGAAGCATTTGTTAGCGCGTAGAAGTATCGTCGAATTTTCACTCTGATTCCCTCCTCTGTACTTTAAAATTTTCACTTTATCTTTAAATTTCTTTCCTACCTTTCAACCTCTTTTCTCGTCTTTGCTTTAAAACTTTCACTTATCTTTAAATTTTCTTACTTCTTTCAACCTTCATTCTTAAACAAACAGCCTCGTAGGGACCAGCCGGTCTGTTGCTGTTTGGTGCCCTTTGTATTTGTATTTGTAAGTATATTCCATTAAATTAACCATATTCTATTCGGAGGTCTTCACTCCTGAGAGTCCTCGTGCATCAAGCTTACCGTCTCTTACATTGGAGCGTCTTCTGAGAATTCCCAACGCTCTCGAACCAAACCCACTCAATGCCTCATAACACATTTACTTGGTAAAAGAGAACACTGTCACTTTTCTTTTATGTAATTGATCCTTCTTGCAGAAACTCTTACATAAGGAGACGTTTATCGAGGAGGTGAGGGGAAAGTATGAAAAAGAGAAAGGAGAAAAAGAGGGTTTTTTTTTGTTTTTTTAGCTAAAGCTGAACAAAACTACTGTTTGAAGGGTTTGACTACCGACGATTCCGTTATAGATATATATATATATATAGGGCCCCTCTATATATATATATATATATATATATATATATATATATATATATATATATGTTAAACACAGACCGGTCATGGAACAAAGAACTCTTCTGGGAAATTACATCCACTATAGTTTGAATAAGTAATGATAAATGACAAATACTGTAGTTTTTCTTTTTCATGATGGAAAGCCCAACATGGGCATCGGGTTACTCGCAAAGAGGCCCCAAAATATAGCTTCCCTCACCAGCTATCTGCAAGCAGATAGGATCCAGCTTTGGATGTATTCAATCCGACGTGAATGCAACGAGTTTCTTGCGTATATTGAGGTTCTGAATGTATTAGGCTAGGTGTAAGCTGTAAACCCTAGCTCCTGTCCCAAAGATGGATCCTATCTGCTTTGCAGATAGCTGGTGAGGGAAGCTATATTTTGGGGCCTCTTTGCGAGTAACCCGGTGCCCACGTTGGGCTTTCCATCATGAAAAAGAAAAACTATAGTATTTGTCATTTATCATTACTTATTCGAACTATAGTGGATATAATTTCCCAGAAGAGTTCCTTGTTCCATGCACGTTCTGTGTTTAACATATAGTTTCTCAGGGGACCAGTCTGAGTTTGTATATATATATATATATATATATATATATATAAAATAAAGAAGTAATTTGATAAAAATCAGTGCTCTGAAACCAGACCTGACCAGTGTCTCCTACTACATTTAGAAGAAAAGCAACACGATTCTAAATATATTGATTCAATAAATTTGTTATTATTTATTGACTTTCATTATCAAATCAAAAACTATATATAAAATATGTCTATTTACTTTTGTCAACTCTCTGTAACCTTCCTCTGATTTTATATTCGTATTTGATCGTATTTGAGAGCTTTGACAACCAACAGTTTCCATCAAATTTTTTGTATATACGAAAAATGTATCATTTAAAAACTCAAAGTACTCTAAATTCAGACCAACTCAGCACCTCTCGTATTTTACACCTTCTGTAAAAGAACACATCTCACTACTACCCAACCTACTGTTAGCAATTAGCGCCCAAAAGTTATCTACTCTTTAATGAAAGGTAAGTTTAAAAAATTAAATCACGTTTGTGCTTTTCAAAATACTCATTTACGAAAAGAAGAAAGATTAAGAAACGGAGGAAGAAAAATGATGACGATAATGGTAACGACAATGATAACGATAATGATAATGGTAACTATAATGATAACGATAATCTGGTCCAATCCCCTCCTAACTTTGGCATCCTCCTAAGAGAGGACTTTTGTTTCCAATGTCCGCTATTAATTCCTTACAAGTATTCACATTATTTACCAACTTATTTTTACTGAATATAACATTATTTTTTCAGCTAGTTGGTTGGTTGGTTGGGTAGTTAATTAATTAGTTAGTTAGCTAGTAATTAATTAAAAAGATTTTGTAAACTTTAATTCTTTATTTATAAATCTCATACTAAGCTTCGTATCCTGGGTTACGTAAGTCGCGATACACGTGGCTGTAAGCCGTGTAAGGTATAAGTGTGGTCCATTGCATCCCGACTTTTGTAACGAATTGTATACATAAGCTTTGAGCTAATGAAATACTAGTAAGAAATGTAAGTTTCTACTTTCATTTAAGTACTAGTCATTAGTACCAGTATTAGTCACACTAAAACAAAGTTCATGAAATTAATAAATTATACAGGGTGTTCGGAAAGTCACTGTGCACTTATATTTATTTAATAGCATACAATAGTATAACATTGCATATATGATAGAGGTTATGGATGGGACCATCAGAACTTATAAAAGGTGTTGAAAGTGATGTCCTTTAACAGCAATACAGGCCTGGACCCGTCTTATTTTGAAACACCTTTGTCAGTTCTTCTTTTGAAATGGACCTTATGGACGCAGTTATTGCAGTTTTCAGGTCATCAAGCGTGAGTGGACGATCTCGATTATATAAGTGCACAGTGACTTTCCGAACACCCTGTATATAAGCTAAATAGAATTCAATATATTCTTTTAATTAATTGGGCAAAATTACCCTAAAAATATAGAATTAAAAAAATTTACAAATAAATGTTCAAAACCTCCTTAATTAAAAAATTAAAATATGAAAAGATCATTCATGGATAAAAATTAAAAATTGAAAAAAAAATGACGATAATAAAGATAATTTTTTACTTTCCAGGAAAATTGAATTCTCTGTTGCAATGTAACGCAATTATAATGAAGAAGTTATGTCATGAATAATAAACTTTAATGATAATTAACTGAATGTCACCTTTGCAGGACATTATTTAAAAAAAAAATGTTAACAATGTTAATATTTGCATAAAGGATATTGTAATGGAAGTTGATAATATGGAAATTGAAGGTAAACTGAATATAAGTACGTTCTGCTCTGTTCGAAAATGACGATCATTCAGGGTATGGGAGCAGAAATTGGCACAGCGGTTAAGCCAGATTAATGCGGGCCATTGCGCTATACCCCTGGGTTATTATTAGTTAGCAGCACCAAGAGTCGAACTCCTGACCACTGTATGTTTCATTTCGCTTATACGAAAAACAGTGTTACCTACTGAGCTACGAGGGGGGCGGCGCTGCCCCCCCCCTTCTCTTACATACAATCGATAAACTGTAAATTTCCCACATTTCAACTGCTACCCAGTTAAAACTAAAACTTTTCTTGATAAACTGTAAAAACTGTAAAATCTGTAAAAACTTTAAAAACTGTAAAACCTCTATTTAAACAACTTCAAAAATACAACAATTTATGAAAAAGTACAACAATTTATGAGCAAAGTAAAAATTCCAACAACATAATTAAAATTATGATTAAAATTTATCATAAAAAGGAATTTCGACATCAAATTTGATAACAGCAATTAAACAGATCACAACAGAATTGATCATTGGTGAAATTATTGAGCCAATTATTTTCATTAATGAGACCCAAGTACGAACATTTCATCAATAACAGTAACGTTATTATATATATATACACTCGGACCGCGCTAATTCGACACTCGGTATTTCGGCTATCGCGATAATTCGACTATTTTTCTGCGTGTCGAAATATCAAGCAAATTTCGGAAGATTTGGTGAAATTTGGTGACACGCAGAAAAATAGCCGAATTATCTCTATATCTGAAATACCGAGTGTCGAATTAGCGGAGTCCAAGTATATATATGTACAGTATAATTACAATGAAGTTTTCAAAGCTTTATGAACACTGCTATTTACAAGCTGATTCCGAAAAAATCAGTCAGTGCCAAATCATCAGCGTGCAATCAGTTATATTTAACATTAAAATACCAAACCGGCAACCTCTCTTCATAAAGTTCGTTAATGAAGTCGTTACTGTTCAAATTGAAAAAAAAATGGAGACAGATTATTCCCTTGTCGCATTCTACTGTTAAGCAATTAAGCATCTGAAATAGCATTTTGTAATTTTTACTCTCAGAAGTTCATCAATAAACGGCATTTGGTAAAGCTAACAACAATATAACCAGGAATACTTTATTGTAATTATCTTTTCAAATAAAATGTCACAGTTTACTGTCAAACGTTTTTTGAAAACTCATGTGAAACAGCATAAACGTTAGTGTAATGCAAAATTGTTTCTCGTAAATAGAACGCAGTTGTATATAGGATGTTCCAAAAGTCCCGCCCCCATACAACATATTTTTAGTCTTTGGGGCAGAACTTCTTGGATACCATGTAAAAGGGTGTCAGGAAATGATTGCCCCCCCCTGTACAGAAGAAACTGAAAGGAATAGAAAAAAACAGACAAAACCACGCGAAAGAGCGTTTAATTTTGAATAAAAAACACTTGTTTTAATATCGGGTGTTGCCCCCATTTGCAGCTCTGACGGCCATTAATCGACGGGGGTATGATCCCAGAAGTGTCTCAAAGAGATCGGTATCATGACTCATTTCTTCAAGGACTTCGTTGATCTTTGCAGTCATAATTTCTGTTGAATACCGATTCTGAATGGGTTGTTCCAGCATTAAGGACTCCACCCGATCCTTCATGATGGATCCGACATGTTCACATACATTAAGATCGGGAGAATTGCCAGGCCATTCATTATTTCCGAAAAAATCAATGTTATTGTCCTTAAGCAGTTGTTGAGTCGCAAGTGCTTTCATACAGGGGGCTTTGTCGTGAAGAAAGGTTGCCTGTTCAACATCCAAAACACACTCTCTTTCAAAAACGGAATTACATGTTGGGCTAAAATTACATTTCGAAAATAAGGCCCATCCCAACTGGTTCCTCTTGGTTTGATAACCCAGATGAGCTTCCGAATAGAGAACATAATGAAAACACCCACACATCCTGGATTTTTTACTATTTCTCGATACTTCTGGTCGTCTGGGACTTCATCAGGAGTTGTTGCCCAAACCCGATCATTCTGAAAATTTGGTTTTCTGGAGACATAAACGAGAATTCATCGCTGACAACCAAATGAAGGAAATCGTCTTCCGTCCATTCCTCAAGATAATCACAAAACCATAGCCGATCTTCAATATTAAGATCACTCTTCCGTGGCTTAGCTATTTCATGCCAAGCACTCAAGCCTTGGCGAACTCGAAATTGATGCACAAGTTGCCGATTGACTCTCTTACCACGACGGATAAGTATCTCTTTCGCTACCTCAGAGCAGCTCTTCTTTCGGCGCCGTGATGCAGCAAACACAATGTCTTTCGATTCTTGAGATAATTTCTCCGGTCTTCCTCCTCGAAATTCTGTTTCACAATCTTCAGGATTCTTATTCCAATTCCTTTTGACAAAGTATTCTAATCTTTTTGATCTCTCAGCCACCCAGTGTCGAGTTATGAAAGTTGCACCAGCTTCTTTGCTTCACGAAATGTGACAGCTCGAATGCGGTCAAGAACTCGCTTTTTCTCTGAATCGTTCAAAATAGATGATGCCATTGTTTCTGTGGGGAAAAAAATGGTAAGAATTAAAATCACAGGAATAGAATATAATGGTTTTTATTCAGATTTTAACGCTCTTTCAAGTGGTCTCGCCGGTTTTTATCTATCTCTTCTAGTTTTTGCTCTACAGGGGGCGCAATCATTTCCTGACACCCCTATATAGTTGCGAAATAACTACTTCTAAGTAATGCTGGCGATCACCAAGTTTAATGAACTCCTGAATCTTATATAAAATATGATAGAGTAAATCTCCAATAATAATTTGGCCTTCGATATTTCGAAGTGGACAGTAATTCTTACTCTTTAATTTAGTGGCGAACGTGTAACCTTGTCAATAGCGATCTGTGTGCAGGAAACTGAACTCCTTTATCGCTTATGGTTCTTCCAAGCGTAACAACAATTACACATACACGATGGATGATAGACAGTTAGCGAGCGTTGACGAGGAAGTAGATTTAGGCGTACGCGTATCTAAGGATTTAAAAGTTAGGAACCAGTGCCTGGAGTCTTGCGCAAAAGCTAATAGGATGTTAGGCTTCATAGCGCGTAATTTCGAATTTAAATCGAAGAATATTATAGCGCCGCTTTACAAGTCTCTAGTCAGGCCTCACTTAGAATATGCCGTTCAGTTTTGGTGCTCGTATTTGCGTGAGGATATTGATAGGTTGGAAAGGGTTCAGCAACGCGCCACGAAACTAATTCCGTCACTACGCAACAAGTCCTACGAAGATAGGATTAAAGAGTTAAACTTGCATTCACTCGAAACTAGGAGATTAAGGGGGGCTTATTGAAATTTTCAAAATCGTTAATAAAATCGATAACGTAAATTTTGACAAATTGTTCATTTTCGATAATAGCAATAATCGTAATAACGGATTTAAATTACGTGGCAGACGTTTCATTACTAACATCGCTAAAACTTTTTACGTTTAAAGTAATGGAATAATCTTCCCGCGTCCGTCGTGAACTCTACCAGCGTTAATATGTTTAAAAACCGTTTAGATAGGCATTTTAAAAATATTAAAGTCATTTGAAATAATAAAACAATTAGCAACAGGAGCTCTGGTGGTAATGGTCGAGGTTTGAGCCTGTTGACGATTAATGCCAGCTTGTGACATGCCAGCGTGTGATATGCCAGCAACAAAATTATATTAAAAAAAATTAGGCTAACACGAACTTAGATGTAGCTCGTAGCGTAAACTAATCCACTTTTTGGTATACTCTTCATACTTTTTTTTTTGTTCTTTTCTTATCTTCTCTACTTGCATGTCTTGTAGTTTGCATGGTATGACAGTGTTTGAGTTAAGACTGTGTTTGCATGGTTTGTACGCGTTCTTATTTTACTTCTTTTCATTTTTCACCCCTTTCCTATTCTCTTCGACTATTTTTCCGACTTGTCGGCAGTAGCCGGCAGATGATGATGGTGAGTCTTTCTCTCTCTTTTTCTCAATGAATGTTAACCCACGAATGATAGGTTTTGCTCTTATTTAACCCCTTATTCTCTTCTTTTAACCCCCTACTCTCTTCTTTCTCTCGGGCTAACCTTAGAGTGGATCTTAGGGTCTTTGTTAGCCTTAGCTTCTGTAGATCTGTAGAACCTTTTTTATGACATTGAAATTCCTTAAGATTTTTTATTTCATCATAAATTGGTCCATTTTTTTTTTTTTAGTCCGTCAACGTCTCCCCAAATATTGATCCTAATAGCAAAAATTTCACTCATCTTAGTAAAGTCGACTACATGTTTTAATTAATTATTAATTAAATAAATATATGCTGTAATAATAATGACTGCTGAGCAATGAATTTTCCTGTTTGAAATGATCGCTTTAAACCATCTTACGTAGTAAAAGAAAATTAGGTAATTATTGCCATGGTTTGGCACCTCATATTTGACAATTCCTAAAATGTAATACTTAAAATTCTATGTCCTTACCGAGAAAAATTTGTCCTTGTACATACAGGGTATTCGTAAAGTCAGGCGAGTGAATATGATAACGACTTCACCATATTCACTCGCGTAACTTTATGATCACCCTGTACTCCCTCTGTACTTATTTCCTTTTAAAAAAAATAAAGAATTTGAACTTGAATTTCTATGTATTTATGCATTAAAGTCTATTACTGGAATTATATTAAAATTTGATGTCTTTTTTGATGTCTCAGTTTGAGAGAGCGCAAATACTGTATATGATAATTTAATGATGTAATATTATCTTTATTGCCATAAAATAAATATTAAATGATAATATTTTTCTAATTAGCTTATGAAATATTATAATTTAATGCACTAAATACAAACAAATATAATACTCTCTCTCTCTCTCTCTCTCTCTCCTCTCTCTCTCTCTCTCTCTCTCTCTCTCTCTCTCTTCATAAAATGGGTTTCCCTCAGCACACGTATATTATGATATAATGTTAGCTTATACAACGGTGCTATTTAGTGTACGATTTTTATGTGTGTACGAGTACAGCGTAATTGTAGAGCTAGTTTATATATGCTCCTCTTTCCTGTAAAATTTCCTTGACTACTTTTCCAGGGTCAAAGTATTTTTTTCAACCTTTTTTCGTACCTGCCTCTGGCGGGGAGGAAGCGGAGAGTGGGGAGAGAATCTTACGCCTTTCTATCCAATTTTCTATTACTTCTAAAATAATTTTAAAAATGTACTTGGTTAATAACAGGAGCCTTCAAGAGTGAACCGAAAAGTCATTGAGGTTTCCTCTTGTCCTTGTAACTCTTGGTAACTCAGTTGATCTAGTTGATCTACACATAGTATATATGTTATTAAGTTATTAATGAAATTCTTGTCCAAGTTCTTAAATTTTTAATTTGACGCTTTGTTTTCTTTTGGGTTATTCATTGATTTCTGCCGAATTTCCTTTACGAATACACACGAAATTCATCAACCGCAGTCTCGTCTTTGATGTGTATTTAATGTTGGACGACTATATTGATTTTGAGAGTTTCCTTTGTAATTCCAAGATGCTTTATTAGATTTAACTGAATTTAATCTGATCTGAGTTTCCTTTAAGTGCTATATCAACTCACTTATACCATTTCTTCCATGCTCGTGCCCAATCATCATCCGCAACAGAGAAGAAATGATCGCCGATCGAGGTATCAGTTTAATAATAGACTAGATGAATTCAGTGACAGACAAGATGAATTATATAAAATCCACCGCAGAATTTGATTTCATTTCGATTATCATGTCTGGCGTTCATCTTGGCACTTGTTAAATTTAGGCCTCTAATATATATCAGTTAAAATTGTTTTAATAAACGCAGAATATTCGTATTAAATGTTTAAGGAGTACGGCTTTATTTATAATGAATCTGTTTAACTTGTTTCAGATCAGATGTTTCAGCCATAATGTGTTTTTTTTAACCAGTTCCGTTAGAAAGGGAATCTAACGAGTTGGTCACGAATTTAGGTAGCTTAATTAATTTTCAGTGTATTCATTCAATCAGTCCATTCTACCACATATTTCATATCTATACTACAAACTGAATCAGAATCAGCGATAGGTAGAAGGATAGTGAGATATATGTCAATTTTCATTCAAATATACATGGTAACTTCTCTGCCAAATTTTCAGAGTATTTTAAAATTTGGTTTACTTTTTTTTTATCATTAGTATTTAATTCTTTGTTTATTTATTGTGTATTTCATTTAAAAATATTTAAAAAAAACATTATTTCTTTAAATCTGCGTCAATTTCTTGTTTTATTCCTTAATCCAGTGGTTCCCAACCTTTTTTGTATGGTTATCCAAAACCCAATTCCAATCCAGCTCCATTACCCCTCTCGTTAGATATTATTTTTTATAACTTCTGGATCGCGTGTCATTACCTCACAAAATAGTTGTCATTACCCCAGTGGGGTAATTTACCCCTATGTTGGGAACCACTGCGTTAATCAGTAGAGAGACTGAGATACAATTGGAGGTTGTGAAATCATTCATTGCGGACTAAAGTTTTTAAGTTATTAAAAATGTCACTATTTGGTACTTTTTATAGCCTATTTTGACATGTTCAATGTTCATGTCCTTTTCTCGGTTCATATTTGGGATGAAACATTTTTAGGCGAATGAACAGTATTTATTCTACGTAAGTGGAGCTGCATCATCAGTTTCCCGAATAGTGAAATTGTTACCTTTTCTGTATTCGTTTGCTATATTCAGCTTACAACGGCGTTAGTATTATAGTTTTCTGTTTTCAGTATTTATCTTCAACCATCATCCATTATTCTTTTATCGTTCTTAGTTCCGATTCTTCGCTTTTAATTCCGCCATTTTCAATCCCGATTTAAAGTATATTAATATGTATTCCACATCATTCGCAATTTACATTTTTTTTACATACCATTTTAATCAAACCTGCGTTGATTTTCGTTATACAAAACCGGGACAGCTATTATTAAAATTAAATTGAAAATTTTGAGTTATTCTTTTGGCTTCCAGATTAAACAGTGTCCAATCGGTTACTAGTTGGGAACTCCTCCGTATCAAGATCTTATTTAACGATGTTTTTGTTTAATTTGATTGATTATGATTCGTAATTTATGTAAACTCCTTCAATACAAAGGAATACAAAGGAAGACAAAGAACATCAAACAGCAACAGACCGATTTGTCCCTACGAAGCTGTCTGTTTAAGAAGGAAGGTTAAAAGAAGTAAGAAAATTTAAAGACAAGTGAAAGTTTTAAAGCAAAGCAGAGAAAAGAGGTTGGGAGGTAAGAAAGAAATTTAAAGTTGAAGTTGAAATTTTCTATGTTAATTTTATTTTATTTTAAATACACATAGATTTTACGTACAATCTTCAGTTGTACATATTTTATAAAGCATGAAACGTGCTAGCAATAATTGATTTGAAAGTAAAATTTAGTTTGCTGACACTTTCTAACCTTTCAATGAAGGGCTAAACATGTTAACACGTTTTGAAAATTACTGAATGCCAGCAACATGACGTATGTATGTTAAAGTTAGAATTAAAATAATTATTTTCATTCATTTCTTCTGACAATACAGTTTTCATTTTTCATTTTCATTTTTCATATTTGTTTCCAGTTTTGGACATTTTGTAGTCCAGGGGTGACGCTCCCCTCCCACTGAAAACCTATATTTTTTTATGTTACCAAAGTCGGAATACGGTAGGCCGTGAGGTATAGGTTTGGCTCGGTGTATTCCGATTCTGGTAAACAATGGTACAGAGAGAGAGAGAGAGAGAGAGAGAGAGAGAGAGAGAGAGAGAGAGGCAGACAGACAGACAGACAGATAGAGAGAGAGAGACAAATAAAAGGCGAGAACATTTTATAATAAAATTTTTAATATTTCTATTTTCACTCGGAATTTATTATTAAATTTTAGGATATATTTTTGTTTTAGACGATTAAAGTCGTATTATACAGGGTGAGCGAAAAGTCTCTGTGCACCTGTCCACTTCCGACACAGTGTAGGTACAGTTTCACTTCAATTCTTGCAGGTGCACAGGGACTTTTCGCTCACCCTGTAATATTCAGATATTGTGGTGCATCGTCCCTAATGGTTCATGTTATATGCTAATAACAGGACGGGGAAGGTGGATTATATAGAATTTTATGGATTGTTGACAAACTGCGTAAATTCCATTAGTGTTGGAGTTTATACTCGTCTAATTTTGTTTACAACATTTTCATTTTTTGTAGAATGTTAGTTAATTAATTCTAACATTCTAATACGTTAGTTAGAATTTTAGTATTGGAATACGTTTTGAATTTCTCTTTTTGGGGTTTTAAACTGGGATTTGTTACTGATAATACTAAATACTTTATTATCATTATCATTCATTCTTCAGTTATTATTTACGCACCACTCAGTTATCATCGTCAACGTCATCATCATCATTATTATTATTATCATCATTATCATCATCATACATCATTCATTTATTATCATTCGTCATTCATTTGTCGTCATCAATCTATCATCCATAATTCATTTATAATCGTTATCACCATTAATAATAATAATGATGATAATAACAATAATAATAATAATAATCATAATAATAATAATAATGATGATAATAACAATAATAATAATAATAATCATAATAATAATAATAATTACAATTCATTCCTTTCCTTCTGTTAATGAGTGATAAATGCATGCCTTCAAAAGGATAAATTACGAAGGTGATTGTTTATTCATGTGAAAAATTATTTTTTAAGCATAAATAATTTTTCTTATGAAATTATGAAAATAATTTTACGTACTATAAATCAGAGGTCTCAAACACGCGGCCCTCAAACGTTTCCAGTGCGGCCCGCGAAATCGAATGAAATGTGATCCAGTATAATAGCGATTTCTCGAACTGGAAGGATAAAATTTACGACTACGTAATTATTTCATGTTGTGAATGTTTTTATTTATTTATTATTAAATTATTATTTATTAAACATAAATATAACACATACAAAACTGTGAAGGAAAGTTTACTTATCCTAAAGAAAAATATTCAGAGGATCGACAAAAGTAAATAGACACCATGATGGTTGTGCTCAGAGCAAACGGCGAAACCTATCAATGGAATGTCAGAAGATAAATGAGGCCGAAGGAGGGAAAATGTAATGTTGGGTTGTTTAGCCTCATTCGCAACATCTCAGGTTATATGACGGAGGGAACCTACAGATTTACGTGGGATCCGAACCATGGGTCGTTACGTAATCTAGACGCTGAAGACGGTCCCCCACGCAGCTATTCTTAAGACCCAGTGTCGCTTAATTTTGATGATCGACGGGAAGCAGCGTTACGACATCGGCCGCGCGCGTAGCCCGAGAAGAGAAAAAATGTTCAGGATTAACCAGGTTTGCTCCGCTAGATGACCGGGCTCAACCAGGTGCCCTTTGTTATAACAGCAAATTTTCGTTGTAGGTTTAGGGCACTGCGAACCCCGGAGTCTACTAACCACACAAGGAAGCCAGCAGACACCCTAACAAACATGGCACTACATACCAGCGACGGAGGGTCAACACCTTTCGCAGAACTTCGGAGAAGAACCCACTTACTCCTACGAGGACATATATGAGAAAAAACAAAGAAAATACGAAAAAGCCAAAAAAACAAAAAAAAAAAACCCTAATTATTTTTCCTAACACACTTGCGCATTATCTATTGTCCAAATTCCTCCTTTTTGTTCGTTTGTTCGTTAGACAACGTATCGCCATTTTAAAATTTGGGATCAAGTAAAGATAAGCACCCCCAACCTTTTTTAGTTAGCTTTATAAGGCTAACTAACGAAAATATCACGACTTAACCTAACCAATCGTTAGGTCAACTGTACGCCCTTGACGATTGGTTAGGTTAGGTCGTGATATTTTCGTTAGTTAGCCTTATAAAGCTAACTAAAAAAGGTTGGGGGTGCTTATCTTTACTGATCCAAAATTTGTATTAACTATTAATACACGATTGTACATTATTTTATAAATAATAAATAGTCAATTTGACTTCCACCTGATATTAATTTCAATTTTTAAGGTTAACTAAATTATTCTTTTTATGTAAAGTGGAAATAATGTTTTAAAATAAGTAAATTTATACTATTTGTTTGCATTAAACTTTTCTAGTTTTAATATACATTATTATTAATAAATAATATTACAACGACAGCTTATATATTTTCACGTAATTTACTTCCTGAAATATTAATAAACATTTATAAACAGTGAAAATACAATAAACTTTATCGATACTGATTTCCCCTCGTTTATTTTTCCCCTTTTTCAGGTTGGAAAATAATTTTAGAATAAACTCATTTACCAAATTTTATTTTTGCATATATATATATATATATATATATATATATATATATATATATATATATATATATTATATATATATATAATTAAATTGCCGTTCTAAATTTATATACGACACGGAGTAATTCAATAATAAAAATAGAAATAAAATTAATATATTTAAAAATAAATAAATAAATACCGGATATCAGTAATAAACTGAATAAAAAGAGTCAAATTCCGTTGCCATGGTAACCGATGGTATAGAAAATAATACAGGGTGTTCGGAAAGTCACTGTGCACTTATATTTATTTAATAGCATACAATAGTATAACATTGCATATATGATAGAGGTTATGGATGGGACCATCAGAACTTATAAAAAAGTGATGTCCTTTAACAGCAATACAGGCCTGGACCCGTCTTATTTTATTTTGAAACACCTTTGTCAGTTCTTCTTTTGAAATGGACCTTATGTACGCAGTTATTGCAGTTTTCAGGTCATCAAGCGTGAGTGGACGATCTCGATTATATAAGTGCACAGTGACTTTCCGAACACCCTGTACTTTCATGTTCAATCCCATTAAACAAAAGTATGTTTACTAAACATTCATAAACGTTCATAAAATGTGTACACAAGGCCATTGTTTGGAGGGATCAAGAATGCCTATCATGACGTCATTTTCGAGAGTCCTGTTTTGCAAAAATTTCATTCGTTGCATTTTGTCGAAGTACAAATGAAATGCAACTTAGGTCGTCCCAAAATAATAATAATAATAATAATAATAATAATAATAATAATAATAATAATACATTTAAATTGAAATTCATTTATTTTTCTATTCATTAAAGTGGAAGGAATATACAATAGGGGTAATAAGGCAAAGGTAATATCCAAGGTCCCTTATCCCTATGAAGTCGGGGTTAGGACCCCGAACCAGGGGCTATAGCCAGAGTCAATTATATAGGGGTAGTCAGCCCACACCGCCTCGCCGTGACGTAAGATACAGAAAAGACAATCGCCTAGCTATGGGGCAGCACTAGAATTCAAACCCACGACGCAGAGAAGTATCAGCACTTCAGCACTAGAGTGGCGCCCTAGCAATGATCGAACCATGGGACGCTCTCCTAGAATAGATGTAATAATAAGTACATAAAATAGATCAATAAGAGATTTGAGGGATCCCGCGTCTTAAGGTACCTAAGCGCCAAAATTAAAATTCGTCAGAAATCGTTTCCAAAGTTCAGCAATATTCTGGCAATAGTATCTCTGTTATTAATTGAGCTAGAACGTTCATTTTTGGCTAAATTAGAGTTCTAAGTATGCTAATGAAGATGTTGATGAATTTTTGGAATAGATTTTCATATTTTATATTTTATATATATTTTTTTTTATTTTTTATTTTCTTATTATGCCGAACTTTGGGTGCGATTTCTGGCACAGAATGAGGTGAAAAAAGTAGTTCGCTTCATAAGGTTTTTAACCATAGTTCTAGTGTCGTAAGGTCATTATAACCCAAACCACGCGATAGAGGAATGGTGAAAATAGTGATATCCATCAAAAACACATTTTCGCCTGTGGTGGCGCTTAGGTACCTTAAGACGCGCGACCCCTCATTTCTTTTCCGTGCACGTATACAGAATAGAACAGCCATTTGCAACCAAATTATTGGCTTTACTGGCAAAATGGGGTTATCTGTCAAATCTTTTTAGATAGTGCAGAATACAGAGATTATTTACAGTAAGTTAAAATGGAGGAAGAAACTGTAAATGAAATACAAAATACAGTGACTGCATGGAATGGGTACTGTATAACATAACATAAAAATTTGGACATATAACTTGAGGTGATGCATATATATATATATATATATATATATATATAACATGTAGACTGGAGCTAAACTTACACATTTTTAGCTAAGCACACATAATCTATGCATAATATTAAATAAGTTTGACTTTGTACATAAGATAATATTCTATATCTTGACATTGCACAGAATTTGACGGTTTACAAGGAATAACCTTAATTGTAACTGATGTGCAGAGAAGATGGAATGAGGAACGAAGATTGGAATAGTAACGGAATAGAGTTAATATGGGTTTGTAAGTTTTGATGAATTTATCTTTCAATTTTTCCGGAAGATTTTTAGCGTGTTTGATTTTATTTTCAAAGGTTGGGTTCAGAGGAACATAACGATCTACAGAGGGTTTGACAAAAGTAAATAGACACATTCTGTTTTACCGCAGTTTTTTATTTGAAAATAAAAGCAATTTGTTAATAATTAAGTAGTTAAAATTCCGTTGCCATGACTACTGTTGCTACTCGTAGTAAAACCTAGATTCACAATATTACTACATATTTAATCGGGAATAAAAAAAATGGAGTTACATTATATTCTTACTACAGCTTTACATGGGATCCAAACCACGGGTCACTACATCATCTGGACGCAGAAGACAGTCCTTCGTCCGACTACTACCCATACCCGATGTCACTTAATTTCTTCGCTGATTGACGGGAAGCGAGGAGAATTTGGCTACAACATAGCCTTAATTTACTGCCATTTTCCCTTTGCAGTGTTGCAGTTTTTTTTTTTATGTATGCTGCAAGTTGACCACCCCACTTCCGCAAATTTTTGAATTTTGGAATTTGAGGAAATAGGCTCAACATTTTTACTTTAATTCCGCTTCTCCAGGTAGTCAAAAGCTACTGGACCAATTTGGATGATCTTCACACAGTTTATAGGACCCTATAAATATTAAAGATTTACAAAATTTCATCTGTTTTATGATCTTTTGTGTGTGTGTGTGTGTGTGTGTGTGTGTGTGTGTGTGTGTGTGAAAAATCATACTATTACTACTTAGAGCCGATTACATTTTCAAAAATGGCAAAAGTTATAAATTAATTTTTCTCTTTTGACTTAATGTTTCCATTTAAGATCATTCAAAACTTGTTCCACCGAATTTCTAAAATATGAAATAATTACTTTTAAAACCTTTTGAAATTGAAATTAAGAAAAAAAAAACCCGAAAATTTTCAGGTAAATCCCGATAAGATTTACAAAATTACTTCAACTTATCTGGAAATTCCTCGATATTATCATTCAAAGCGTCCTGAAACTTCAGCTCTGAAAGAAATCCATTGAGCCTTTTTTCTATGTATCCTGGAAGTTGATCATCCTCTTCCAACCTAGTTTCGGAAGGGGTTTTTGGGGGGAGAGGGGGCAATTTACTTCTAAAAAATTATTTTTATATAAGTTAGAGTTTTTTATGCAAAAAAAGAAGCCTTCCACCATTGAATTCAGTAAGAAATTTTACATTAAATTAATAAAAAAAAAAATACAAAAGCAGTGATTTTCTTTGGAATTTCAAAATTTTTTCATCAAATTCGTGTTCCTTCCTCCTTCCTCTTCCTCTTAATGGTTGGAGCTTATATTTGAGACCAATTTGGGTTAAAATAATTCACTAGGTTTTAGAGTGAGGGAATGTGGAATATAAAAAATAAGTAATAAAAGCTATAAATTAATAACTAAATAATGCTATATAAATTAATTTAAAAAAATGCCCGGAAAACAATGGCGGAGAAATACAGTGGATAGATAAGAAGATAAACCTAGGCAGAAGCACGCGTAGAAAATTAATACAATTGCATAAATCTTCTACTGCAAATGAAGCAAGACTTCCACTGCAGTCTCCTTTGCACAATAGCTTGCTGGTTTTGCGATTTCCCGACGATCCGACTACGGTGCGGGTATGGTTGGTGCACCACCTGGGTCCATTTGCTGGTGGGATGCCACACCAAAACTACGGTCACGTCCATTCATGGCTTACCTTCGTCACGTGTTCAGCCTCATATGCCCTCACTATGAAAGCGTTTTCCCATCATTGCCTCTCGGTATGACGTCCTTCCCCTCAAAATGACTTTCTTAAAAATGTGATCCTCTACTTAAATGCAGTCATACAACTTGCACAAAATTTAATTTATACTGCAAATATGTGATACATCTATTCTTTACAGATAATATATATATATATATATATATATATATATATATATATATATATATATATATATATAGTGTAGAATATGATGTTATTCACTCGTAGACGATTTACAGTACTTGTCTGTCCACTATTTCTAACTCGTCTCCTTTAATTAAAGCAAGACTAACGATGGGTAATGAAAAAGAGCCTGCAACCATTTTTACGTCCATATAACTTTCGGGAAATACCGTCGCGGTATTCGAACCAGCTATAATTTTGATCAAGTGACAGCAAAGAGGTCAAACGGTTAATAAATGAATATTTAAAAAAACAAAAAAAAACAAGTATTGGCAACTTAAACTCAAAATTAAAAAAAATTAAAAATTTTATCTTTGGTTTTTTATTTCTTTGGTTTTTTATTTGTAACAAAAGAAAGGCTGCACGTTATGCTCCGCTCAGCAATAGTTAATCTTAATTAAACTGTAACTATTTTTTATTACAGATTGAGTGCCAATTTCGGGAGACAATAGTCTCCTATTTGGCTTTTTCATCTCTCATCTTCAGATTTGATGGCTTAATTTATGCATTTTTAAAGTATTTACTGTCTCTCTCTCTCTCTCTCTCTCTCTCTCTCTCTCTCTCTCTCTCTCTCTCTCTCCACGCGAGTCTTCCTCGTTCGCTATATCAGCATTTAACAAATTTCATTTGTGAACCTCTGTTGATTCACTTCAAAAAAAATTTTACGATCAAGGAAATATTTTTTGTTGGACGCTAAGACACAAAAAACGGCTGTAGTGCCGTCGAGAGCAGCCCATAAATTAGGGAACCAACTGATGAGGAACGGGTTTTAACGGGTTCTAACAGGTTTTAATTCATTTTAATCCTTCGAAAATTCACTTTTAGATTAATGCAATATGGTAATGCATTATTGTAACTCTCTTTTTTAATAAAAGCTAATTTAAGCTCCCTGTTCGATTCTCGGCGAATTCAGCTAGCGTACAGCTCACCCAGCTGTTCATCTTTCCGTGAAAAAAAGTTGGTAAATAAAAGGATACCCTGGGTAACCTAGTGGTTAAGACGGTGGGCTGCTGATCGGAGGTTGTGAGATCGAGTCTGGGCGAAGACTTTGCAATTTCTGACTTCTCGGGTGGGTCGTGGTTCGCATTCTACATTAAGCTGTAGGTCTAAGGTCGAGCAACAAGCTTAACCTTCATCAGAATGAACAAATGGGGTGGAAGCAAACCTAAGGTGCAAAAGTCTTAGGGAACCTGTCACTCACTTCATCATACTGATGGCGATGTGGATTCAGTACAGTAATTTTACTGACTATAACCCAATCTCTATTGAAATAAGACCCAAATTATGTGTTATTAAGATAACATTTATAGAAATAGGATTTAATTATGCTTTAATACGCCTCAGTCAAGTTTTGAGGAAAGTATACATGAACTTTCAATCTGTTTTTTATGTTACTGAATGCATACTGAATTTAACAGTCAGGAAGTGTTTCTATAAATGCGTCAATATTCTTTCGCAAATGCATAAAAAAGCCAAAAACTTCAAGTGTTTGTTCAAGTCAGTGTTTGTTGTATTTTGTGAAATATTTGGTCAAATTCACTTATTGACATACTTTAGTACTTGTTTTTACTTCAAAGTATCACATAGCAAAGCGGGTTATTTTATACGAAGTAAAGCGTACTCCAATAATGTTATACAAACTCCAGCGGCTATCATGCTTTAATAATGCAGGAAATTTATGATGTCAAAGGCGACTCAGCCACAGTCAATTACAAAATGTGTCAGAATGAGCTAAACGGGTACTTTGCACTGAGTTTAGCGAGTGTTGATCTCTTTTGTTTCCTTTATTTATGTACGAATATAAGGGATTCTTTTTATTGTAACTCACTCTTTTAATAACACTGGATCACTTTAACATAATGCTTCCCAGGAACCTCTCTTTAACATATTGCTTCCCAGTGTATATCACTTTAACATATTGCTTCCCAGTGTTAATCACTTTAACATATTGCTTCCCAATATTTAGGATAAGGAGTACGATAAAAAAGGGGAATCATGACAAATATTAGTTCAATTACATTAAAACAAAAAATTTAAAGGACAAATAAAACAAATTATTCATTCTATGGGATATAATGCCCGGTTAGGTTAATTGAATGCCCAGTTAGGTCAACTGTATGCCCTTGACAATTGGTTAGGTTAAGTTGTGATATTTTCCTTAGTGTTAACGAAAATATCACAACTTAACCTAACCAATCGTCAAGTGCATACAGTTGACCTAACCGTGTATTCAATTAACCTAACCGGGCATTATATCCCATAGAATGAATTGTGTTTTATTTGTCCTTTAAATTTTTTGTTTTAATGTAATTGAATTTGTAATATGTTGTAGACCGCACGCCTATAGTGTAAATATCTTTGTAGACCGCACGTTATAGTAGCACCAATATCTTTTTATAATCACTGGATCACTTTAACATATTGCTTCCCAGTGTTAATCACTTTAGCATATTGCTTCCCAGGAGGGATCACTTTAACATATTGCTTCCCGAATGCTTTGGGAAGCAATATGTTAAAGTGATCCATAACACTTCCCTACCCATCACCCATCAACCCCCACCCCTTTTCTTTGTTATCAGAATGAGCCCAAAAAGTCTAAGGACGAATAAAAATTACTTACTTTCCAATGAGCAGAAAATGGAAGTCTGTTTTAACCTTAGAATGCTAGTGTGAGACGGCGCACATAGCGACTAGTGTTGGGTCTACGTAACTCCATAGTGAAAATTACATTTATAAGTTAAATTAAACAATTTATTGTTACTAAACAATAATAATAAAATTAACATCAGTTGTAGAAAAACAAATGCACTTTTATTATAATTAGCTTTATTGTATTTGCTTTCTTGGGTTAAGAGTTAGTCTAGGCCCTAGGGTTAGGCTTTCTCATATCAGAATGCTCAAAAAACAATTCATTGTCAGATTTAGTTTCATACGTGAACTGAAGAGGCTTAGTAAAGTTATATTTAACCGATATGAGTTATTAAATACTACTCTTACTAGGTACCATTTAGCTGCGCAGTGCTCTTCAACCTTTTTATGCTTACCGCCCACTTTTGTAACTTTTGAATCTCCGTATCACCCACCAAAATTAAAATGCAAAAACTCAAACTAAAAGTTATATACCCTGCAAAAACAATAAAATTAATTGCAATTACCTTTAGATTAATGAGATCCTTCGCCCACTAGTGGGCGGTACCGCCCAGGTTGAAGAGCACTGATTTAGCACAAAAGTCTACTTTACATCATTCCACTAGTATTAGTTAATAATATCCTAAATAAATGAGAAAGTCATATTTTCATTTTGAAAGACCTCCGTTAAAAGATGGCTAGATCAGAGAACAAACAAGAGCCCAGTTGGCACCCCTGAGAATTACTAATAATATTATTCATTAAAAACGCAAAAAAAGTTCTTTCAGGCGCGTTATCTTAATTAGCCTTAAAAATGAATCAGCGGGATGGAGCATTAATATTAAAAGAAGATAAAAATATCCTTCAGGAATACTAGGATGCAGTATTTACTTCGTTGTCATTTTAACTCCGCATTCAAACTGGTGGTTTTTATCTCCTTTGAATGAATTTGCGAGCGTTTTATTTTATAATTAAGACTTTATTTCTAATTAAGATATTATCTCTTTAGGTTCATTCTTAAACGTGAATAATATCTCTCTCTCTCTCTCTCTCTCTCTCTCTCTCTCTCTCTCTCTCTCTCTCTCTCTCTCTCTCTTATATATATATATATATATATATCGTTGATAATTTCGAGAGTGATTTTAAAACAGGAAGTGAGTGTGATATGTGAGAAGAGTTGCAGGATTCCAGTTGACAATGAAAGTCATTTCAAATTACGAAACCGGAACATTGATCACTTTTAAATAAAATAAATTTAATTCCAAATAAAATTCCGAATAGTCGAGGATAAAATTTAATTTTAAGTGAATTTACAAAAATTTTATATTTCGGAAAAATCACCGATAAATGAATTTACCTTTTTTTCGAGTACTAATTTTTAGAGACTTTTTCCAAATGGATTCATCAAACTTTTTTGCATGATTTTTTTTCAATGAAATTTTTTAGAATTGACTTAAAATTTTTTACTCAACATTTTTTTCTGTTTTTTATTTTTTTAATGAATTTACTTTTAGTTTATCGAAACTTTTTAGTTTACTTTCCAATGGTTTATTTCATTTATTTCAATTATCCAGTTCACGGTAGTTTATTGGTAGAGGGCCAGCCTGATAGTCTGATGGTCCTGGGTTCAAGTTGCGATTAAGATACTTCTTTGGGTCTCTCTTGGTTGGGTAGTGGTTCGGATGGGGTGGGCACGATGCTTGAATTTGGGACTAGAGACATTGCGATATATTACAAGCACAACGCGCAAGAATACAGAGGGATCACCAATGGAAATAAGGTGCTATCCCAACGTCAGGAATCCAGAGTTACCTTTCATGACGAGATTTGGGCCTTTGGGTTGTGCCTACATGCGGTAATACGTAAGATGAGACCTTCTCCGTTTCCACACCTCACAAACCGTTTCCATTCCTCCGTTTCTCGGTAACTCCTGTGTCACATTAATATCAACTCAACATGTATTCACACATTTACTAATTACATCCTTTCATCTTTTATGTAACCTTCCTCTACTTCTAACATCTACCCATTCACTATTATACACCTTTTACACGGTTTATTCTTTATTCATTCTCTCCCGATACCCATATACCAACGGTGATTATTACCCTATACATTGACTGTTTCATTCTCACTTCTCGTACTGTCAATCCAATTTACACCATTCATACTTCCTAAATTATTTATCTCAACTACTCTCACTTTTAATAGGCGACTATCATGCTAAATTTCTTAAGTAAAATAGTGTGATTTACTATCATATTCAAAAAACAACTGTAAATAAGCAAATTACTATCAGTGTACTTACTGTACTATTTCCTTTAATACATAAAATCGGAAATATCTCTCTCTCTCTCTCTCTCTCTCTCTCTCTCTCTCTCTCTCTCTCTCTCTTTCTATCTCTCTCATTGCTACTTTCAAAGAGTTGACACACACATACACAATACACAGGACAGACATCCAATTACAGAAAACACGCTCAGACACTCGCCTACCTTGTTAATAGACTAGATAAGTGTTTTATAGAAATGAAGAGTATTATCTTAGTAACTGGACGCAATATACGATAAATCTTCGGTACAGTGGTTTTGGCAGGCTATGGAGAAATGCTGCAACGACGAAATGATGAATTTTTATATAAAGGGTGATCCAGAGAAATGGGACCCAAAAGAAACCTCTACAACTCTTAAAGTATAAGTCCTTTTATAAAATCATACGCATCATTCGAAAGAGGATAGTTACAAGTTTGTACAGGATTGTATAGGTTTGACAATACAAGACAAGATAAGATACAAAACAAAATAAAAGTGTTAGTTAAAACTAACCCTTCAAGATGACTGCATGGACTGTGGAACAGCTGCGTTTCATAACTGAGCAATATTATGAGCATGGAAGAAGTGTAGTTTCAGCTCAAAGCTCTTTCAAGACAAATTTTCAGATGTCAAAATCTCCTAAGAAAGTAATCCGTCGGTGTGTCAGAAATTGGTGGTGTCATTTACCTTCTGTTGGATCCATTGACAGAATTGTCGTCTTCGTGCGAAATCTCCATCGTTTAGTTGTTGCACTGTTTGAATTTTATATGGAAAGAGCATTAAATTTTGCTTGAATATACGGTGTGTTGTTCCATATCCAACTCCTAACAGCTGAGAAGCACGTCTGATGCTTATGTTAGGATTATCCTGTACAATTTCATGAGTTCTGTTAATGATCTCGTCTATCCTTGCTGTGCGCACTCTTCCAGTTGGTTTTCTTTTTCCAATGCTGCCAGTTAGGGTAAAATTTCTGACACACCGACGGATTACTTTCTTAGAAGGTAATTTTGCCCCTTTGAGGCAACAACGTATTTAACACAATTTAACTCCAAGTTACTCAGATTATTTTCGCTTAACTTCTTCAAAATGAAGGTATGAGAGACAGTTTCATATCAATAAAAAGGAAATTTCTTTGTTATTGTCTCCAATTCAGGAAATTACATTCAGTTTAACGTTGATAACGAAATATATAATGAAAGTTTAACATTGTTAACAAAATGTATATAATGAATTATAACAATAACTTCAAAATACGAAGCAGTCCGACATTTGGAAGTTCACTGGAAGAAGTTTTTCTTTTGTACAGTCTATGTACTTCCATTCTGTTATTTTAATTTTAATTCCGAATTTGGGAATCTCAAATGATGCAATTTTCAAATCGATCCATTTTTATTTGCAATGTAAAATTTCTCATTTTAATATATAGATTTATCGTAGAAAATACCTCTCTTCAGGGCCGGAATTGCGTCCGACCTCTTTTTATCCGTTCCCAAATCTCGAATTCTCACTTCGAGTATTCCCACTTTCAGACAACGAACGGGAATGGGAATGGTGCTAAGTGTGATCCTTTCCCGAAATACCAGTCAGAGATTACTGGTAAAGCCTTTTTTTTATATTTTTATTAAAGGAAGTAAATTATCACAATATAATCTCTAAGATCTTTCCAAGCAGGACAGTATGGGTTACCATGACAACGAGAATTGATTGTCCAATGCAATAAGTGAGCAGAAATTATATTTTACAAGGGGATTTTTGCGCCAAAGTTTGAATTCCGCGAAGATATGAAGGAATGAAAAATTGTAACTAAAGATTATTAATTACCAATAAATGCGAAACTTCACTTTTTTTACGTGCGGAGGTCGAAATGTGACAATAGAACCCACACTAATAGATGAAGTTCATTTCCACAACAGTTTCGATGCCCACTGGCATCTTCTTCGGGTGGATACAGGAAAACGAATGAACAAAAGTGAGTAAGAAAACAATCCAGGAAAGGTAAGGAACATTCTAGAAGGGCAGAGACCATTAAGAAATTCACACCTAGGTTAGATCCCGTTCACCCGACACCGGAAGGGATTTTTTTGACCAGGAATCTCATGAAAGGGTCAAGCTTATAAGTATCTTCGCACAAATTAAAATTATCTACTTGTTCTATACATACAGATTCTATTATTTTTCTTTTGACATAATTATTACATTTATAAAGTACCTTACTTGATTCCCAATCTATAGCATGATTATTTTGGCTGGCGTGATAAAAAATTATCATTATTAGTGTTAGTTCACCCTTCCGGTGTCGGGTGAACGGGATCTAACCTAGGTGTGAATTTCTTAATGGTCTCTGCCCTTCTAGAATGTTCCTTACCTTTCCTGGATTGTTTTCTTACTCAATTTTGTTCATTCATTTTTCTGTATCCACCCGAAGAGGATGCCAGTGGGCATCGAAACTATTGTGGAAATAAACTCCGTCTATTAGTGTGGATTTTATTGTCACATTACTAATTTCCCTTGTAAGGAAGCTACAATGAAACACCTTGTCAATGACATATACCGGGTGGCCCAATAAAAATGGCACCAATTTTGAGAAGTGATATCTCAATAACCATTGCAGCTAGGGACTTAAAAAAACAAACAAATGAAAGATACTTCTTTTCTCTTTAAATACTTATTCTATGGCTTGATGGTTATAAGCCCATATAATGCCCGAAATTGGCTTCCAAAAAAAATATATAAAAAAAAAAGTTGCGCATTTATATTTATTCCTTGATCCTAATTTTAAATGAAATTTTTCTATTCCAGACCCCTCAAGATGGGATTGAGAGAATCTGATAAGAACATTATACAAGCACTACGTGAAGAAAAAGGATATTCATTAAACAGAATCCTTTACGAATTTCCAAATAGAAATTGGGAAAAAAGAACTGTGGCACATTTTTTACAAAAACTTAAAGAAACCGGCAGCAGTCAACGGCGTCTGGGAAGTGGTCGACCAGAAACTATTAGAACGCCAGAAAACATTGAAAAAGTAAATGAAATGGTTTTAAGTCAAGAGGAACAACCGGGAACAAGTAAAAGTGAACGTGAAGTTGCGAAAGAAACCGGGATTTCACGTTCATCAGTACAGCGAATAATTCGCTGTACTGATGAACGTGAAATCCCGGTTTCTTTCGCAACTTCACGTTCACTTTTACTTGTTCCCGGTTGTTCCTCTTGACTTAAAACCATTTCATTTACTTTTTCAATGTTTTCTGGCGTTCTAATAGTTTCTGGTCGACCACTTCCCAGACGCCGTTGACTGCTGCCGGTTTCTTTAAGTTTTTGTAAAAAATGTGCCACAGTTCTTTTTTTCCAATTTCTATTTGGAAATTCGTAAAGGATTCTGTTTAATGAATATCCTTTTTCTTCACGTAGTGCTTGTATAATGTTCTTATCAGATTCTCTCAATCCCATCTTGAGGGGTCTGGAATAGAAAAATTTCATTTAAAATTAGGATCAAGGAATAAATATAATTGCGCAACTTTTTTTTTTATATATTTTTTTGGAAGCCAATTTCGGGCATTATATGGGCTTATAACCATCAAGCCATAGAATAAATATTTAAAGAGAAAAGAATTATCTTTCATTTGGTTGTTTTTTTAAGTCCCTAGCTGCAATGGTTATTGAGATATCACTTCTCAAAATTGGTGCCATTTTTTTTGGGCCACCCGATATATATATAAAATTTTATATATATATATATATAGTTGGTTTTTTTTTTGCTAAAAGGCTTTAACGGGAAGAAATAAAAAAACAGCGATAAGACTTTTTATGGATTGAAGGTACTTAAAACAACGAAAAGATAAATTTACTTGGCAGAAGGGACTGGGTCAATTCTTCCAACACGTAAACTTCCTTTATCAAACCTTTCTCTCACACCAACAAAATCATCCTCAAACCAACGCCATCAACAAAAAATTCAACTCATTCCCCCATTATCTATCGAAACCGTAACAAAATAGTCATCACCATACAAAAATGTCTTCAAACACCACACTCTCAATACCTTCAGCAACAGACACACCATTAAACTCATTAACATCAAAAGTTGAAATTAAATACACATAAATCAGATATTCAGTATTAAAACTGAACAAAAAATCAAACATGAAAAGACTCAAGAATTAATATCAAATCGCATCATCAATGGAAAGCTAAAAAAAAACAACAGCAGAAAAGGACACTATCATCAATGATTTATCATCAGGATGCGCAAATATACAGGAATCATGTAGCCAAAAGATAGATTAGAAATTGCGGTGGAAAATTAATAAAAAAAATATGTAAATCTGTCAGAAACACACTTGCATATACTGTGTGCGAAATTGGATGTAGAAATTGCTATGAAACCTTTAAAATATGATATATTCAGAGAAGTTAGATTAACTGGAAGTGGAGGAGAATGGTGAATATGTCTTACAATTATTTACGCAAATGAAATGTAATGGTCAAATAGTATAGATAACATACTTGTTATGTAAATTAAAGAATTAAATAGTTAATTGTAAGTGATTATAGGACTCCATAAACAACAGATAATGACTTTAAATTAAAAAAAAAAAACTCACGACCCCAGTTCTATACGAATATACGAGAAAAACATCACATGAAAAAGGAGAAATGATATGGTTTATATGAAAAAAATTTCATGGTTGTGTATCAGAGGAAGATCGAATTCCACGAAGGTGCTTCTGAAACTTATGAAGAAATAGTATTGGAAATTTGACCGACAATAGAATATAAAAGAAATGCGTTTATTGTACGTTAAACAAACGACTCCGTTCTCAAATTTGAAAGAATGCTTGAGAGATATTACTTTGTGTTTATTCAAATTTCTATTTTGCTTTCTTTTTCTAATATGATAGAGTGATATAGAAATTATCACACATTTGGCTTCTCTGGAAGGAGGGAGTATGTATTATTGAGAATCTGGGTATTGTTGTTCCTTGAAAATATCTTTTCTTTGCCAGTTGTTAGGAAGGCAATCCGTTGTACTTATTCGTATATATTACTCGTTAAGAGTCGAAAAAATCCCATACCACATGTGAGCATCCTTGTTAGTAGTAACTCAAAGAAGGTTACTGTACATATTTATTCAGTTACATTTACTGAGAGATCCTCAGTGTTTCATTTTGACGTCTTGTAAGATTGTAGCGATTCTGAACGAAACAACTTTTGTAACGTCATAATTCGCCTTTCTGACTTGGAATTGCCATATTGTTTCCTGAACTGTATTTAAATTGTTTCCTGACCTGAAATCTAAATTTAACTTCTCTCAAAGTGAAATTGCTAGAGTAGAACCATAAAGGCATACAGAACATGAGTTTTATTAACTAATATTTTAACTTCGTTGATTTGAACATAGGAGTTAAATTGTACTTGAAAGAATTCCCAACAAATACAGTCTAACTTAAGGAGTTCGAACTAATATGATGGATCTGATCATGATAAATAAGAAAAACATAAATGTAGATGTTAGTCAAATATGTGTCTCTTAGAAAACAGTAATGAAGATTGCATGAATATTACCTCAAAGAAATTAGTAAAGTACTTAATGACCAACTGTATTCATTCTCTAATCTAGGGTTTTCCAAACTGTGGTCCGCGGTCACATTTCAGGGGGTCCGTGGTGTATCTTCAAAATTTAAACAGAATTCCAAATATTACTCCACTAACAAAAATAATAATTTTTGTAATTTTATTTGACATTTGCGTTATATTTTTATGCTGTTTAGTTTATACTGTAAAAATTCATTCTTGTGACGGTAAATAATAGTCATATACTAATTTTCGCAATTTGTACTTTTTCTTCCATATTAGAAAGTTAAGTAAATTAACGCTATGGAGAAGGAGAGGGGTCCGCGGAAGTTACCGTGGTTAGAAAGGGGTTCTTGACACAGCAAATAATTGGTAAACCCTGTTCTAATCCATTAAGCATTCAACAAAAATCAGAATACCAATTGTTTGTAAATGTTCAACGTAAGTAATCCACAGATATTGAAAAAACTCCGTGATATTGATTTGTCAGATATAACTCGTTAATAAGCTACTTAACTGCGAGCCAATTTAACTTTAAGGCCTGGCACATGAAATGATAAGTTTCCAAAGAAATACTAGTAAATATGGTAGAGCCGCTGTAAATGGTTACATACTAGGGGTTAAAACCGGTATTGAAATACTGGTATTAATACCGGTATTAAAGAAGTACAAATAATACCGATATTATAGGTTTTCGGTATTGACAAAAATTGCTATTGTAAAATTTAGGCAATTTAGTCCTCCGATGGGCAAATAAACTGTTTTTGGAGGATTCGCAGAAAAAAAAAGTTTCGGGGTATTTTGCAGTAAACCTCTTTTTTTCGTTTTCTATTCCTTTCTATCAAAGAAAACTATTTATTGCACTAGCTTTAAGAGTGATTCATTCAACTGTAGCCATTTCTTCAACAGAGTGGGAAATTATTGAAAACCTTTATGACACCTTACGTCCTGTTGAAATAATTCTTAAAGGGTTATGCTCGAAAGATGCATCACTCCTGACAGCTGAATCATCAATGAAATTTATTTCAAAGAAACTAGGAGAGAAAAATAATCCAATAGCAAAAGAGTTAAAAGATTGTCTTAGAAATCGTTACATTTCAAGAAGACAGCAAGACATTGTAGGTTTAATCAAATATCTTCATAATCCCGAAGTTTTAAAAGTTCAAGAAGAGGAAAGTTTTTCTGTTCCATCAAAATTAGTTCTCAAAAGAACTGCAGAAAGGCTCCATAAAAGACTTTTCCCTAAGAATGTGGTTGATTTGGAGATAGAAATGGAAGAACAGGAATTTCCATGTAACCCTGAAAATGTAGCTGCAAATAAGACTGAAGTGGAAGCAGATTCATTACTGAGTGAATACATGCAAGAAATGGACAAACTAGGAAAAGTGCCATCTAAAAAAAATTCCATTGATTTTGATGTTACTAATGAATTTAAAAGCTTGGAAGTTACTTTACAGAGAAGTGAGAATTTAGAGAAGCTGTACAAGACACTGCTTTCAATTAAACCTACAAGTGCAGAATCAGAAAGAGCCTTTTCTGCTGCAGGCCTATTTCTGACGAAACTGAGATCAAGTCTATCTGAACAATCCCTAGATGCTCTTTGTTTCCTCAAAGCATACTTTCAAAATCAAACTAAGAAATAAATATTTAGATACTAATAATTTCTATCTACCCCAGTAGTTGTATAATAATATGCTAAAAAAAATTCAAATAATATTTTTATTACAATTTAGTAATTTACTGTATAAACTTTTTCGAATAGAATGCCATCTATTTGGAGTTGGGTCATTAATTTATAGTAAATATGGTGAGTACTGCGCGAGTCCCTCAGACTTGTGGGAGGGTTGGTAGGGTGGCACCATAATAAATCAAAATAAATTATTTTTTTCATAATACCGGTATCAATACCGGGATTAGCATAATTTCCTCCAAATACCGGTATTGAAAATTTTCGGTATTATGCAAGCACTATTACATACTAACCTGATTCCAAACTCCAAGAATACTTACCGAAAATATTAGAGAAATGGGTATTACTATACTGTACAGTATTTACTGCGGGAAAGACATTGTCAACGATATACAGTATGTATGATACAATACAGGGTGTACATAAAGTGAGGATCTATTTTTTGAAGCACTTGGAAATTATATGGAATTCAATAATAAAATGATAAAGTGGTAACATTTATTAAATAATTAAGAGTAGGATTCGACGTGACGCCCATCAGTATCCCTGCACAGCTCAAATCGTTCCGCAGCATTTCTAAACACATTCTGGAGCATTTGCGGGTTATGTTATCTGCAGCAGTTCGTATACGTGTACGTAAGTTTTCAAGACTCGTAATCTTCGTCTGATAGACGTGCGATTTGATAAAGCCCCATGCAAAGAAATCTAAAGGGGTTAAATCTGGTGATCTCGCTGGCCAAGGTCTTTTGTTGCTTCCGCGTCCGATCCAGCGATTTGGAAAACGTCCATTTAGATAATCCTGAACAATTTTGGCATAGTGACAAGGAGCACCATCATGTTGATAGACGACGGTACTAACAATCCTATCCCCGTCGTCTATCAACATGATGGTGCTCCTTGTCACTATGCCAAAATTGTTCAGGATTATCTAATGGACGTTTTCCAAATCGCTGGATCGGACGCGGAAGCAACAAAAGACCTTGGCCAGCGAGATCACCAGATTTAACCCCTTTAGATTTCTTTGCATGGGGCTTTATCAAATCGCACGTCTATCAGACGAAGATTACGATCTTGAAAACTTACGTACACGTATACGAACTGCTGCAGATAACATAACCCTGCAAATGCTCCAGAATGTGTTTAGAAATGCTGCGGAACGATTTGAGCTGTGCAGGGGTACTGATGGGCGTCACGTCGAATCCTACTCTTAATTATTTAATAAATGTTACCACTTTATCATTTTATGATTGAATTCCATATAATTTCCAAGTGCTTCACAAAAATAGATCCTGACTTTATGTACTTATATATACTTATATATACTGAAAATACTTGCAAAATGTGTTCCCATTTCTGTGAACGAAATAACACATCGGAATGATCAGATGGTAACATTTTGTATCATTTCTGAAGCAACAGGACAACGAGTTTCGGTGACAAGAATGAAAAACTTTCTGAGCATTTGAAACTCGGAACTATTTAATATCTTATCGAAATAACCACAGAATTTTTGTCAGATATTTACTCTTAACATCATTCAAAATCGACTTCAAAATCGTAAATTCTAAACGAATTCCCTAACCATTCATGCGTGGCAATTATGAGGGAAGGCTGAGAGTAGAAAGCAACTCTCCTTTATGAAATTCCACATACGAACGGATATTGCAGAAGAGTTGGTCGCAAGCTGATCTTGAATATTCATTTGATGGAACATTTGTTCCCAAAGGCGCCACCACACAGAAAAATAATTCACTTGACTTGATCTCACCCCCAAGTTCATTGCCAATAATACTTATAAATTCAGACACACAAATACATATACTTTGAAATTATTGTTAAAGATTGTTAATATATTTTATCACCAATATTATCTTATTTGGTCAATGCTTTCATTCAACTTAGGTAGAATCATTTAGATGTAATAATTGGTACGTTATTGACAAAGAAACAACTTAATTTTAGAATGAAATTAATGCTATGACATATTAGATGTAGGCTATGTAAAAAATGTTATATTTTTGGTCAATTTGTGATTGAATGAAATTTAATATAATAATAATAATAACAATAATAATAATAATAATAATAATAATAATAATATGTAATAAAAATAAATAAAAATCCACTTATTACGGAGTTACCGCTTCAATGGAGTGTAGTGAATACCACCAGATGTAGTGAATACGTTTTATTATTTATTATCCTTCATTATTTACTCTTCTTTCTACTTTACTATCTATTCTCTATTTATTCTCTATCGGCTCTTTCTTTCATTTATCACTTTGTTTCTCTACACTCTTTTTGCCGTATCGTATAAATATCATGGTAGCGACGCCGAGACTGAAAACCGTTATAAAACAAAGGGGGAAGGGGGGTATATTAATACTCTTTTTAACACTTATGAACGTTTTATTAATTCGAAAATGGTTTAGTTAAGTTAGGGGTATGCGAGTATGAAATTTCTATTATAATAATTTAGGTCGGAGAGGGACACACAACAATTTTTTTACGTTACATTTCGTCAACTACGCGTATCGCGCCTGCCTCAAGACTGACTCCTTATGGGTAGTCCGCTCTTTGGGCCTCTGTCAGGACTACCAACTTACCCATTTTAAACAATTTAAATCTAACAAACATGCTTTATCGTAATCATCACAATTTTAGTAAATTTATATTAAACATTATATTTAATTAAACAGAAATTAATATTCTTAACTAAGCATTACTACACTCGCATCACCCCCTTGAAAATAAGTTTTTCATTAGAAAACTTATTAATATCGTTTAACAATTCATAATTTATTCAACAAATTTATTTTGCAATTTTTTTTTTTTTTTTTTCTTTAACAATTCAAGTTTAGAAATAGACAAGAAATAATAGATGACAAATTCCACATATATTTATCATATTATAAAAACCGAAAACTTTATAATTTTCACATTTGCATAAAATAACATTTCACTCTAATAATTAAATTACAACCTGTAACTAATCTATACATGCCAAAAAAAATAACGGAAAATTTTCTTACAGTGGCTACACAAATCTCAAGTTCACAATCTATTCCCGCGATTTCTCATCAACGATCGCTTTACATTTGAAACAATTATTTGTATAGTTATACAGTTACTATCAGGGCAACATAGAAAAAAATAAGAAAAAGTTTACATAAAATACTGACCAAGAGCGCACATACTATTTCACGAAAAACACAACAATATGGGCAATAATCGCACCCTTTCACTTATAATTTCATTACATAATCAGTACATTAATTTGCTGGACGTTGTTTAGATGACACTCCGCACGCTGACAACGGATTTCAATTTTCAATCGCAGCTCTCCTGCTCACTTCGCTAGAATGCAAGGGATTGCATCAATCAACATGCAACAGGGCAGCACGCTATAATGGTTCCGCTCTCTCTCCAATGGCGAAAAAAAAAACAAGAGACGTCCAATTCTAAAAGGATCAGGGGGGGAGATATCTGAAAGCGGGACCACGCGCTGGAATTGGACGGAATTTGCAATTCTAGAAGTCGATGAAGAAACTCGCCTTGTCTCATCTCCACTTTTGTCGGTGAACGCTGCTCTTCCTACGTCCAGCTGAAAGACTCTTCTACTGGCAACAATCAAACGATGACTCCGCCGTAGGCCGTTTCCCAACGAACCTACTGTATGTCTGTATGGACAGTACAGTCGTAGGCACCCGTTCAAGCTCTCGTGGCTTGTCTACCGCATGCGCGACACATATTTAGCGAAGCATTCGAGCAGCGTGACCAGCTACTGCCCGAAAAATACCAGTAGACCATCTTCGATCGAAACTTTCGTGTGCCAAGACCCTGCACACGTAAATTTCTCTTCTCTTCCGAAACTGTCCTGCGCCAAGTCCATGCGCATTCGGTTCCTCTCTTCTCTTCTCGAAACCATCCTGCGCCAAGTCCATGCGCCATTTGGTTTCTCTTCTCTCTCTCTCATTGGTGATCGATCACCTATCCGGTCGACTAAACTCACTTGATGGAACTCGGATTCAACTTGGTTGACTCCCAAACCGAGCCTTTGCAATTTTGAAAAAAAAAGTTTATTCGAAACGTTTCTGTACTGCTTATCATTTCATTTTTAATTTATCGAATTTTCTCGACAGTTCACTTCGAAATACTAACTACACATTTGCTCTGGCCAAATTCACGGAAAAAAAAAAATTACACATCTCAAAATTTCGCAAAAATTTAATCAAATCTAGCTACCAATAAGGTCACTTATGGCAGTTACAGCAGAGAAGATAAAAAAAGTCATAAAACGCTAAACAAAATTGTACAGTATAAATATAAAAGCGCCCATACATAGTAACTGTTAGTATAATTTAAGAATTATTATTGTTCAAACTATCGTCAGAAATCACCTCAATACCTCTAAATACAAAAGACAAAAATGAACCCCAGAAACTTCATGTCATCCATTCTCTGACAATCATGAACCCTCTTGCTTTGAGGAGGAGCACACAAAGACGCCACAAAAACGTTACTGGCTATCTAAAGGCTCCATTTCCGAGTGTACACTTGAGTCAATGTTTCAAATGCATTAGTTAACTCCGACTGAAGGTTTAAACAATAATAATTTTCTAAACAGTTATTAAAAAGTAAAAAAAATTTAAATATTACTACCAAAAATTATTTTAATACAGTAATTCCAACTTGAAACGTCAAATTTCATATGAATTGAACTCGCAATTCGCAAATTACATCTGAGATACAACTCTCTCCTTCAACAGAAACCCCAGTATGGTTTGCAAATCACAAAAATCTCAGTAATTTATCGTTTCCAAGTGAAACTACAAATTTGCATAGTTATACTAAATAAGAATAGATCATATGCACTAAAAAATACACGCAATCCACTGTAAACAAAACAAAACATTGCATAATTAAGAGCGGTCGCTTTGTTTGTAAGCGAACCTCTATACAAATATCCCTAACCGAATGAACTTGCATTATATCCTAACATAATTTCGTAATATTTTCCATGCAAACGCTCGAACTAAAAAAAAAGACATTTTTCATTTCTAATACCCAAATTAAAATATCAAATTAAAACATCCTTTTTAGAATACAATCTAAATTTGAACTAAAAATTTTACCATTGTCATTGAACTGGAAAGAAAAATAAAAATCGGCCTACCTGTACAATAAAATTGATTATTGAATGAATTTATAAAACGTAAAGAAAAATATGAAAAAATTTTCTACACAAATTTCTGTAATTCAAAAAAATTATAATATCCAGATTTAGTAAATGTGTACCGTAACTCACAGGCCAAAATAAAAATAAAATTTACTGCTGCACTTTTAGGCCTATATTTAATAAATTCAATGTTATGCGCGGAAAGAACAATTTAGAATTTTATGCATAACATTTGTGCTTATTAAAGAAAAATCCTATGCTTATTTATGTTAAACCAATTAAAATTTTGTTAAATAACTAAGAATTTACTACTCAATAGACATACCGTAATAACGGTTAATCTCCGAACAATATTTTACGATAGGCCTACAAGAAATCCTTCTTTACAATACAATAGCCATTTTACCAAATATGTCGGAATTGTCGTGAAATGAACGAAAGGAACAGAGAGGAGAAAAAAATAATCAGCTTACCTACCAAAGTTTATGAGTATATAAATATATGTAATTATATATATAACTAATAAATACGTATTAGTTAATAAGTAAGTATATAATTAATGAGTATATAATTAATGAGTATATAAAAAATCAAAAAAAAACTTATAGAAAATTTCACAACACCATTTCTCTATTTCAGTTAAACGAATTCTGCTTATTTTGAAATTTACACAATCCTATACGGCGACTTATAATCTGACAAATTTAATATGTTTAAGATTACCTTTCGACTGTCAATTAACTGTAACTTAACCTATATAGCGCGAAGCGAGCGAAGCAAAAAGCCCGTAAATCTATATAAACAAAATAATCCTATTATTATATACAGGCAATCGAAATATAATCAAAAATCTGCTAATGAAACCCAGAAAATTTCTCATGTTCATGAAATGTTTTTGAATCGGTACAAATTTTCGCTAAAACATTTTGAAAGGACCATATAAAATGTGTATCACTGTATTTAAACTAACAATTTACTTACGTACAAATTTTTTCTATATTAATCGCTATTTTTATATCACAATTACTACTAATTTCAAAAATTTTAAACAAAAAGTAAAAAGGTAAGCTGAACAGGCATACAGTGGAAGAGATGAAAAAAAAGAAAAATTGAGTCTTCAGGCAGCACGATAATTTTCAAAACTATGCCTCTCCAACCGAATGAACGAAATTTAACGTAATAATGACTCGCAATATTGAGTCGGACAAGTTTTTCTACCGACTCTAACGACTAAAATAAGTTTTTGAGTCACTAGACTACGAAAAGCAACGGAACCGATGGAACAACCGAACATTTCAGAATGAACAAACGAACATTTCAGAATCCAACGAACTCTCACGAAAAGAAAGAAAAAAAAACAAATTAAATTTTTAGGCGCGAAGTTTGTCAGGGACGCTATCAGGATGCGAAGGCGATGCGCCATCTTGAATTTATATTTACAATGAAATTTTAAGGAATGAAAATCGAAATTTGCCTGCAAACGGATCAACTTTGCATTTAGATATTTTAATAATCGAAATAAAATATTCATTAACGCTATTGGTTATATACCGGTTTGAAGAATTTTAATCAAAATACTAGCACGTGGGTAAGCCTCAAAAATATATGTAAGACCACCGCTCGCCACCAGATGTAGTGAATACTTTATTATTTACTTTCTCTCATTATTTACGCTTCTTTCTACTTTACTATTCTCTATTTATTCTCTATCGGCTCTTTCTTTCATTTATCACTTTGTTTCTCTACACTCTTTTTGCCGTATCGTATAAATATCATGGTAGCGACGCCGAGACTGAAAACCGTTATAAAACAAGGGGGAAGGGGGGGTATATTAATACTCTTTTTAACACTTGTGAACGTTTTATTGTTCGAAAATGGTTTAGTTAAGTTAGGGGTATGCGAGTATGAAATTTCTATTATAATAATTTAGGTCGGAGAGGGCACACAAAACTAATTATTTACGTTACATTTCGTCAACTTACGCGTAATCGCGCCTGCCTCAAGACTGACTCCCTTATGGGTAGGCCGGCTCTTTGTGTTCCTCTGTCCAGGACTACCAACTTTACCCATTTTAAACAATTTACAATCTAACAAACATGCTTTATCGTAATCATCACATTTTTAGTAAATTTATATTAAACATTATAATCTTAACTAAACAAAAATTAATATTCTTAACTTGGCATTACTACAGGAGTTTTGTTTGAAAAAGATAATATTTTAATACATATCAAATGTTTCATCATAATAAACAACTCGTTTAATTAGTATGTCGATTTACAGAAGCTAAATATATAATGAATAAATAACAAATAAACATATATTTTTTAAAGTAAATAAACCTACATTATAAATGCGATTTACATTATTAAATAAAGTTGATTGTATATAAATTAGTTACCCTTCATGAAAGAAAAATATATTGTAACTCAAAAGAGTTTTACTCTTTGCCTTTTAATGTCTTAATAAAAAAAATAATTAAAAATGCTTGGATCACCCGAAGATCAGGGCCCCCAGCCTTCTTTAGTTAGCTTTATAAGGCTAACTAACGAAAATATCACGACTTAACCTAATCAATCGTCAAGGGCGTACAGTTGACCTAACGATTGGTTGGGTTAGGTCTTGATATTTTCGTTAGTTAGCCTTATAAGGCTAACTAAAGAAGGCTGGGGGCACTGATCTTCAGGTGATCCAAATGCTTTTCTTTCTATGTTAAATTACTAATTATGTTTACTGTTTACATTTTCATTACTGTAGTAACCTATAGAGTAACTGCATAGAAGATTGATCGGCTAATTGATTGGTAAACATGTGACGTCACTGGAAGTAAGAAATTTCTTTTATGAAGTGCGAGTTTATTTAATCTCTGTTATCACATTTCAGAGTATCAGCGCATCTGAACAGCGTTCAGATCTCAACAAGTGAAAAAAAGAACTTGTTCTTGAAGCAACGACGCATATTTGAGCTGCAGAGCACTTAATCTTTTTCTCTGTTCTCTCTCTCTCTCTTTCCTATACATTAACGTTCATTTATGACTAAGGTAAAATTAAATATTATATTTTATTTCAATCCATTCAATGATACTGATTGCCTATTTAATTCGTATAGATCGGACCTTTGAATCAGCTTGACTGCAATTCATATTAATATCGCATTGATACAAAAATATATATACACTGTGTGTATATATATATATATATATATTTCCAAGCGCTACATTACATCTCGGAGAACTTTAAGGTCAGGTAGATATAATTGTAAGTCAGAGTTATATGAAAATGAAGTCATTGTCCTTATTACCGGGTGTCTCAAAATAGATGGAACCCATTGACATGATAATAATTTATTACTCAGAAAATAAACTCCAAAAAAGATTACATTTCCTGGAAGCTGATATGATAACAATTAAAAACTGAAGATTTGAGGTCTCTAGATCAAAGGATACATTTATTAGAGCACATGTTCCAAATGACCCGTTGCGCTGCAGACACACTTGAAGCCGACAAGCGAAGTTGTCAATCACCCTGACACCCTGCACAGAGTGCAAGGGCCTCTGAAGCACCTCGTCTGGGGCTTGTGTGCCCCAGAACACATTGTTCTTGCTATTGACATACCCACTGAGCAAGAAGTGTGCTTCGTCGCTGAACCAAACATCATCAAGAAAGTCAGGATCCTCTTCGATCTTGTTCTCGAACCACCGGCACATCACAACACGTTTTGCCATGTCAGCTGGTGTGAGTTTATGCTTGATCTGGATCCTGTATGGGTACAGCTGAAGATCCTTGATCAAGATTCTTTGCACTGACGCACGTGAAAGACCCAGATCTTGGCAACGTCTTCGGATTGACTTTTTCGGACTCCTTCCGACAGAATCTCTCACCGCATTCACATTGTCAGGAGATCTTGCAGTCACCTTCCTGCCAGATCTGGGTGTTTCTGCTTTCTTGTTGAGATTGTTTACTGATCCTGTGGCTTGAAATTGTGTGCCCAACGATAAATTTGGCTTTTCTGGGGATAATTGTTGAAGTTGAACTTCCTGCGAAATTTCGCTTGCACAGTTTTGAATGATTTCGTCTCCAAATAAGTAGTGACGCAAAAATTTTTTTCCTCCTTTGTCCAAGGCATTTTGATTGATAATTATTAGTTGTTATCGTCTCCTCTCTTCAAATCTGAAAAAATAGAACGAGAACATTAATATTGGCAGAATTATTAGCAGTGACATGGGTTGCATGTATATTGAGACACCCTGTATCTGCCACGACTTCATTTTAGCATCACTTTAACTTTAAAACGAATATTTCCCACGAGCTACACTATGTGACCTCATATTTTACGTCAAATAAACACCATTATTTATTTTTCATTGCCCGCATGGCGTATGAAGCGTCGCAGATGTGGAATTTAGCCACGTGGAGAAGTGCTACTCCATCAGGATGCGTGTATGAATGGATGTGTACGCTGTAGCCTTTATCTTTTCCCCTCTTCACTACCTTCTTGTCTTTCGCATCCGAAATATTTCTCTCTTCTTACCCCAGTGATATAATCTTTTTTGTGAGTAACTTCCCACGTCTCTCTCTCTCTCTCTCTCTCTCTCTCTCTCTCTCTCTCTCTCGATCGCTAATAAAGTGCCTTTTTCCATCATGTTTAGGGCCACTTTGAAGGGATTTATAGGTCATAACAAGAGAGATTAGACTCTTAAATTTAATAGTTTTAAACGACAGTCGTCTGCAATGTATGTGAAGAGATAATTTCGAGAAGTAACATGAATGAAAATGAATGAAATTATAATATAATTATTAATAATTTATTTATATTTTATAATTTTTTTTCCAAATAAAGTTTAAAATTTCCATAAAAATTAAAACTTTATTTCCTAAATTCAACATCAGACTTTAAATTCAGTCATTACTAATAAATGAATAAACAGACAATAAATGAATTAATAAATAAGTACAACTAGATTTTAGACTGTTATTTATATCTCGTTTTAATTTCCTGCCCCCCCCCCCACGCCTCACCTTTTTGTTTTACTTCACTGCTCCGTTCAATAACTGAAATATGTGTAATAATGATGATTACAGCATAGGCGGATCCAGAGGGATAAGCCAAGGGGCTTAATTGAAGCAACGGGACTTAATTTGGAGGCCCCATGCACCCTGGTTAAACGAAATTCGGTAAAACGTTTGAATGCTTATGTTCACATTGCTTCAATTAAGCCCCCTGGCCCCTCCCCCCTCTGGATCCGCCTATGGATTACAGTTATAGTTATGTTATTTACCTATTCTTAAGAGGAGAGGTTTAACATCATTATACAGTTACGTGCCCAGAGGATCTATGTGACCACCGTCATTCTCCCGAAAGAGAATAATCCGTTACCATGTTCAGTGTGACATCTTCCTTGATATGGATGGAGTGATTAGGCGAAATGCATCATTCGTTGTTTGTTTCAGTTCCTCTCTTGTGTGATATCATTATTTTGCAACTTTTTCCTTCGCAAATAATATATTGTAGATAAAAAACATAGGGGTAACAGAATATTGTGGGCATACCTTCTCATAGATTTTCTGCCAAGTGCCACTTTCAGAACTTGTCCGCCCTCTAGTACCACTTAATAAGATGTGCTTAACTTTAAAAAAATAAAAGTTGCAAGCTTAATCTAATAGATTCCTAAAAAAAACAATTTTATTCTAAAAGGCGTATATCGTTTTATCGTAAAGCTGTAGGTCTCCTCCGTTATATGACCTTAGATGTAGCGAAGGAGGTTAAACAAACCCAACCATTATTATTGGTTAACTTTTTCCTATCGTGACACCGGTTATTTTATTTCAGATTTAAGTATGTGAGGCCCTTTTAAGCATCATCAATCAAAAATCACCGCTATATGTATGTAATATACCTAGAGGCGACTTTTTCAAAAGAAATCCTTGGTAATTCTATATATATATATATATTGGAGACTTTATTAATTTATTAAGTCCACTTCGTTAATATCTATATCATTTTCCTTCCTACCCTTCATCATAACTATCCTTACCAGATTATTCCATGATAATCCAATTACCAGATTTTCTGTATTGGATCAGATACGGAGTAATTTGAAAAATATTGAATATTTTCAGTTAATAATTTTAAATTTACTAATCAATTAGGAGCTGTTCAAAAATTACGTAACGATAATTTTGCTGAAACTTGACACCCCCCACCCCCTTATAACGTTCCGTAACGCTAGACCAGACACCCACTATTAAGGGTTACATAACATCTTAGTGGGTGTCTGGTCTAGCGTTACGGAACGTTACAAAGGGGTAGAGGTGTCAAATTTGAGCAAAAATAGCGTTACGTAATTTCTGAACGGCCTCTTACCCAAACTTGCAGCATACTTGATAACTCTATTCCTCTTTATAATCCTAAATGTTTTCAAGTAAGAAAATTTTAAAATTTTCGCTTACTGATATTAATAACTTTAAAAAACTCCTCTTGACGTCATAGATATTCATAACTCCGTAACTAATTTTTTAAATGGTTTATTTAACCTCTTTCTTTTTAAATTTCTGACTAAATTTTGCTCTGGTGAAAAGAGAAAAGGAAAACTCTCCTTGTATTACCCGTGTTTTAAAATTGTATAAAAACTAACGGGTTCTCATTTCCTGAGAGAGAAAAGTGGATGATTGATTGTCTTTCTAAAAGGTACTACAAAATATATCATAGAATATTAATAATATCTATTAAAAAAAAAACCCCCCCAAAAGAAAATATTGTATTACATTAAAAAGTTAATTTTCTAAAAATGAACTCTTAAGGGGATCATCTGTTATAAATTCATAAAAACCAGAATTAATGAGGAACATATTTTTGAATAATTAATGTGAATAATTCTAAAGTTCAAGATAATTTTTTTTACCGCCGATAAATTTAATAACTTTGTTAATTTAGCCAATCAATTGCAAAAATCTTTACTCTTTTGGGAATTATTTATCTGAACATGGGATAAGTTTTCAGTATTCTTTATGTTCAGTTGATATTTTTTTTTGTACTTCTTTCTTGGGCTAACCTAAAGTGGATCTTAGGGTCTTTGTTAGCTTGTAACTCCGTAACTGTAAGTACGTGTAACTCCGTAACTGTAAGTGCTTGTAAGTACCTGTAACTCCGTAACAGTAAGTACCCGTAAGTAACTATAATTGTAACTGTAAATCGTAAATTACCCTATGTTATTTATGAAGGTTTAAACAATTCACTTATAAATTATTCTCTAGTTTTATTCTTGGGAACATTTATTTTGTTATTGTTATTGCATACAGTAAACAAAGACTGTCTTCTATCGTCTCAAATCACTCAAAAAAGAAGTTTGAATATCACTTCTTCTATCTAAAGAAGTTAGGTATCATTAAGAAATTTTATTATATTATCTAACAACAAGCTTAGATACCCAAAAGAAGGAAAAATTTCCATTAGAATGCACCATCAAAAAGAAGTTATAAGTTCTAAATTTAGAAGATTTTACTTTGAGTGCATGTTGGTATTCGGGAAAAGAGTCTCCATAGCAAGAATTCATAGTGTACAAATGTGACAAAATCAAATTTTCAATGCGTGTCGCAGTCACTGTCGCATCGGTGTCTATTAAAATGAAATTTACTCTACCTCAATCTAAATGCCTTTTAACGTTATTCAAATTTATTTACTGTAAATCCTATTATATACTATTACTTTTCTATCTTTTTATAATTTTTCTATAAGTGTTTTTTTCTAACGAGGTTTTAAAGTTTTCTACGACGGTCGGTAACGAAAGTAATGCCTCTTATCATATTTATGAAATGAAAAATAGAGGCACTCCTTTCGTATCGACTAGGGTTTCTACTTATATGCAGCTTTCTTCATCCCGGGAATTCCCGGAAAAATTAAGCCAATTCCTGGGATCTCGGGAAATCCAGGAAATGGTTGTATATTTAAGAGAACGGTAATTTTTTTTATTGTTCAGTGATAAAATAACCTTTTAGAATTGGGATAACCAATTACTTATGCCTAGATGACCTCTTTTGCATTGTAATACTTGAATTGAGTTTACCAATCAGTTGTAGCTATTTATTATTTATTAATCATAATATTTATCATGCTATTCATCTGCAGAGGACAAATAAAAGGCTAAAATATTATATTCCTTTAATTATAATTAAGTGCAATTGCAAATAAAAAAAGAAAAAGAAAAAGAAACTTCATTCAAAAAAATAATTTATACCTTTTATCTCAACATATTTTATCTTAAAATATTTAGCCAATAAAAAAAAATGAAAATAAAATAAACTTCATTAGAAAAAATAATTTCATCCTTTTATCTTAAAATATTTTATCTTAAAATATTTAAAGAGTCAATCAACATTTTTAAAATAGCTTCTTAAAAAACATAAACAATCGATACTTCTATCACTAAGACGAGTTCTCAACTTGGTGATGAATAAACCTGCTGCAGAAAAGGCTCTTTCTGATTCAACAGAGGTTGGCGGAATGGTTTTCAGTGCATGAAATAAATTCATGATGTTTGAAGTTCTGTTCCCTATTGTCTCGAATAACTGCAGTTCTTGCTTCAAATGCTCGCTTAAACTCTGAGCAAGATGAGTTGCCTGCGATCGCTAGATAATATACTGAGACTCGGTTCCTTGTATTATACGCAGCGCTAGCGACATTCCCTCCGCCAGTTTTTGGCATACGGGCCCACTTTTAGATTGCTGTAAGTTGCTAATGCTAGTAGGTGTTCATTTAAGAAAGCAGAAAAGTAGAATAAAATGTGGTAAATATTATGCAGTTTTCTTTAATTCTACCCAAGAGAATTCTAATAACAAAGAAAAAACAAATAAATCAATAAAAAAAATTAAGTCATTTTAAAATTTCGGGATTTCCCGGGATATTTGTCCAATTCCCGGGATTTTCAAATCCAATAAAAACAGCCGGGATCCCGGGAAAGAAACCCTAGTACCGACCCTCGTAGAATGCTCCAGATCAACACTTTTTCGACATCTTTATAAAGTTAGAAACCCTGATTTGCTTAAGGCAGCGTTTCTGAAACTATGGGTAAATTATCCCATTCGGGTAATTTGGCTTTTTCAGTGGGGTAATTTGGTACTCTGAAAGTACTTCTGAAGTAGGCCTACATAAAAGTGCATAAATAAACGACATGGCAATACTGGGACTGTATTTACGTGGGGTAGAGGTCTGGTGGGGGTCATTATGAAGGTATCCATGTGAAAATGGGGTTATGACTCAAAAAGTTTGGGAACACTGGCTTAAAGTAACCAAACCCTAGTTAGATTTAGTAAATATAAACAGTCTATAACAAATACAGAGGGGGTCGAACGGTGGAATTCATTACAGCGAGATATTAGAGAAGCACCTTTATTTCATATATTTATAAAAATGTATTACCATATAAAATGTTTCGTGCTGATGATAGAATCGTATATTATACCCATCCATCTGTCCGTGAAATGTACCCACTTGCCCTTGACGATTTCTTTCTGGTGCCAAAAAATCGTACGATTTTGTGAAGGGAAATGAACCATTGCTAAGCGTGAAAGTTAATTGTAATGATTTTGTAATACTTTATATATATATATATATATATATATATATATATATATATATATATATGATAAATAATATATATATAATATATATATATATATTTTCACGTGTTACCTTCGTGAAATAATTTTCATATAATGCTCACCACGCGTTCCTTCGGCTTGGTGTTCCCTCTCTTGACCATTTTGTGTTTCCTTTCCTTTGTGGTTTTATTCATCATATATATATATATATATATATATATATATATATATATATATATATTATATATATATATATATATATATATATATATATATATATATATATATATATATATATATATATATATATACAGCGTGTCCCAAAGAAATGTATACCCACTTTGTTCGATAATACCAGCTATGAGGATATAAATATATTACTTTTTATATGTTTTTTAATAAAGAATTTTCTCCTAAATCTAAATATGTAATTATTTTTATTAAAAATTGAAGAACAAAAAGTTACAGATGTTTAAATTATAATTATTATTTTCGAGACTTCATGTGCGATATTTTCTAATATTTTTGCACGTATACGAGATAAGTTTGAAACCGACGGCACTGTGCAAAACTTACAAAAACAACGTTCTGGAAGACGTCGAACATCTTAGATAAAGTGTCATTTAACCATGGAATTTGTAAATTTTTGAATTAACTAATAATTACAACATTTATGCTTCAATATCAACACTAAACATAAGTATCTCAAAACAGTCGGTTAAAATACTTATTAGAAAATATCGCACATGAAGTCTCGAAAATAATAATTATAATTTAAACATCTGTAACGTTTTTGTTCTTCAATGTTTAATAAAAATAATTACATATTTAGATTCAGGAGAAAATTCTTTATTAAAAAACATATAAAAAGTAATATATTTATTATTCTCATAGCTGGTATTATCGAACAAAGTGGGTATACATTTCTTTGGGACACGCTGTATATATATATATATATATATATATATATATATATGATAAATAATAATAATTCAATTTGATGAATTTGTTCTCCAGTTTTCTCTGGAAGATTTTTAACAGTCGAATGAATACAAAACCAACACAAAATGAACACAAATAAGCCCCCCCCCCCCCCCCCCAAAGAAAAATTATTTATCTTTCAACAAACGTTTGAGAATCTTTTTCGAAACATTTCGTTTATTCTGATTAATTCTCTCATTCTATTCTTGACGGACATTTCTTGTCCCTCGTTGCAATCCCCATTTTCGTCTTCGTCCGAGAATGAAAGATCCGAAATCGGGGAATATCGAAGGAAGCATTCTCATATTGATCCATTCCCAATGTAAGATTTTCCGCTTTAAGTTAGATTTATCGTAGAAAATACCCCTCGGGTATGCATTGGCATCGTAGCTCCTCTTTTTCCTCTTTCCCAAATTAGGAAACTCTTTATTTCCTCAATGTGAAGTACTTACCGCGAATATTCTCACTTGCGAATTGTGGAAAGCATTGAATGAGAAACAGGGCTGGGTAAAGGGTTTGGCTGGGCCCCGCCACTGTAAATCTATACTTTAAGATTTAGTATGTTTTAAGCTATACAGAAGTTCTTTACTTCATCGTCAATCTAATTCAGATTTTCAGGTTTTGTTAATTTAAATGCAAATTTTCTCAAATCCGAAGGTCGAAAAAACACAATTTTTTTAAATTTAAATGAGATGTTCCGTCTCTCTCTCTCTCTCTCTCTCTCTCTCTCTCTCTCTCTCTCTCTCTCTCTCTCTCTCTCCCTCTCCTTGTATATATATATATATATATATGTGTGTGTGTGTGTGTATACAAGGTGGCCCAAATGACAGGACACATAGGGGAAATTGATATATATTAGTACTGTTTGTTTTCTCTTTACAGGGTGAACTATGGATGGGAACTTAACGAAAGATGAGCGAGTGAAGTTGGTCTTCAAGCACGTAAGAGAAGGAATCACGTATTGAAATGTCGTAGACGAATTTAAGCAGCAAAGGTGGATGTTCCAAGTATTTCCCTGTTATGTCGAGACGTGCGAGGATGTCACTCAGAAAAAGAATTGGGAAGTGTAACGAGGTTAATGGGCTTCAGTGTGAGCATTTATTATGAATAATAATAATGCGTGAAACAGATTATTTCCCTTATGTGTCTTGATTTTTGGGTCACCCTATATATATATATATATATATAATATATATTATATATATATATATATATATATATATTATATATATATATATATATATATATATATTTATATGGGTGTGGGTGTGTGGGTGTTACACACCCACACGGAAATAGGGTGTGTAACGCTTATTAATTTCACGTTTTTAATTGTGAACTCAATTGCCTTGAGGAATTGTGCCTGATTTTTAACTTTCGTAAGTTAATATAACCTTCGTTAGTTAGTTAATAAAGTTGTCAGTTAAGCAATAAAGGTTGGCCGCTCACAGGAGGAAACGGGCCCTCTCCTTTGGCAAGAGGGGAAAATACCCTCTTCGGAGGTGTTATAACTTGATATTCGTTTTCCGGTTGAACGAATGCCAGCAACAGATTCAACCGGTAAACGTGGTTGCATGGATGTGTGTTGCATCCAGCCATCCGATAAACACTGACGCTCGACGCGTATACACCTTGGAGGCTCTTCATCTCGCACAGACCGTGAAATCACTAAAATGGCGCTGACATCCGCAGAGAATTCGTTCGTTTTCGATCGATTTCATTCGCTAAATACTCGCCTTTTCCGCCATTCTCAACTTAGTTTTAGATTCACAAGCCAAAATTCTAAATTTAATATACAGAAACACAATACAGGTACACAGATATATATATATATATATATATATATATATAGCTGAACTGATTTCATCAAATGAGGTATCAATGGAAAGAGCTCATTATTGCGTACTAATTTTCTACGAATCTTTGAAAATACTACAAAAAGTTCATAGGTGTCAACTTCAAATCACCACTTCTAAACATCTGAATGAATTTCAACAAATAATGCATCAATGAAAAGAGTCATCATTGTGCGTATATAAATAGCTCAGGGTTTTTTCAATTTTGTCAAACTAATTTTCTAAAAGCTTAGAAGAAAACACTGCTCTAACTGATTGTCCATCCCCTGAGGAGTATCAGCATCAGGCGGTGTTATTTTTCCCTCTTTCAAAAATTTATAAATATCCGGCTATCCGGCCGGATAATAAAAGTGGCCGGATAGGCTGGATACCGGATATCTGTCGGATATCCGGCACACCCCTAATATATATATATATATATATATATATATATATATATATATAATATTGAGTTTACCATACTTTAACCTTACTGACTTTCATAAACTCAATTTTGTTTGTATGTTTCTCATAAGATTTTCCGATTAATAAAGGTAACAGCCTGGAAACTCATTCCCCAACAGTGTTGGGGTGAGACTGCCCCGAGGGTCACCTGAGCCGACGAGACGATTGAAAGATTGATATTATCTTCTATTGTCTCAAGTCACTCCTAAAAGAAGTTTTGTAAACCATTTGTTCTATCTAAAGAAGTTATTTAGCATTAAAAGAAGTTTTATATCATCTTAAAAGAAGTTCTGATACCAAAAGAAGTTAAAAGGAATGTACCCTCATGAAGAAGTTATAAGTTCTAAATTTAGAAGCTTTTATTCTGAGTGTAGCGTCTATAGTCTCGTGTAACTTATAAGATTCAACGAGAAATGGTCAACCCAAAGAGTATATACGCATTCATCACTGCCTTCGTCTTTCGAGAATGAGATTCGCAGTCAATTCCTGGAAGAGTTGTTGATGATGCTTTAGGGTTGTTTAACCTCCTTCGTAATGTCAAAGCTCTTATAACGGAGGGACCCGCAGCTTTACGTGGAATTCGAACAAAGGCCGCTTCATCATTTGAATGCCAAGAACGGTTTACCCCCATCAAACTACCACTCAGATCCAAAGTCTGCACATCCAAAATAAAGCATAAACTTAAACCCCTTCTCACGACCCCACCCCAATCAACGCAACGGACACTCTTACACGACCGGTTGACCACAGTCGGATGGCGACCCGGTATTAAAAAGTTTGGCAAGAGATCACCCCTGTCGTGAATTGGACAGCGTTCGTAGCGGATGGGTAACACTCGGGGGTACGACTTCCGATGGTGTTTGATTAATAATAATTCAGCAGTTAGCACAATGGGTCTCAATCGTTTGACATGAGCGCTGTGCCAGCTTCTGTTGCCCCTTAATGACGATTATTACATCGTCAATTGACGAAAAACGCCTTTCACTCAATCGACTAAGACTAATTTATATTTTACATTAACCCATTAGTGCCCAGCGTCACTTTACTGACTTTGTTCTGGCTAACGCCAGACGATTTTACTCTCTCGGAAAAGACCTCTGAGCGCTAATGGGTTAAGATACAAACAAATAACTGTATGTAAATTTCAAAAGTCGTTTCTATTAGTTTTCAAAGTAAGTAATTTTCAAGTGTGTACAAACAACGTTTCTTTCTCACATTAAAGTTGCAAAGAGCCATTTTCCTGCTATAAATAATCTAATTAAATGATATCAGTTCCAAGTGTTATAATCGAAGTCTCTCTAATGATACAGTTTCACACATTCAAACTTTTATTCTTGCCTTAATTTGAAAATAGCTGTTTTTGGTCAATTTTAATATACTGAATTTACTAATCTGCAAATAAAAATGCTGTATTATCCACCATTTTCTAGGGAATCACAAAAAAAACTTTTTAACACTACACTTTAGGTTAGAACTTAAAAGTAAAATTTTTAAATATAATTTTTAATTTTTATCTGATACACAAAAATTGAAATTAAAAAATAAAAATTAAAAATTAATATATAAAAATTTCACTTTTAAGTTCTAACCTAAATTGTAGTGTTAAAATGTGTCATCAAAAGGACGCTGGACGCTGGGAAAAAAATCCAAATGTGAATGGAGAAAATGGATCTTCACTCCCGCAAAAACTGGGTGATGGAACAATATGAATGCGATTTTTTAATTAGCACACGCGAAAACATGTGGCTGATGTACAATTTATATATATATATATATATATATATATATATATATGCAGTAAAATCACAGAATACACGTGATCTTATTAATAAGCAAACAACCACAGGGAGAAGGAAAAAAGAAACACGAAATCCGAGCGCTTTCGTGATATATTCACATCTTCAGGAAAAACAAGTAATATATATATATATATAAATTCAGCTGAATTATACTAAGGCAAAAATCAGTGTTTATCAGTGTAATAATATGAAAAAATGTGTATTTAAAAGGATAAACAAAGCAGACAAGTCTTAAAACCAGGTACAAATTATTCTTATTCTTATTCTCATTCTTCTTCTTATTCTTTTGCTTCTTATTCTTATTGTTGTTGTTGTTGTTGTTGTTGTTTAGGTGTTAGTTGAGTATGAAACTAAATGCTTGTGAAAGGATAAAGATTGTAAAATTGTAATATTGGGTTTTTTTTTTTTTTTTTAGTGTGGCTATTCATTTAAACAATATTTATTGATGTATTGATCCGTTATGAAAGAAAGGAAAATGTATTATACATACATACGAGAGAGAGAGAGAGAGAGAGAGAGAGAGAGAGAGATTGTTTCTCTTGAATTCTCTTTAAATGAAGAGCTGACAGCGCTTCATGAATCCACGAATATAGTGTTTCCAGCGCCTTAAACATTCTTGATAAAGAAAGTCGTTATCAAGTTTAAAAAAAGGAAGACAAATCAAGGATGGAAATTTTAGCAAAAGACTCGAAAAAAGAAAAAAAAAAGAGAGAAAGACACGATAAAATGTAGTAATTTCTTTATTTATTAACAGAGAAAATTTTTATATACTGAGTATCCCATAAATTATTGTAAGATTAAATGTCGCTATGAAACGGTACGCTTCCTTCTTGGACACCATGTAGGGGAAAAATAGACACTCATTACCTCATCTTTCCTTTCGTATTGAGAGTATCTTCCGTTTAAGGACTTCCTCTTCCGTCTATTGTTCTTCCTTCCTTCCTCGGTTTCTTCCTGAACCGAAAATATTATCAAAAATTTCGACGCGAAAGCAAAAAAAACAGAATTCAAAACCAAAAATAAAAAAAATTGAGAGAGAATGAGATGAGTTGCATAAAAATGCCGTTAATGAGACCTTCACATTCCGATAAATTCTTGAGGGACATTTTCTCCTGACTCCGCCCCCGAAAGGAGACTGGAACACCACAAAATCCTTGTGAGAAGAATTTACTTCTATTTGAAGGCAGATAACGCCCTGGTTCCCCCCCCCCCCACCCCCACCAACCTCGAAGGTCAATGCGAAGTTGGAACAAAGGGACACCACAAAAAAAAATGATCCAAGGTTAAACTTAAGTAATGCACACACACACACACACACACACACACACACACACATGTGCTCTCCACAAAAGCGTGGTACCAAATTTTTAAAATTCATATATCTAAAAAACTAATTAACCAACCCTTATATATACTGTATATAATATATATATATATATATATATATATATATATAGCGTGCCCGAGAAAGAAGCAAATTAAACCAAAACTTTGTATCTGTTAAACAAAGCGGTATAATGCATAACTATTTTGCGACAATTAAATAAAGCAATCTTTGGTTATAATATCCAAAATGTTTGGTTAAATAGTCGCAAACCAATAAATGTAGTTAATTGAATCGTACAATAATTGCGCCAACCATGTTTATGCTTCTGGTAACAAACTTAAATGGTTCGATTAATAATTTAGATTTGGTTGGCAAGTACTTTGCTTGTCTCAAGCTCTCAACCAAATATATTTTTCTTTGTGATAATACCCAGATCCTCCAATCATTTCGGCAACAATGCGCGTACGCATCTATTCAAACGATTCCCAAACCCCTGGATTGAAAGATGGGGCAGCATCGGTGGTCACCAAAGTCACCTAACCTGTGTAACACTTTTATGTGGCCGTATTATTGCTGCAATTAACACCGTCACCTTTCATATTTGGAGAAAGGTACAATACCGATTGAATGTGTGTCGAGATACAAGTAATTAATACACATTCGAGATTGTCTAATTCCCTAAATTAACTTGGTGGGTATATACCCTTTATATGCTATAAACCTTTCATATACAGTGTGTGTATATATATATATATATATATATATATATATATTAGTATGCGCCTCGGTGGTGTAGTGGTTAGCGTCGCTGACTACGAATCCATCGGCCCCGGGTTCGAGACCCATGACGGCAGCCGCGCGCAGCAAACCCAGCTGTTCATCCTTCCACACAAATAAAGAAAGTGGTTGGTAGATAAATGGGTGGCCTAGTGGTTAAGACGCTGGGTTGCTGGTGGGGCGTGGTTCGGATTCCACATTAAACTGTAGGTCTAAGGTGGAGTGAAAAGCTTGACCTTTGTCAGAATGAACAATTCGGGCGGAAGCTAACCAAAGGTCATATATATATCATCGAAAGAAAGAAAAAGTTATTTAAATGGAAAAAATGGCTGCATGGTTAAATAGCGTAAATATAAGCAATGCCTCGCTTGGAACGGATCTGTTTCGGATTCCAGACTGCTTCGTCGGTCTGAAATTATACTCGACTAAGGTTCGAGTCTGAATGGCTTCCAATTTTCCATTTAAATGCCTTTGCCTTTCTTTCATTCTTACATAAACGGTTATATATAATATATATATATATATATATATATAAAACCGTATATAACCATATATATACACACACAGTATATATATATATATATATATATGATGCAAACACACAAGGAAAAAAGAAAAATTATTCCAAGGTCTTTCGTGTATTCAGAAGTACACCTCGTCAGGGAATGAAGGGAGAAAGCGAAATGACAAAAATATATACCTATGTACAGCGGGACAGAAAAATGTGTATATATATATATATATATTTAAGAATGAGATTACGGCATATGCTTACAGGGGGGGGGGGGTATATTTCACAAATTTAGGAATTTATTATATAACCTCGGAAAAGGCTGTCCCAAACCAGTCTGAGAAATGGTGAGATGGTGTACAGTGACGAGCCCGCTGCGTGTAATGTATTTGGTTTAACCTTGTTCTCCTGTTAAAGGGGACTTATTATCCTCTGTTAGTAGCATTACTACCCGTCTCAGTGGCCTCACAGGTCAAACAACCACCAACCAGTGTGTCCCGATAGTCAGGATTTACTGGGACACGCATATCTTACAGTCCTGGGTACTCCAACTTTTAGAACCGATGGTACAGTGTAAATTGATCTGACCTAAATATGGCTGTACCTGTTGACCATGAGGAAAGGGTGCCTTCGTCAGGGCAAAATTAATTTGGTCAGACATCGTATTATTTTTTATAATTAAAATGGATCGGAGTTAAACATGTTAGCTGATATTTGGAACACGTATTCAAAGTTTGAATGGATATGCATTCGAAGCAGCCAGTTTATATATATATATATATATAATTATATATATATATATATATATATATATATATATATACCGTTTGTCCCTTGCAAACTCCAAAGCCAGTGTTAACATTTGTTTTAATTTTTTACTGGATTTTATATTTGTCTTCAATGTAAATTTTCCAGTTATATCTTCTTTCCACACACACACACACACACACACACACACACACACACCACACACACACACCACACACCACGCATTCATTCATTTATGATATGTAGATTCCTGTCTTCTATTTCATTTCCCCGACTCGAGTGGTTGGAAATTGGATTTAGGCTGGGTAGGTCTGGGCTGTGGCAACCAACTACTTTGTGATTGTTCGTGCTCAGATGATTCTCTGAAGACGTTACGACTATCCCCCTCCGTGTGGGGAAAGGGAATTCCTGATGTGACCTGTTCCATTTTCCGGACACCACCCTGCAAAACGTTTATCTTCAGTCTCAAATGATTCGACTCATTTCAACAAAAGTTCGAATGAACAACTCGAATATCGCAGAAAAGCGAAAGGCTGAAATTGTTGTTCTTTTTCTACAGGTGATCTACATAAAGTTTAGGAAAAAAGTTCGCCTATGAAATAAGATTGCTAAAACGTATAAAATTGATGATATAATTTTTTTTACGTTACTCCTTTTGGTGGTAGTAAGAAAATTTCCTAAACAAAACCCTTTTTTTTTTTCTAGGCGAACTTTTTTCCCAAAATGTATATACATAAATCACCTTGTAACGCGTTGAGTCTGAGACTTTACTAAGGCGTAACTACTAATTCATCCAACACTCCTTACAAAGTGATCGGGGTATCGTCCTTTAAACCATACATTTAAACCATACGTTTAAACCATACATTTTAACCATACATTTTAACCATACATTTAAACCATTTAAACATTTACTCGCTTAAAATTAAATCTGAAATTTACCATATAAACAAATAATAATAATTAGTCACGAGGGCCAGAAACTGGCACAGCGATCAGGCCATTTAAACGCGGCCTATTGCATTAACTCCAAGTTTATTATTACCACCATCATCTGGATTCAAACCCCCGATCTCAGAGTGTCTTCACTTCGCTTATTGGAAAACGGGGTTACCCACTGAGTTACGGACGCTGACATAGAAAAAGTAAGTCCCGAATGATTTTGAAATTACAATACGGGAAAAGTTATGGAGATAAGAAAGAATGTCGAGTCATCGGTTCTTCGAATTAATAAGAAAAAGATAAAACGAGATTTATTTTTATTCAATAAAATATTCAACAGTAAAATCTACTCCATTGATTGTCGAAAAAGATCCCGAATCAGAACGCGACTAGAAACATTTCCTGATTCCGAATTCGACTGTTTTTGTCTTTGATTCGAAATCCATTTTCTAATCGAAATGAAATACCTTTAAATTTGAACTGAGATTACGCCTACCTATTATATATTATATATATATATATATATATATATATATATATATATATATATATATACAGGGTGGGCCGTAAGTTTCCATACATAGGAAAATAAACATTTTGTTATGGACAACCATTTTTATTTATATAATATGCTCTACATGGTTGCCATTGTTTTGAAAACACATTTCAATACGTGTTCCCCACTGTTGATGAACACGCATTAGCACAGTTGACGTTATGCTTGTAATGGCGTTGGTGATACGTTCCTTTAGATGATTTATGTCTCGTATCTTTTCCTGATACACCATGGCCTTCAAGTGCCCCCAAAGATAGAAATCAAGGGGGTGAGATCTGGGGATCTGGGAGGCCACTCCACAGGACCACGCCGACCAATCCAAGCATCCGGAAACTGCTGCTGATCCAAATACCGACGCACGTGAAGACCATAATGAGGTGGAGCTCCATCTTGCTGGAAGTAAACTGGGAAGTTACCTTCCTCGTTTAGCAGGGATGGGAAAATCTCTTCTTGCAACATGTTAAGATACCTTTCGGCATTAAGATTTCCACTGACAAAAATTGGTCCAATAATTCTGTCACCAATATCTGTCACCAATATCCCGGCCCACACCATCACTTTACCGGCACCTTGCATCTTCGTCGGACTCAGCCAGTTAGGGTTAGCATTACTCCAATAACGTATGTTTTGCCGATTAACCTCTCCATTGACGTAAAAATTTGCTTCATCAGTAAACAAGATCTTACGTCAAACGCATATTCTTAGGGTATCTGAAACATAAAAACAAACGTTTAATTTTTCCTATGTATGGAAACTTACGGCCCACCCTGTATATATATAAGTAATGTGAGATGAAGAGCTCATGAAAGTAACTCTCACCTTTACCCAGCCTGACCTTAGTGCAATAGGAGATTGACGAACGAAATTTCTATCATGTAGGTTACTACGTGTGTGTGTGTGTGGTGTGTGTGTGTGTGTGTGTGTGTGTAAATTATGGGTTTCTTATTGGTAAAAATTAAGAAAAAAAAAAATTATTCAGAAAAAATTAGAAGTGACGGACTTTTACAATATTTTTTCAATATTTTTCTGTACAATTTAGATATTTGATTTGGACTTAATATATTCACAGTATTATAATCTGAATATGATGTTGAAAGCACGGAAGCTTTTTAGGCAAACTTAATAGGGTTCATTTTACTTATTACGTAAGAAAAATGGAATTTACAA
>JAJOZX010000447.1:705000-745000 GCA_023014485.1 Bathynomus jamesi
TGAAGTATTTAAAAGTGAAATGAGGTTAAGTGAAATGAATTTAAGTGAAATGAGTTTAAGTTTAAATATAAACTTAAGTTTATATGAAAGAAACGTTTCATAACATTTCTCTTAAAAACGTTTGACTTTCAATTTATATTCATTTAAATGCAAAAAACTTCACTTTTTTTCTACGTGAAGGTCAAAATATGAAAATAAAAACACACTCTAATAGACAGAGTTTATTTCCACAACAGTTTCGATGCCCACTGGCATCCTCCTCGGGTGGATACAGAAAAACGAATGACATTTTCTGTATCCACCCGAGGAGGATGCCAGTGGGCATCGAAACTGTTGTGGAAATAAACTCTGTCTATTAGAGTGGGTTTTTATTTTTATATTGATTTCTTTTTGTAATTGACTATGTATCCCTATCAATTAACTTCCTGTAATTTACTTTATTAAAGCAATTTATCAGTTTAAATGCTTGAATTAGTTTTCCTCCAAATCGACGCTTTTCAAGCGAATTCATATCTAGTTCAGTTAATCTTCCTTCAAGTGTTTTACATCTTCGTTCTAGATTCATTTTGATTCCTCTAGTATGAATCCTTCCTAAATTACCAGTGGTTTTTCTCAAGTATAGGCTGTAGGGTAAGCCTACTGTATATCAAGAAGCCTAGGTCTAAGGCTATTCTCAAGGTCACAGCCCGTGAAAATCTTGAAAAACTTGAAAGATTTTACTAGCTAAGGTATAGTCAAGTAAGTAAAATTAATAAATGCATGGAAGACACTTAGAAGACCTAAGCCTACATGGAATAAATGAATAAATACCCAATTTGGCAGTTATAATAATTGTTTTCTCCTCTTTTCGAGAAAGCCTTTAAATATAAATACTAAATAAGCTGTGTCACAATTTCAAAATATTTTTAACCCCATGCGCATGCGTCTAGGAGCAAATAATAGAGAATTAACTATTATGCAAATGAAATTTTAATTCTATACTTTTATAATTTGAAACATTTAAGCACCGTTTGCAAATATTTGAAATATCTAGTAAACATTTCAAAATAGCTATATATATATATATATATATATATATATATATATATATATATATATATATATATGCTGAATAAAACCACGAAGGGAAAAGAAACACAAAGTGGTGCTCAAGCGCTTTCATCTAATGACATCCTCAGGAACACTCATTAGACGAAAGCGCTTGAGCACCACTTTGTGTTTCTTTTCCTTTCGCGGTTTTATTCATCATAAATATTTTTCACGTGTTACTGTCGTGAAATAATTTTCATATATATATATATATATATATATATATATATATATATATAACCAAACGTTCAGTACCATTTAAAGTGTAAACAACTGAAGAACGACTGAAGGCAAAACAAAACCCAAAAAAGAAAACAGAAGCAAACCAAAAAAAAAAACCAAAAAAATCACCTCTTCCACTTGTTTACATATTGTTGCCTCCATCCCCCAACTCCCTTCTTAGTGTGTGTGTGTGTGTGTGGTCTGGAAATCCCTCTTTGAAATAGGAATATAATTTGATGACCCTTCGCGCTACTTGTTCAGACTCTTCCAAATTTCTTTTAAGAGAGGTATAATGTAAAATTTATTAAGTAATAGAAAGGCCCAAGAAATACATAAAATTTCATGTTTTAGATTTTTGGTGGAAATATATTGTTTTTTGTCTTTTTTTAAAATTTTATTTTGTATAATTGAAGAGATGAAAAGATAAAGTTTAATTGAATTATTATTTTATGTATATATATATATATATAGCCTTACAGAAGCTATTGAAACTGGTACATACGCTATTTCTTATGTTATTCCATAACTCACCTGGATCATTTAGATCACCTGAATCTTTGACATGGATAATGTATAGCCAAGCACGTGTTTTCTCTTCCGCAAATACTTCAATCCATCTTCTCTATATCGCTTTTGTCACTTTCTCTGAATTGCGTCTTTCGTATCGTCGAACAGATGACGTCAAATGAATATTACATGAGTTCCAAGGTCATCGACTCTCACGCCACTTAATTGAAGTTGGTAATTTTAAGTGGATTTGGAAAGTGGCGTTAGCATATGAGGTTTTATCCTTTCTATTTGATTCTAATTTTAACTTTATTTCACCCTTTTTGACAAAATGATGAGAATAATTCAAAGCTTTTCATCCATGAAGCTCATTTCCTCACCACGTGGGAGTGAGCGTGCCCTAAGAGTCACCTGAGCGAGAGCAGAAATAAGGTAAGTGGCTGGCGCAACCACACCCGATGATTCCAGTGGCTCTGATCGAACCCGAATCTTGCCTCTCATATTCCGTAACTAGTGAGCTATCGGGAACTCAATTTAAAGCGTCTTCATTTACAATACTATTTCTGGTTGTTCTGTGAAGCCTATTTACTCTCCCAATAGGACGCACAACTCTGTTAAACTTTCCTCATGGTTGTCCAAACGCTTCTTACTTTCTATACGGAATATCTGTCTCTAGTTCACAACCGAAGAAATTCGGGAGAATTTCTTTACTTAAGGTTTTTGTAATATGGATTTAAAAAGCAAAGTTATTATGAGCTCGAGTTTTTCATCCTCGTTTACCAAAGTACCAGTTAATGTCGGCCTCGGTTTCTCGAGGATTACTTGGCCGACGAAGATGATGTTCATGGTTATGTTCAAAAATCTCATGAGTGAGTAACAACACCACAATTTTACAGAAGGAATGTTGACGATTGTTTAAACCCTAATTCTTACGATGGGAAAGAAACAGAAGTGGAGTCTGATTTATTTGTACAATTTTGGGCCAACGCAAAAATAAAATACGCAAAAATAAAATACGCAAAAATAAAATACGCAAAATAAAAATACGCAAAATACGCAAAATAAAAAAAAAATAAAAAATCTGGGTACGTGACGCTTACGAGATTTTGGAATATCATTATCATGGTACGTTTCTGTCTTCGATCAATACTTGTCTTTTAATGACACATTCTGTAAACACATTGAAACACCGCTTTCCGTTAGATCAGCGAGGTTAAGCGACATTGCGTCTATTCATTAGTTGGATAGGTGACCGTCTTCCGCATTTAGATAATGCAGTGACTCGTGGTTCCCATCCCGAGTAAGGCGGTAAGTCCTTTCTGTTACCTACGTTTGGATTGTAACATCGATGAACAATCGCATACCACCATTATTGATCATCTGTAATAACTCCTACTCAGAATACTTTCATATGTAGTCGGGATTTTGTACAGTACCTTGTGAAACGCGTCCCACTATTTATATTGGTGAAACATCCGACGTTTGCACTAATACAAGTTTACAACAGAAAAGGTGCCATTCTTATAACTTATTGTAGATACAAAGAAAGAAAGAAATCCCTAAACTTGTTTGTTGCACCTTCAAAACCCTTCAGAAACACCGAATATAAACTTGAATGTATTTTATTCATAATCCAACTGAATTTTATTAGGAAAAAGAGTTCAAACTTCAAAACAGTCCATCATCACGAATAGTGACGTTATGAGTTGCGCAAAAGCGTAATCATTCTTTTTCCTGTTGTTAACTTGAAAACTCGATGGCAATTTTTTTTGGAGACTTCGCACTGAGAAAGTTTGGCTCCCTTCGAGTTTTTAGTTTTAATACTCGCGTTTTAGGACCGTTTTAATTTTTAATTTAAAATTTTAAAATATTTTAGGCCAATGAAGAACTTACTGTAGCTTCTTTCAGTTACTGTATTTGTTATTAAGGATATATACATATATACACTGTGTGTGCATATACATATATGGGTGTGTATGTGGACAGCAACTGGGTATATGTGATATAGCATGTAAGATAATTCAAAGATATACAGCGTATTTTTTTGTGAAGTAACATTTTGGTACCTCAGAACTTTAAAAGATCATAAAAATACAGAAACATATTTACTGTCTGCAATAAATATAGGTTAGCTCTGTGTAAGTTAGGTTGGATGAGGATAGATAGAGTAGGATACATTAGGTATCTCAGGGGGTTTATGCACTTCACAGACAACACTTCGAACCCGAACTGAGTTTTGGTTTTACTTATAACATACTTCTCAGGGGTTTATTATATGTATATATTTTTTTATTAATATTACTTAATGTTTTGCGCCTTTACAATAGGTGAAGGCTTTTGTATAAAAAAAATCTTGGCTCACTGTAATTGTTTTAGGATTTGGCCGTTCTGTAGCTCAGCGCTTACGGTGGTGTACTTTAAGCGGTGAAGCTCTGGTTTGTTCTCGCCTGCAGGTCTTAGGTTGGGTTAAGTTGGCCGCTTGCTCTGTTCATCATGCTTGGACTAAAGGTAACCATTGGGGCACACTAACCCCGACATCGTGGCGAAATGAGTTTCCTAACTGTCTTATAATTTAAACAGCGATAAATAAACTATCACTATTAAACACCAAACTTTAATTATAAACTGCGTCTTAACTTATAATCTCCAATTTGCGGCATTCGCCCTTGGCCCCTCCTTCGTACATAATAAAAAATACGAATATTCTTTTTTGTTTGACTGCGCCAATTTGAGTTAGTTGAATCTTTCAAACGCAGCGTGTCCAAGCATCTCGAAAACTTTGAACCTCGATTTCGGCTCCTTCTTCTCCTTCTGTGGGGTTGGGGGAGGGAGTGGGGAGCTTGCGGGAGTTCGCCCTTGGCTCCTCCTTCCTGCATAAAAAAAACACGTAACATGGAGGTAAGAAAAAGAATAAGATTGGAGGTTTCCCGACTCGACTACGAGGATGCGTAACTTTTCTTATAAAGGTTTCGACCATTCCCTTAACCTCTTTTGGACCACTGGGTCGAATTTGTACCGTTTCCAATACACGCATTCATAACTTAACCCTACAAAACCTTCAGGCGTTAAGAGGTTAAAAAATGTCTGTGATAAATATTTATATAAACCACCGAAATAATAAGAAAGTTGACTTTGTTTGACTCAAGATTAATCTTTAACAAAATATCCTCAGAAAAAAAGTAATTTTTTTCAGAAAATTGGAAAAGGTTCGTAAGAAATTATTATTATTATTATTATATTATTATTATTATTATTATTATTTATTATTATTATTTGTGAACTCAAGCAGGAATCACAACGATGAGATGAATTACACTTTCTATATCATTCCCTGACGAGGTGTATTGCTCAATACGCGAAAGAACTTGGAATAATTTTTTTTCTTTTTCCTTGTGGATTCGCATCTTTCTTTATTATGTTTAAGTTTATGTAATGTACTCATTTGCTTTCCATTTCTTTGATATATATATATATATATATATATATATATATATATATATATAGGGTGGCGCAAAAGTCGCGCATCATAGGAATTTTCAGTGTTGACTATAATATATTATTTTTTTTCTTTTAGTTAGGGGATGGCTGCGAAATTAACAATAGACGAGAGGGTGTGCTTGGTTTTTAATGTATGAAATACCAAGTACAACAAGTCGATGAATCGGTACAGAATTTAAATTCTGTACCGCTTCATCTATTTCTTGTACCTGTTATTCCATACATTAAAAAAAGTTCACCCTCTCGTCTATTGTTAATTTCGCAGCCATCCCCTACCTAAAGAAAAAAAATAACATTATAATCAACACTGAAAAATTCCTATGATGCGCGACTTTTTCGCCACCCTGTATATATATATATAGTATGGGTCGGAAAACTAATCATTTTACTGAAATATATCTTATGTTGCGTTCTGTCATTACCAAGGAACCGAGAGTAATATTGTATATTAAACCTAATGGCTTACTTTATGGACCAGATCTATTTCATATACTATATATTATATATATATATATATATATATATATTATATATATATATATATATATATATATAATATATATATATTACTTAAAATTCTTTAGTGCTTCAAGTATTTTGAATTGTCAATTTTGAGTAGATGAGCCATCGCAGTAATAAATGGGACACTTAGTAAACGTCAAAAACGTTTATAAGCGTTAAAAAAACGTTTATGAAGTTCAATAAATATCTCATTTCTTGATGGGGTGCTTTGAGAGGGATTGTGTGGAACTGGACTCGTAAGGAAAGCATAAAGACATCTGCCGTATTCTCTGTGCTCGTCAACTGTAAATCTAAAATGGCGAGTTGGTTTGCCAATATTGAAGAAATTTCATTCCTCACAAGTGTACAGAGAAGTGACAGAAGTAAATAGACACCTTTCTTTTTTTTTCATAGTTTTTTATTTGTTAATAAAGTCAATGAATAATAACAGATTTAGTGAATTAATATATTTAAAATCGCGTTGTTTACCCCTTCATGTAATGGTGACACACACGTTCTGGCATTCCATTGATGAGCTTTGCCATTCGTTCTTGAGAACAATCATCGTGGTGTATATATTACCGATGCAACGGGTAGCGCTTTTACAGGGTAATCGGGTACGGGTACCCGAAGTGTAATACCCGATCGGGTATTGAATACGTTCCAAAATTTGTTGGTTTAGTACCGCGACTTATTAACTGTGTGCAGTTCAAGCACTTGGCTTTACTATTATCTAATTTATTAATGACAAAATAGTCCCAAACCATACTACGATTTGCCATTTTGAATGTCTTATTAAAAAATATTATACAAAAAATATATGAAGAAAACCTGCAAAACAATAAAATTAAAATTAAATTACAATTTGGTTTTTACTACCCGTACCCGATTTTTTAGCAATTACCCGATCGGGTCGGATATCATCGAGTAGTACATTACCCGATCGGGTCGGATATCATCGAGTAGTACATTACCCGATCGGGTCGGGTACCCGTTCGAGTACCCGTGACATCCTTAGTATATATATACTTTTGTCAACCATCTCTATATATGGATAAATGCCGAGCTCGGAATTTGAGGGTCTTTCTATAATGATCTAGTGGTACGATTATTGAGGTTTCGCCGTGGCCACGTCGCAACGCTGTTTCTCGTTTGATCAGCGAAGTTCAGACAGACGTGGGTCTTTTTAGTCCGTTCTCCGCGTTCAGATGTAGCGACCCGAGGTGCGGATCCTACGACAGTGACGATTCTGATAAGAAAAGATTTTATCTTCAATATAACATTTGCCATTCATTGACTGGAAACCGTTAATGAAGAAGTTTCGAGATATTTTTTTACCAAAAAGATTACTCCACTACATCTGCGAATTATCAAACTTTATTTCAATCATGTATATATAATATATATATATATCTATATATATAATTTATATACATTCATTATAAAATAACGGCAAATGATGAAAATAGGGACATGTTTTTGGGACACCCTATATATATATATATATATATATATATATATATATATATATTATATACATATTATATAACTTTCATATGGCCATTATTCGTCGGTATGGTGCTAATTTGATGCCGTTGCTGTTGGCAAATTTCTTGATGCCAACTTTCCTCAGTGTTAGATAAGCCGTGGTGGACCGATGTCATGATCATATACTGATTAATAAGAAAGATAGGGCCAATTAGTTTCGGAAACAGTGCCCATCAACAGTGCCTAATAGGGTGTCCCATTTTTGACCAACTTCTCTTTTTCCCGGGTCCAACCCCCTAATATCATTACGCCTGTCGCTCTAAGTAAGAAAATAGCAATTATTTTCCAGTTGATGAAAATTTCGGACCCCCTAGGCCTACACAACCAATTTTCCCCTTTTCTTTAAAAAAAAAAATTTGATTTTCGGAAGTCTTTCGGTTATAAATTTCTTGCATTTTATTATAACCTCATTCGATATACAGTTTTGGATAGAAAATTAAAATAGCTATCGATTGATAGCTAATTTACTATGCTTTTGTGCCAAAATAGAAAATTAAAAGGCAAAAATGTCTATTTTTTAACATTTTCTTCTACATTTTGCCTTGAGTGGGATTTAGAGAATAGGTGTTAACGCCACCTATGAAGCATCATCCGAATGCAGCTTCGCGGCAATGGGCCTTGGAATATATTTGAGACTCACAATATTTCCAAGGTGGGAACAACTCAAGAGATTGAACATTTCATGCCAGCTCTTGAGCCCAATTGTTTTTTTTTATTTAACAAACATATAATACCTTGAACAGGAAAAGTACTTAGTAAAGCAAATGAATGTATGAAATAAAATGTGAATACTGATAAGGATTGAAGCTATTCTAGCAGTTGAACTAAGGAATTCTTTTTAAAAGATGGCAACAAACTTCTTTGATATTCTCCAACTTGCAGTTGTCTTTGTTCTTCATCTGTTGTGATTTAATTTGCGAAATCTTCAATTAATTGTACTCCATGCTCGGCCGTATCATTAACAACCTTAACACTGTGTACAAAATTGGAGATTTGAATAAAATCTCTGTCCTCTTTCCATGTTTTAACAGGTTTTTTTAACCATTTTCCATTGCTATGTAGAACATCAAGGAAACACCAAGATTTTGGTCCAGCTAGGGAAGATAGTTTGGTTGATTTATTGATCAAAGGAAATACTGGTTTGCCACTTTGGGCATACGAGCTGTTTTTCTCATATCATTTCTATGTGATCTAATAATTTCTGTAGCAATGTTTCTTTTCTCTTCATCAGATATACGTAAAGAAAATAATTAAAATATATATATACACACACACACACACACACACACACTATATATATATATATATATATATATATATATATATATATATATATATATATATATATAAAATTGGGTGTAAACAATGTGATTCCTTTTACATAGGTCAGACGGGAAAGGATTTGCACACACGTATAAAACAGTATCAATATTCCGTTAGAACAGGACAGTTGTCCAGTGCTCTTTTTGTCCATTTGTCAGAGTTATCCCACTGTATTGATTGGAATAATGCTTCAGTTTTATTTCATTCTAGCAACATTGTCAATAGAAATATTCTTGAGTCTGCCATTATCCAACTTTCAAATAACTTCAACATAAGCAAAGGTCTTTTTCAACTCGATCCTGTTGTTTTGAATTCCTTCAAAACAAATTTAGATAAAAAGGGTAGGACGCTAAATCTTTGGTAAACTTGTACGCTACTTTAACTTTTAATCTTCATTTTATTTTTATATATATCGAAACTTGACTCTAAAAGGCAAAGTTTTAAAACCCGGGTAGATTTCCAGTATAAATTTGTATTTTTAATTCATTTGATCTTGTGCTAAAAATCGATATTTTTCCTTACAAATCTGTATGCCTCTTTGTTAATCCTCTAATCTTTAATTTTAATTTTTACTTTTACTTCTCCGTTTATTGCATATATATATATATATATATATATATATATATATATATATATATATATATATATATATATATGTATGTGTATAGATATGTATGTATATATATATATGTATGTATGTTTGTGTGTATGTTATTTATTTATTTATTTTTTTCTTTCTGTAACCTATATATAGGCCGTAACCTTTTATGTACTTCAGTGTTCCTGAGAATGTCATTAGACGAAAGCGCTTGAGCACCTTTTTGTGTTTCCTTTCCTTCGTGGTTTTATTCATATAATATATATATATATATATATATATATATATATATATATGGTTTTATACGGCTTTAGGGTTGGAAATGGAGAAAAAATGTTAAGAAAATGAACATTTTTTGCCTTTTAATTTTCTGTTTTGGTACAAAAGCATAGTAAATTAGATATCAATCGATAGCTATTTTAATTTTGTATCCAAAAATGTACATCGAATGAGGTTATAATAAAATGCAAGAAATTTATAATCGAAAGACTTCCGAAAATCAACAATTTTTGAAAAGAAAAGGGGAAAATTGGTTTTGTAGGCCTAGGGAGTCCGACATTTTCATCAAATGGAAAAAAATTGCTATTTTCTTTCTTAGAGCGACAGGCATAATGATATTAGAGGTTGGACCCGGGAAAAAAAGAAGTTGGTCAAAAATGGGACACTCTAGTGCCTAAACAGAACTTTAAAAAGCTGCCAATTCATAAATAATAAAAACACTAGTTTAAAACGCTAAATATAGATGTAATATAGAGTACAGTGATTTTCCTAAAGCGTTCGATAAAGGTGATCATGGGATTGTATACGTACTTAAGAGAACAGGAATTACTGTACTGGGAAGTTGGAACGATGGATATTCAATTTTCTGACCCAGAGAACTCAAAGATTAGTAAATGGACCTAAATCTGAAGTTACAGAAGTCATAAATTCTGTTCCATAAGGTACAGTATTAGCTTCCTTGTTGTTCATAATTATGATTACAGACATAGATTCAGATATTAAAGACAGTGTCGTTTCCTACTTGGTAAGGAAATATCAAAAGGTGACATAGAAAAACTACAAAAATGTCAGTCAGACACTGTTCTGGTTTGAGTGCAAGACAACAATATGAAGTTCAATGACGAAAAAACAAACTCATAAAATAGAGTAACAAAAACACAACAAAACAAATAGATAACAAACAACAAACCCACAAGTCAGTGATCTCGGAGTAATAATGTCATCGGATGAAGGATTCAGAGAACACTATAAATTAAAATTACAGCAACTCCAAAAATAATAGGAATTACCTGGAGGAGATTCCATAGCAGGAAAGCAAATAGTATACTGAAATTGTGGAAGAATTTAGTCTCAACAGTAACTGAATATTGCTCAGTACTCACAAGCCCATACAAAAAAGGAGATATAGCGAACATAGAAGCCCTGCAAAGGGAGTTTTACGTCTAAGATATAGGAAACAAAAATGAAAATTAAGATTGCTGATCACGACTACAATTTCTTACACTCTACCCACTGGAAAGACGATCCATGAAAATAAAGATACGAAAAATAATTGCGGGACATGTTCCAAATTTCAGAAATGAAATCAAAGCACACTGAAGTGAGAGAAGAGGTAGATTTTGTACCGTCCCGTCTATGGAGGGGCAAAGGCCACGAAAACGAAAGTGGAAAATACCCTCAGAATACGAGGCCCGAATCCCTTCGGAGTGCTGCCAAAAGAACTGAGAAACTTTCAGCATACCAACTTGAATAATTTCAAGAACTAACCGTACAGGTTCTTGTGCAAAGTCCTCTGACCAGCTATGCTTAGCTAGCTACGAGGGCAGGATGAGAATGGAAGGCAACTCTCTCCTCTATCAAATTCCCCAAATGAGGGGGGGTGCTGCAGAGAATTCGACCGTCGTTCGAAGACGACTCAGGTAAACTAAAGTAAGTAATATTATTACAAGTATTATTATAAGCTCTCTCTCTTCTCTCTCTCTCTCTCTCTCTCTCTCTCTCTCTCTCTCTCTCTCTCTATAAAGCATAAGACTTTCTTTGTATATGTTTAAAAGAAATGTTTCATTAGACTAAAGTCGAATGTTTGAGGTTTTGTAAACATGTTCTTTTCTGATACCAAAGAAAAGTAATTTTCCAAAAGTTAATATAGAAAATATAATAAAAAAAACCTTTGTTAATAAAATTAATAAAAAAGGCGTATACTTAGTTAGCTTTGGTTGCCATGGAAACGGGTTTTCATAAAAATATTAATTATTAGAAGTGTGTAAAAAAAAAAAGAAGTCTTTTCAGTTATAAATTCCTTTCCTTTGTTCTCACTTTCAATTTATAACGTGGATGTCTGTCTATCTGGTCTGTCTATCGAAACATCTAAATATCTATTTGTCTGTCTATCTAGTTATTAATTTGTCTCTTTCAATCTGGTTTTCTTCATATCTATCTACAGTATAAATATATAGTTTTGTACCGTTTTTGGCTCTATGTCTGACTTCTCCATCCAAGGAAATGAAAAGTTTAGTTAATGACATAAACCTTTCATTGACATTTTATTAATTTATTTGTGGCCTTTATTAAATGTCTTATTTATTGCTAGGATTATATTTATTTATTTGTATATTCGTTTCTATTTGTGTCTATTCGTTTCTATTCGTGTCTGTTTCGTGTCTATTCATGTCTATTCGTGTTTATTCGTGTCTATCCGTCTATCCGTCTTTCTGCCTCTTTTCCTCTCATTTTACTCGTTAGGGTAACCTATATTGGTATAGAGCGTCGGTTATTAATCTGAAGTTCCTGGGTTCGAATCTCGGCTTTGATTTCATAATCCTGCGATTAAGGGGATTTTCTTGATTTCCTTTGGTGGGCTACCAGTTCGGATCCCACGTGAAACTGTAGGCCCCTCTCAATCACGTGGTCTTTATAAATGTTACAACAGAGGTTAAGCAATACAAAATATTATTTACAATAAACGATTCAATTTTGATCGTGCTGCGTGTGTAAATGTAATATGTCAGAGAGAACAAAAGGTACAAAATCGATGCTCGTTTGTTTTATGAACTTGCATTTATTATAGATGTGTGAGGAAAATAAGGCCTTGGGCTAATGTATCGTACTGTAGTGTTTGATGAAGAGTTAAATCAAGTTCTGAAAGCTTAAATACGGTCGGTTCAAACAAGCATTGTTTGGATATACACAATACGACTATTACGAATATTGCATGAAACGTTCTTTAAAGTCAGCGTTCAGAGATTAGAAGAGAAGGAAGAGGAAATGACCTCTTACAAAGCAGTAAAAAGTTTAGAAACTCTTCCACAAAATCACATCAAAGCACTTTCGTTGCAATGTTAACGAGAAAGAGATTAAAATTTGAAAACTGTATATTAAAACGTTGTTTTTTTTACATTATTATATTAAATTAGGTGTATTAAAAGAGTCGAATACGGGTAAATCTTCAACATTTGTTCGAAGTCAACAATTAATGCTGGTATAGTCCATTGATTTTTTAATGGTGCGTTTATATGAGATTTGGGTCCTAATATCCATAGACTTTTTAAATATTTTGGTTTTAAGTGAAATTTTATGAAAGATTACCATAGATTATTATTTTCACTACAAATAAGTATTGCCATATAGCATATGCATTACTGGAATATACTGAGAACCTTTATTTCAAATTTAATTAAAAGATTTTTCTAAAAATTATAATGAGTTTTAGAGTAAAAAATAACGTAGAATTTCTTTCGAATTGCGTTGTAGGTTCCTGGAACAGGGTGCCATGATGATAATAATAATAATAATAATAATAATAATAATGATAATAAGTCAGGAGGGCTACAAACTGGCATAGCGCTTAGGTCAGACGAACATGGCCTACTGCACTAAATGCCGAATTATTCTTAACCAGCACCACAGGGAAATGAACTCCTAATCTCATTATCTTCAGTACTATACGTTGGTTTGATCAGAAATAGCTGAGCCACACTTAGCTATTTCTGAGCAATATTCAGCCATTCATCTGCCCATTGAGATCTATTCAGCTATTCCTCCGCCACACTACATGAGGCACACTCAGGCACAATCAGATTCCTGAGCCACATTGAAACATACTCAGCCGCTAAGCCGCGTTCCTCCACACTGCAGAAAAAGACATAAACAACCTCAAAGGCTTAAATGTTTATCTTCTCAAACTTAATGTCCACAAATTTAAAGTCAACAAAATTTAAACTTTTACAGAATGAATTACAGAGACCTTTGCAAGTAAGTCGACTCGGAGCTTCAATCAATAAATTACAAGTAAATACTTTTTTCTGATCAGTTGCGGAGAAGGAAGAAGGAGAGTAGGATTAACCAAAGGGCATTATAGGCCGGGCCCTTGGAGAGCCCTGCGAGCCCTGCGATTTGCTATCTCTATACATTTTTTTTTATTTTGCAATGTTATTATTTACTATAAATTTTATTACTTATTGTCATTTTTAGTCAAAAGATTAGTTTTTTAAATACCCTAGGTTCCCCCCCCCCCCCCCCCCGAACTAAGAAAATAAAACGAAAATAAAGATTATTTTATTATTATTATTATAAATATTTTTTTATATTCGTAGTACATTTATAAACTTGTGTATTACAATGACTAATCAGTGTAATGTTGAAGGCACCTCAAAACGCTTTGTTACCTAATTAATTTTCATCCTTGTTTCGAACACTTTTCGTCCACTTGACATTCTTCTTAAAATCGTTATAAACTTTTTCTAAGTTTAGAAATAAAAATGAGTTCTCAGTTTCTCGTTTCGAAACTTTGTACAATTTTAATGAAGTGTTATTGAGTTGTGTGTACTTAGCTTTAGTTTTGGTATTAATGAAGCGAATATTGTATCTAGTGTTGAAAGGAGTGAAGTATAGTATTGGATACCTTTGTTGGTGACGCGTACTTTGTAGTTATTGTGGTTGAAAATAGGATTTGTGTCGCGGTTACTTTTAGTGGATGATCTTCTTGGTGCGGAAAATATATGTATACCATCGTCCACCAAAGTCGGGATACATTAGGCCATAAATTACACGTAGCACAATGTATTCGCCGTAACTTATTGTACAAATGAGTGATATAATAATGCCTACTTGGGAAGTTCGTTGGTCCTTTTGATCCACTGGGGAACACAACTTTTGGTGACTTAGATGTTAGACCTGTTTCTGGGTACATTGCGGTCGCTGATTCTAAAAATGACATTAGTTTTTCTCCATCAGCTCTGCTTATCAAGATATGATATATATCTATATATATTTCTATATAATGTATATATATTATATAATTGCTGACTGGCAATCACTGTTGTTGTCAATTGAATACAAAAGTATGATGAATGTCAGCAAAAATAGTGTATTAACATCAAACAAGCATAAGGTACGAAAAATATTTCTTAAATTCAAACAAGCTTGAGACACGAACGGTAAAAAAAGTTCTTTCATTGAGACATCTCACATAAACCGCGTTTCTGAGATTTCTTGCGATGAGATGTGCCAGGACATTCGCGTTGGATGCTCCAGCAGTAATCTGCCATCATGTGAGTATCCCATCGTCAGCGGTACCGTTCTTCCATGGTCCTTAGTTCTTGGTGAAATCGTTCACCCTGTTCCTCGCTTAGATCACCGAGGTTATCTGGGAAACGATCCAAATGACTGTGGAGGTAATGCAGTTTGATGCTCATTTTACAGCCAAGTTTACAAAAAGAAGAGAGCATATTCTCCACTAGTTCACCGTAGTTATCGGCCTTATAGTTCCCAAGGAAATTCTTCACAACCATACTAAACGATGACCACGCACGTGCCTCAATGTTGTCCATTGAATCTTGGAAACGCGGGTCTTTCATGAGTTCCCGGATTTGCGGTCCATCGAAAATACCTGCCTTCAGCTTTTCCATGCTCAGCGCAGGAAATTTTCTACATATGTAGCCAAAACACGTCCCATCTCTGTTCAAAGCCTTTATAAATTGTTTCATGAAACCTAGTTTGATGTGCAGTAGTGGCAATATGATCCTTTCTCTGTCAACCAAAGCTTCTTTGATGATATTTTTTTCTCCAACCACCATGTTTTCTCTCAGAGGCCACTGTCTTCTCACCCAGTGTTCATCTTTAGCTCTACTGTCCCAGAGACATATAAAGCACGGGTACTTGGTGTACCCGCTCTGCTGGCCCAGGAGAAAATTCACCATCTTCAGATCCACACAGATCACCCATTGGTGGTCTCGGTATGATATCTTTTCTAGGACTAGGGCGACTGTCCCGTGTTCTTCTCTCATACCGACTGAGTGACCAATTGGGATTGATCTGTATCTGTTGCCGTTGTGTAGAAGAACACATTTTAGGCTCCGTTTGGAGCTATCTATGAATAACCGCCATTCACTTGGTGTGTATTCCGATATGCCCATTTTCATCAGCAATCCGCGCACATTGTTGCAGAAAACTAAATCGTTCTCTTTTGAGAAGAAGGGCAGTAAATCCTTTTCTCTGTCGCGATATAACGTGATTTTGGTTCCCGGCAGCAGTAAATTTTTTTCTCCCAGCCTGGAAGCTAACAATTCAGACGATTTCTTCGAAAGACTTAAGTCCCTTATGAGGTCGTTTAATTCGTGTTGACTAAAACCTTCTGCAACTGATGACGATCCTTCGAAATCACTGTCATTTTGCCCACATATGCTTTCTTTGCCAGTAGCAGATTCATCATCTTCTTGAGGGAGCTCTGGAAGATGGCTGAATGATGGGACAGGTATCTCATCTGAATGTGAAACAGGCCGTCTAGCTGAGTCTATGTCAGGATACGTCCATTTACTCCGGTTACGTCCATTGATGCCCTTTATATTCACCAAACAAAAGTAACAGTCATCACTGTGGTTTCTCTGTTCTCTCCATACCATTGGTATACCAAATTTCAGGCACCTCCTCTTTCCGTTGGTCCATTGCCGCAGATGCTCCGTACACGTTTTACAGAGGAGCCCATGGCTTATCTTGGTCCCCTAGTTGTACTTTGAAATAGGCAAAATAAGCTTTTTTCACAAAATCAGTAATAGTTTTTCTCTGTTCAATGAACGTGTACTCTCCGCAGATAAAACAAAACACATCTGGATGATTTAAACACTTTCTTCGTGATGAAGCCATGTCAACACCTGTAACAGGAAAGAATTCACGTTAGTACATGTACAATACACATGCAAAACATCAACATCAGCAAAATCATAGCTACAATTTAATTATACAGATGCATTTAGATTTACGAGCAACTCATAATACCGTTCCAGAAGGGTAATAAAGTAGGTAATGACGTATGCAATATCTCAAAAACTAGAGCTGCTAGAACAAAATGGATGATATTTTCTGAATCAGTGGCATGAAAATATCCAGAATAAGGTCTAAAATCTCAGGCACCAAGAAAACAATTTTTTTTTGTTCCCCAGTGATAAGTGTTCCATAGTCATAAATTCTTTGGTCCAAATGAGTTCGTCCATGACGAATTACTTCTTTGTGTTAAACCATAATTCTTTAGTTACATCATCGCAGAGTGTTGCAGTTCTCATTTTTTATATGCATTACATCTCAATCGTGTAATCTCGTAATCATATATCTCGTAATCATGTAATCTCGTAATCATATATCTCGTATATATATATATCAGGAATGTAGTCGAAACCACCATGGCCGAAACCGAGACCAAGACCGAGACCAGAAAAAAAGGTCTCGAGACCAGTCTCGAGACCAGTCTCGAGTCCTACATCACTGAGGAATATCGCATGACTTCTATCTCCCATTTACACTGTCATTTAACTTCGCGACGTCATCACTGATGCTTATAGGAATACATCTCGTCAAGCTGTTATTCGTTTGTATAATTAATTGTTACTAAACTCTTTTATACTGCCCATAGATAAAGGTTAGTTAAATATAGCCTTATATAAATCGACTTCCCTTGTAATACCATCTCAAGGTTCCAAATTCCAGCTTAATCCGACCACTTTCCAACCTTCAGTTAAATTCAATAAAAATGTCCTTATTTCCTATAGAATTCTTTTATATTATTATTTCCTTTAAAGTGAACTCATTTTTAGTAACTTTTTACCACCCTTAACCTGCCAGTCTGGCGCCCTTAAGCTTAAACTTCTGTAACCACATCAAGAAGAAAAGCTCTTAGCCTACAAATTACAATACAACTTTCATTGATGGACCCCCCGTAATTTCTCTATTCCAATTCCTTCAAATCACAGTAAATTTTAGGAATCACTCCACCCAAGTCCCGAAGAAATGCAATAATAATAAGTGCGTACGTTCGAGGCCCCTCCTAAAATAGGTGGACTTCGAACTTTTTCGTTTTCCACCTCCGGAAGTTATAAAAGATCGAGGAGCCTCGATGTAGGGGTTCTCTGCTCTTCTCTCGCGCTTTATCAACGCAGGCCCCGCGATCGATTGTTTAGTGACGCTACATTCTCTTAGAAATCAAACCTCTGCTGCAGTAGTAAATTTAAGAAAGAGTAAATCTGTAACTTTGTTCACTTTGAACTTGCTTCAACTTAGTCGTTAAATTCAGGTACCATTATAGTAATCCATAGTTTTAAGATTTTACTTTAAGTCTCAACTTAAGAAATATTTACATTTTCACTTCTTCCAAATTTCTCAAAAAAAAAAAAAAAAAAAAAAAAAAATTTACCGGATCAATCAATCATTCAAAATTAAACTTTAAATTTTCTTATAAATTCGTTTATTATCATCTATGAAATCTGTCTGTTATAATTAACTCAAAGAAGTGAGCTTCAGTGTTTCCATTCATCGTAATTACCTGGCTAACATAATTCTCTGTATAAATTATACTTATTACCTCACCAAAGCGTCAGACATTTCACTCGAAAGTAACATTCATTCCGAGAAGACGTAATTACCCGAGGTAAGAGTGATAAAAAGGCAAAAGTTATTAAGAAGCTGAGCGTGTCAAAGAGGATAAACTAGAACTCAGGAAGTGTTCTTTTGGGTTCCATAACTTCAAGGATGACGTTGTCGAGACTTCTTACGGATACAATTTTGTTTACAAACAATGAGATCCTCCAACTGGATTCAGATCATCGTCGAATTCCTCTGCGTACGAGCGGCAAACCCGCTCGACATAACATAAGTGTGTATATATATATATATATTATATATATATATATATATATATATAATATATATACAGGGTGTCCCAAAAGTCTCCATACATAGGGAAAATTAGCACTTTTTAGCAAAATGTAACTTTATTTACAAAACATTCTCTACATGATTGCCATTTCTTTGTAAACACACACGGATGCGTCTCTCCCACTCATGGTGAACTCGTGTTAACACATTTGGCGTTATGGACGTAATTGCACTTCGAATGCGTTCCTTTAGGCGATCCATGTTCTGTATCTTTTCCTGGTACATTACGTCCATAACACCAAATGTGTTAACACGAGTTCACCATGAGTGGGAGAGACGCATCCGTGTGTGTTTACAAAGAAATCGCAATCATGTAGAGAATGTTTTGTAAATAAAGTTACATTTTGCTAAAAAGTGCTAATTTTCCCTATGTATGGAGACTTTTGGGACACCCTGTATATATATATTATATATATATATATATATATATATATATATATATACTTCTTTCAGGTTTTATTATCGCTTGAAAAAAGTTCTCGCTATCTTTTTGTCCCCTTTTGATTTCGTAGCTGTAGTATGTGTGCGTCTTGCGTTTCGCGTCCCTTTGACCGCAAGGAGAGACATGCCATATGTTTCTTCTTTTTCTACATTTCCAAACAGTGTTTAGATGGTGAAACGCAAATTTGGAAACGCATATTTACATAAATACTTTTTCATATATTGTATATACTTGCATACGCCCCAATTTTCTCTCTCTCTCTCTCTCTCTCTCTCTCTCTCTCTCTCTCTCTCTCTCTCTCTCTCTCACACACACACACACATGCATTTGAATGGCATATCAACGAGTTAACAATGTATTTTATTTCTAGCCATTTTTAAAGCGTCATTGATTAGTTTTTGATTATATTTTCTTGACGTAGATTGCTTTAGTTTCAGTAAATTTATATATATATATATATATATATATATATATATATATATATATATATATATATATATAAAATTCATTGTTTTAGTGTACGCAATTATCGTATTCCATTTTCGTTTTTATGATGTAATAATTTTTTGCATTTCCCTTTCGCGTAACTGGTTTCATGTTAAATTTTCATTTCCCCTCGGTTTTTTTTTTATCCCAACCTAATTTCATCTGTATTTTACCATATGTAAATGACGCAGACACAAGCAAAAGAGTTCTCTGTTAGTTTGTTGTTCGCCCAATTTATTGTCATTTTAGCTTTATGTCGAGAAATAATACATTCGCGGTGTTTAAATGCTTTACATAAAAGGAATTCCTTTCCAGTGGATAAAATAAGCTTCATTTTGTCAATTTAGATTTTAATGACTGCACATTCTTTAAAACATTTGTTGCATTTATTTGATTTTCCAATTTAAACAATTTTCCAATTTATTTTTGTTTCGATTTTTACTTCGTTCGCCATTTTACTGGTTGTTGGTCACTAGCTCCCTGGTTCGGTTGGTTGGAGACTGGACTCGGGCTGAGAAAGTCCCGGGGGTCGACTCACATCATCACCGAGGTTGGAGTTGAGGCAGCCATTTACTCCGTAATTACTCGGGTTCAGTTGACTTTCTGAATTTATGACCACTCCTTCCGTGTGAGAAAATAAAGAATTCGGATGTTATCTATTACTTGTTAATCAGTGGTTCACAATTTATCGGCTTTGTCTTACATGAAAAGGTCATTATACAAAAGGAATTTTAAACTCTTATTCAATGTTTGCCAGGATTACCCATTTGTGAAGGTTAAAGCATATTTTCACTTCATTTATGCCAAAACAATACATAAAACATAATAAGACATATTAGTGTTTTTATATAATGTTACTTCATCATTTTCATTCAGTTATAAATTTATTCCACAAATATTTTACTTTCTAATAAATATAATCACACATATATATATATATATATATATATATATATATATATATATGTGTGTGTGTGTGTGTGTGTGTGTGTGTAGACCTAGAGTTGCGAAGAAAAATTCGTCGTCGTCCTTATATGCCTGTGTATGATATGCATGTATGTGTCGAAAGCTCACTGGTGAAGTTTTGAATGCTGATTGATGATAGATTTAAAGTCAGTTGGTTGGTGAAAATAATGCATTTTCTCAGTAAACCTCCATCCTTCATTTTAACGTATTATATATGAAATAGTAAATATATAAATGGTAGCGTTCTTGTAATAATTATTTCATTGAGTAAGGAAATATATATATATATATATATATATATATAATATATATATATATATATATAATATATATATATATATATATATATATATATATATATATATATATTACGAGTGTTTGTAAATATTTTATTATGTATGGAATATGCTTTATAACTGCGTATGTAAACTGTAAGTCCCCTCTGAAAGGAGAACTGGGTTGACCCAAATACTAAATCCATTACGTGTAGTGGGCAGCGGGCTCGTCACTGCAAACTCCTTCCATATTTCTCAGATTGGCTTGGAAAAGTCCATGACTGGTTTATAACAGTTCATAACTGTTACTGAACAACTTATCCAAATATAATTTGTATTTAAATCGATGAGAAGTTGGTTGTATAACTTACACAAAGAAGATAATAAACGACGAAAACGAAGAAAATTCATTAAAGTTAAGAATTAAAGAACGTAAATCAGTTCTTATTAACTTTAAAGTCAAATGCAAATCCTCTCTGTGGGGCCTCTTCCTATGTCAGAATTAACGCTTATAACTGAGCGTAAGCCGTGTAAGTAATATGTATAAATCAAGCTTAATATCGCATTTTCACTTATAATCCCAAAATTAAATTAGATAAACAAGATAATGTAACCGCTTATACTCCGTAACAGGGTTGCCAAACTTTTTTTAGGTTGATGTACCATTTTCTACCACCATGCTTTTCTAATTAAAGAAGGTGGTACTACCTAAGGAAATTTGTAGGGTGGGATTGTAGGCCCTAGAGTTGGAAACGAGTCAGGGGGTCACGGATCTGCGGGTCACTTGGGAGTGAATTCAAGACGGGTCCAGGTGGGTCAATGGTCATGAGGTTGACTCTCCTGACCCGTGAGCGAGTCAAGGCGGGTCAACAGTGATGTGGTCGAGACCACCATGGCTGAGGCCGAGACCGAGACCAGAAAAAAGGTCTCGAGACCGAGACGGAAACCGAAATCATATGCAATTTTTACATGTATTCAATATTGTGTAATGCCTAATTCCTAAGCTCTGCATTTCACATTCAGGAATAAAGATTGTAAAGAGGTTATCGAGTGACAATTGCAAAATTTACTCATAATTACTCATAATTTGTTCACAAGTTCCTAGTTTGTGACATTTTACAGCAGTCAACCGCCTACTTAAAACAAGATCAGTGTTCGTTGCACTTGAGGAACATCAACATACTCAGCAGTGATGTAGTCGAAACCACCATGGCCGAGACCGAGACCAGAAAAAAAAGGTCTCGAGTTCTACATCACTGCGTGTCAATGCTGTGATTAGGTGAGGTACAAATTTTTAGTCGAATTTTAAAAATTCGTATGTTTCTGCGTGTCGACAGCTTGTAGCCATAGTTACATATCAGTTTATCATAGCTTACCCATATAACTTTACACTAAAAGCTAAGGTGCAGTTATGCCGTAAAGCAGTAAAACCAGACAGATGAACAAATAAACAAGTAAGTAACTACATAGGTTACCGAAGTCACGATGCCTTGAGAAAAACTTCCGATTTAATAATATTTTAGTCAATTTAGCAATATTTCAGCCAATAATAATTTAGCGATATTAATTCTTGTCGTGTCTGCGGGTCGCGGGTCATGTGGGTCACCGTCACGGGTCAGGTGCTGGACGGGTCACACGAATCAGTCAAGGTTGGTGACCCGTTTCCAACTCTGGTTGTGGCGTTTAATCTTGAATTTTCAGCTTTATCTGAAAAGTTATATTTATTCTAATGATGACTCGACATTTGCACTGAATCAAACTCTTGATTTTAGCCTCGCACGTTATCGTTATTAATTTAAAATCTATCTGGACAGTAAATTGGATACCATGGAAACCCTCATTCGGAAATGTTGCCAGGTATTCATTTACAACTAATATTACTTTTAAAAACATTACCATGAAAGTAATTAGCAGTTATGAAGCTATTTCTAACGTTCTCGCGTACCACAGGTTGGGAAGCGCTGCTCTGTAATATATATATATATATATATATATATATATATATATATATATATATACAGGGTGATCCGTTTGGGTATGGATAAAATAAAACTGATGTGAAATGGAAACAGTAACATTGCATAATTTAATATTTGGCAAAAAATGTCCACAAAGATGGTAGATTGTGACAAACCTAATTAGTCTTCAACATGACCACCCTTTGACACGACAGAGGTCATAACGAGAGGCTAATTCTAACGACCACCTGCATGTGGTTTAGTGATAGACCCCGTTTCTTCAAATGTGCGGTACCACTGCACTATGGAGTCGTATTTAGGAGCTTTCGAACACCATACACACGGCGAAACTCACGATGTACCGCTGTCACACTCTCAAAATTAGCAAACCAAATGACACACTTCGCACGTTGTTGTACATTCGCCGCCATCTTCGAAACTGGCACATGTTTCATAAGCCTGACAGCAGATGACGCTCGTACGTCTGGCAGCGGATGGCATAGCCTATTACAAACTCCCACATTTTATGACCACGTGTGCAACAGATAAGCGCTGTATCACTTCCCGGTAGATTCTCACAGCGTTTTTATTTTATCCATACCCAATAAAATAAACTATAACAATTAATTTTATCTTATTTTATTATGATAAAAAAAAAATTTAATTCATGAAAAGTAATAATTAATATTAAAGGTTAAATTAAAAACAATTAAAATTTTAAAAATAAAATTTAAAAAATTAAAATTTAAATTAAAAAAGATTAAGTTCAAAATAAAATAAAATTAAAGTTGAAATTAAAATTAAAAAAGGTTAAATTTAAAAAAATCATAACGAACTTTGGGATCAATGAAAGAAAGCCACCCCCAGCCTTCTTTAGTTAGCTTTATAAAGCTAACTAACGAAAATATAACGACCTAACCTAACCAATCGTCAAGGGCGTAAAGTTGACCTAACGACTGGTTAGGTTAGGTCGTGATATTTTCGTTAGCCAACTAAAGAAGGCTGGGGGTGGCTTTCTTTCAATGACCCGAACTTTGATTTATATATATATATATATATATATATACATACACTGTGTGTGTTTGTGTGTGTGTATATATATATATATATATATATAACCTAAAAAGTTCGATGCAGTTTTAAATTAAATTATCTTTTATGAAATTCTGTACCAGTTACATTATAAAAAGATAGTGGGCGGTGGGGCGGCCAAATTCGTTGGCTTTTCGAAGAAAATCGTGATTGAAAAAGTTTGGGAACCACTGCACTGTTGTAAAGGAATGCCACGCCACAAAAACTGCAAACGCAGTGTCTGTCTCGCTGAAATCTTGTTATTGAAGGCGGGTCTATGATAAACTAGAAATTATATAAAATATAAAATTTATAATTAACTTTTAACTGCATTGAATTCAATAATTTTAATAAATTTGTATCCATCTTTAATCCCATACAAATATAGTGTTGATTACGTAGTTACATTTCGAAAAAAATTGGTACCATTATACAGATATTTAATGTGAAGTCAGATATAGAAATTGATTTGTGAAAATCTCACTTTCGTTCCGTTATTTGATTGGTTAATTCCTTGTTTCCATGGTAATCATTTCATTCAAAAGGATATAAGAATATAACTTAATAATTTTTCTAAGGATATATAAAAAATCTTTTTGATTCATTTGGGTGGTGATTCCAAAAGGGGGGGCGGCGGTTATGCTGTAAGATAAAGATTTACATAATGAATTTCGTGAAGTTCAGTAATTGTGTTTATTTTAGATGTAACATAAGTTAATTTAATTTGGTGTGTGACAAATATTACAGTATTTGAATTAAATGTCCGTTTACTCGAGTACAGGGGGTTAATAAATTAAAAACACTTCTGACGCGAAAGTGTTTTCTCGGGTAATGAAATGTCGCCAAGTTGCTGTTAACTTTCACTCTGTCGTAGCCGAATCATCAACGCCCGAGTATCCGAGGCAGAAGGACCAAGTTCAAGAGAGAGAGAGAGAGAGAGAGAGAGTGTGTATGTGTGTATTTCCCTTTTTCTCCCTCTGTGGCTCCCTTCCACCTATTTTATTAGTTAACTATGATAAGATTACTATATACTTCTTGCGAGCACACTCCATGATGTAGTTACTACATTTTGGTACAGTTCCATCTTAGATGAAATTTCATGAGTTTAGAACGAGAGTAAATGTATCGTTACTTATCGCTTAACCCTAAAAGGACGACCGCTACATATTGGTAACCTTTCGAATACACGCAGTCATAACTTACTCCTACAAACAATTCCGGCGTTAAAGGGTTAATTTACTGATGCGAATTCAGCTTTTCTTTCGCTGAAGGATGAAATTCTCAAAAATATACTTACAAGTTCACGAGGAAATATTTATTTATATATTCTAGTAACGTATTTTAGCCTTGAACAAACTTGTTTTTGGAGTTTGTATTAGATAATTTCTTGACTTCAGCGAGCTATTTTCTGATGTCAAATTCTTTTTCTTTAATCAGTTTTGTATATTTTTTATATCAATAAAATCTAAAAGAGAAAAAGTATTTTCTAAATATTTACGTAGTTAATTTGATTGTATCCAATATATGACATAAGTTGAATCGTTTCAGCATCCAGGTTATCACACGTTGAGGAAACAAGTGATTTACGATGGGTATAAAGCTTCAAGAAAATGTTTTTGACTCCCACTGGTGGGGCCGGGGTGGGGGGTGGGGGGGATAAATTCCATAAGAATAAAAAAATGAAGAAAAGGAATTAGAAAGTTGAAGAAGAAGAACAGAGAAAACAAATGAGAGCGTAAGACTCCCTAAAAACATGACAAGTAAACGCCAGGGATGGTATGCCAACACCTCCCACAGAAGGAGGGAGAGAAAGTTATCCTTTTCTAAAGGGTCATATGTCAAAATAGGCAGTAGAAACCGGAGAGAAAAAAAACCAAAAGGAAAATCGCCAATTGCTTTTTTCTAACTCTTCAAGCCAATCACACCAATACTATTGCTCTGATTCTCTCAGTGGGGATGTCATCTTGTGTGATAGTTCATTTCAAAAATTTGTAAACAGAAATGCAAGTTCTTGTCTAAAAAAATGATAACTACGATATTATCAGATTAGGTTGGTTGATTTGGTTGGTTTGGTTGGTTGATGATTAGGTTAGTATGATACATTAAATTAGGCTTGTTTTATTATACTCAACACTTTTATGTACTTCCATAATATGCATTTGTCTCACTTTATTCCTTACTCTCTCCATCCATGTTTATCTTCCTACTTGATGTCAACAATAGATGTTTGTATAATCCTAGTAGGTTGACAACATATCATATATACGGCAATAAACCATTCAGCCAAAGTGTTGTATTCATGCATTTCTAGCAATATTATACATAAATAAAGTAACTTAAAATGACCTGAATATCAGGAAGGGATTTTTCAATTCTAAAGATAAAAATTTCTCTAAGTTTAGTTTAAGAATGTTAAGAGTGAACGTTCTCCGTCGTGGCCACGTAGCAACACCACTTCCCGTTAGGTCAATGAGGGTAAGGGAGTCTGTACAGTAACTGGATAAGTGACCATCCTTTACGATCGGTTGATGTAGTTATGGCGACCCGTATATCAGATCCCACGTAAAGCTGTAGGTCTCCTTCACGTGACCTTTGCTGTTAAGAAGGAGGTTAAACAACTCCAAGCATTATTCGGGGTGTGCGTTCTATTGAACAGGCAACTTAAGAACATTATAATATCCTTAAGTTGACTAGTGAATAGAACGTACACCCCTATTATCATTTGTTCTTCTTGTCCTATCTTCTCTGTTATATTTACATCACTCCACATACAAGACCAGTTCACTATTTAATTATCTCACCTTCGCTATTTACATCTTTCTTGCATTTTACATTCATAGCCCTTTGTCGGGCAGTGTGACTTTACTAATTTTGTTCTGGGTAACGCCAGACGATTTTATTCAGTCTCGGGAAGACCTCTGTGCACTAAAGATTAAGCAAACGTCTCTTAACCCTTAACTGCACAGAGGCCTTTCCGAGACTGAATAAAATCGTCTGGCGTTAGCCAGAACAAAATTAGTAAGGTCACACTGCGCGACAAACGGTTAAATTCTGATATTTATTTGAAATATTTTAGATATTCTCTTTTTGTATTTTCCATTTTAAATCGAAAATACAGACACTTTCCGTAATGTCTGTCATTGACTCTGTCATGTATCATCTATTTTTCCACCATTCATTCGGTATTGATTTACACTTTTCATTCGTTCATGTATTCATTCCTGATTTTATTTTTCAGTTCCAGGAATATTATTCACGAGCGAAATAGGGTGAAAGTCGAAAAATGAATTTTGAACACTGTGGTCGGCTTCCGTGTAAATGAATTTCAGTATTTTCAATGTACAGTACGTGGTAGAAGTCTTTTGTTTCATTATACAAAATTTTTACTTATCATTCATTAGTTCATTCTAAATGTAATAAATATATATCAAGAGGCCTATTAGGTCTATTATATAACTTAAGGGGCATTTTATTATTCCATATTACGAATGCTTTAAATATTTTTTATGTTTTTAAGTTTATGTTTTTTTTTATGTTTTTTGTTTTTAAGCTTGTTTTTTTAATTTTTTTTATGTTTTTAAGTTTTTAGCGCTATTTTTTTTTATGCAGGAAGGAGAGGGGCCAAGGGCGAATCCACGCCAAACACCCCCTGAAATAGAGGAAGAAGAGAGCCAAACCCAAAGTCCAAGGTTTTCGGAATGACTGTTACCATTCTAGATTCTAAATTTGAAAGATACATTGAGAAGTATTAATCTCAATTTTTTTTGTTATTTACTTCATGCATTTCAAAAATGAAAAAAAAATGAATTAGGAATAAAGCTTTCATTTTTCATCTCTCATACATGAGAGATTTGATTATTACACTGGTATGCATCAATTTTGCTGTCAAGGGTTTTGTAAGTGATTCTTATAGAGTTTTTCCTGCTGATTTCGAATCTGCAATCCGTTTTTCTCAATCAGCTCAGGTTATCCGGCTATGGCCTCATAAGTAAAATAGAATTTTTCGTGATTTTGTCAAAGTGGAATTGGAACAGTAACATCTATCATCACTTGTTTCACTTGTATAATATCTTTTTTTACTTTTCAGGCATATAGATAAAATATTTCATAATGAATAGAGCGTGTAAAAATGATCCCAATAGATTCTGCTACATATGTGGGACGGTTACCATGCCAAATAACCAGTCCCAAATCACTAAATTTGTGAAGACAATGTATAGAGCATACTTTGGAATTAAGCTAGGGGACCAGGACAAAAATTTCGCCCCTCATATGTGCTGCAAGACGTGCATTGAAAATTTGAGAAGATGGAGCAAAGGCAGAGCGAAATCTTTGCCTTTTGGAATTCCCATGATTTGGAGAGAAGGAAAGGATCACGTGACAGATTGCTATTTCTGCATGACAAACCTTCAAGGTGGGCTTATAAATTTATTTTTCTTAAATATTTTTTGAAATCCTCGTATGAAACTTGACATAATATTCACCATAATGTAATATTCACCATATATAGCATAATATTCACCATAATGGTAATCATACATTTACATATACATATTGTTATAGAAAATACATTTACACATACATATTGTTATACAAGTTACATTTACATATACAATGATTGTATATTTTCTTTCTTTTTCATTCATATTGTCCCCGAAGGGACAATATGAATGAAAAAGAAAGAAAATATACAGACTCCATCGACCTATTTCATATCTTACAGACCGCAGCCTTCTCTCACGAGCCGCCACTGTCTGAATGCTTCTTCTGTTTCATATGCAAGTTTTATATCCATGTTTCTGTGTTTCTATTTTCAGGAGTTAACAAGAAGAATAAACACATTGTTGTATACCCTGACATTCCTTCTGCTATGAGACCTGTACCCCATGGTCCTGGAATTCCAATACCCGACCCACCTCAAACCCTAGACTTCGATGATTCTGATGATGAATCAATGACCAATGCCAATGACCAGTCCCAGTCGTATATACCTCAAAATACCGCTTCAAATGAGCCGAGGCCTCTCAACCAGGCCAAACTTAATGATCTTACCAGGGATTTAGGACTTTCCAAATTAGCTGCCGAGATCTTGGGCTCACGACTTCGAGAGGACAACTTGCTGGCTCCGGGAACAACATTCTCCTGGTATAGGAAACGAGAGGAAGAATTCCGCAAGTTTTTTGCAGTGCACGAAAATACCTCTTCCTTAGTGTACTGCTGCAATGTTGAGGGGCTAATCGAATCCTTGGGCCTGCCATATAACGCATCAGAATGGAAGCTATTTATAGACTCGTCTAAACGAAGTTTGAAAGCAGTACTTCTCAACATTGGGAATAGGGTTGCATCAGTCCCTGTAGCACATTCCGTACAACTTACTGAGAGCTACGATAACATGAAAATTTTACTGGATGCTCTCGTATACGACCAACATAACTGGAGGATCTGTGGAGATTTGAAGGTAATACTAATATCATAAGTAAACTATTGCTATTGACTATGTTGTTTTTCCAAAGGTTATTTGAGAGCGTATAAGAACACTTAACTTCCCCACAGAAGTGATACAGTCCAATGCATAGATTTTTTTATCTGATAGAACAAATTCTCTAAATTCTTTAAATATTTTCATTTTTTTTCAGATTGTGGCATTTGTATTGGGAATGCAAGGGGGATACACGAAATACCCATGTTTCCTCTGCAAATGGGATAGCCGAGCGGATGAGAAGCACTATGCACAGCGTGAATGGGCATCCAGAGAGAATTTTGAACCTGGGTCGCATAATGTCGTTTCAGTGCCCCTTGTACCACCAACAAAAATTTTGCTCCCACCACTTCATATTAAGCTGGGCTTGATGAAAAATTTCATCAAATCAATGAATAAGGAGGGTTCAGCATTCCGATATCTCGAGAGTAAATTTCCTCATATATCTGATGCTAAACTAAATGCTGGGGTTTTTGATGGTCCTCAAATTCGAACTTTGATCAAGGATACTCAGTTCGAAAACGCAATGACTCCAACTGAGAAGAATGCCTGGCAGGCATTCAAATCAGTTGTCACTGATTTTCTTGGCAAGCGTAGAAGTCCAGAATACGAGTCCGTTGTCGAAAACTTGATGGAAGCTTTCAAAGCTCATGGGTCGCGCATGTCCATAAAAATGCACTTTTTGTGGTCCCACTTGGACTATTTTCCTGAAAATTGCGGGGATTATAGTGAGGAACAGGATGAACGATTTCACCAAGATATCAAAATAATGGAAGAGAGGTACCAGGGAAACTGGGATATCAATATGCTGGCGGACTATTGCTGGTGTTTGAAGCGAGACGTGCCCGAAGAAAAACACAGACGGAAAGCCAAAAAAACTTCATTCCTTCCTCAATAAACTTTTTTCTTTATTCATTGTATGAATAAAAGTATTTATTCACACAATGTTTTCATTTTTCACGAGTGTTCTTATAATATTATTCGTATCTACAGTGTTTAAGCTAAAAAAATCAATAAATTTGGGGATAAAATTGGACTTATAATAAATGGCCAATAGAGAAAAAACCTGACCTGATTGAGGAAAACCAATGTCATTTTCGAATTCAGCATGGTCGAATTATATAATATGAGTTGAAAAAACCCTCACAGCAGACAAAAAAATTTCATATGCATACCAGTGTTATTTATCTATTCACACCTTTTCTTATTTAGATGTTTTAACATTTTTTAACATTTTAGTCTAGGGTCATGCACTACACAGTTTTTTTCCATCGAAATTACAAAACACATTACATTCATCCTGGTTTTATTATTGTTATTGGTAAAAGTTTCTTTTTTTACGTTTACTGACGAGGAGAGAACATACATTCATGTCTGGCTGATTCTCCTTCAGTTAACTTTTAATATGTTTTAATACTTTTGTGAGGTTGAATAAAATCGTCTGGCGTTAGTCAGAACAAAATCATAAGAATAATGCTCGGCGATAGAGTTAAAATTTCAAAATTTCAACTCAGTATATTACATTAAAATTTGTATAGGGTGTAGGAGTCCCTTCGACTGTAGCTTCTGAATTGAATTTTATAAAACTACACTTTAAATTTGGTCCTTTAGGCCTACTTTAAGTAATATATGCATTATTTGTCTAACTGTCGCTGACTACGAATCCATCGGCCCCGGATTCGAGACCCGGTGACGGCAGCCGGTGCGCAGCAAAACCCAGCTGTTCATCTTTCCACACAATAAAGAAAGTGGTTGGTAGATAAATGGGTTCCCTGGGTGGCCTAGCGGTTAAAACGCTGGGCTGCTGGTGGGGCGTGGTTCAGATTCTTAAGGTGGAGTGAAAAACTTGACCTTCGTCAGAATGAACAATTCGGGCGGAAGCTACCCAAAGGTTACCAAAGGTTATATTTCTATTATTTTATATATATATATATATATATAAAAGAATTGCAAGAGTACAAAGACAAAAATTGACCTTTAACCAGCAAGAAATTGGACGTTTAGTGAACATCCCCATTTCTTGCTGGATTGCTTCTTCAAGTAGTCCTAACTTTAGAGCGAAGAGAGGAGACTCAAACATTTAACAATAATAATCCCTAACAAAGAATAATTATTTTCTATTTGAGAAACGCATGCAAAGTTTTATAAAGCGATAAAAAACATGCTTTAAAGCTAAGTTTAATAAACTACATTTGAAACATCAGTTTATACTCTATTGGATTTTATGCGCTTAAAAAAATGTAACAAACACGTTTCCCATTTCGGAAACTCGATGTATGAGTAGAATTTATCGCTTTGATATCGCATATATGTTCCATACGTCGCACACCCAACATCATCAAACATCCTCGTGTAAATATATATATATATATATATATGAGGCATCTGTTTGGAAATTGAAGACAAGGATGCGAATACGTGTAAGTGTCCATTAGTAGTTGATTGTCCCGCTTTTCTCCTCGGCTTTATCATTCTATTCCTCACAAAACATGACAAAGCAGAATAGCTGTTCTGTTCCTCAAAATACAGTTAATTTCTAAATATAATATATATATACTAGCAGAAATACCCGGCGTTGCACGGGATGTAAGGGTGTGTCAAAATAAGGTAAAAAGATGAACAAAACTAAATGAACACATAAACACAAAGTTTTGGTAATTGTTTTTATTCCTTGAAAACATCAGACATTTTGTAACACTTCAGTGTAAACATGTTACGTGTTTTTCCATTGGGTGTCAAAACATAAAGATTGCGAGGTGTTCCAACTTTTTTGGGCCATTGTCACCCATAGCAAAAGTCACACTCAAATGTCAAAATGCAAAAACTTATTCCTTAAACTTATATTTTAAAAAGTTCTCGAAAATAATGATTTTAAGCTTTTTTTGTGTCAAAATGAAAAAACTTATTCCTTAACCTTATATTTCAAAAAGTTCTCGAACATTTTGAAACTTTTATGCACACCATTAGATTCCACTTAAATCCCGTGACTTTATGCCGTCATTCAAAACTAAACAAGATTTTAATGTATCATTTACTAAATAAAACTGTCTAGTCTACCTACCTACTGTACCTACCTACTGTACCTACCTACCTACCTACCTACTGTCTAGTCTACCTACCTACCTACCTACCTACTGTACCTACCTACTGTACCTACCTACCTACCTACCTACTGTACCTACCTACTGTACCTACCTACCTACCTACTGTACCTACCTACCTACTGTACCTACCTACCTACTGTACCTACCTACTGTACCTACCTACCTACCTACTGTACCTACCTACTGTACCTACCTACCTACTGTACCTACCTACTGTACCTACCTACCTACTGTACCTACCTACCTACTGTACCTACCTACTGTACCTACCTACCTACTGTACCTACCTACTGTGCACACCATTAGATTCCCCGTGAAAAGTTATATCTGATTCACTACCTTAAACACTATTTGGTGCAGCCATATTCATTTCAATAGAGAACAAACAAACAGACAAACAGACAAACAAACTTCCTCTTTTATATATATATAGATATACTGTATATATATATATATATATATATATATATAATATATATAGATATACTGTATATATATATATATATATATATATATATATATATATATATATATACTGTATATATATATATATATATATATATATATATATATCAGGTTATTTCTTAGCTTAAACATACGTTTATAGTCATTTACAATGTTAGAAAGTCATTTATTTAAGATAAAGAGTTTATCGAGGCTTTTAACATTATCGGAATATGTAATTTCGCATCTACTGTATTTCGAGTCCTGTCCGTTGTTAATATCCTACTTGTTACATCATGTTACAAAAGATTATAATGCCTTATAATCAGGGCTGGCTGGTATTCGATGTTCACTTCTTCGAAAACGAAATTTTACATCTACACAAACATCTGTTTTGCTTCATTTTAAAATAAGCAAAGAATTAGTGATGTAAAAACTTTTGCTGGCTGGATCATTCTCATTGCACATAACTACAGTACGTAGCTTTAGAGAAATAAAATGGAAGGTAGAGGATGATATAGAAAGACCAAACTTGTTTTTAGGTTCCATTTTATGTTATTTGCAAAGAATTTTCATGATTACAGTAATGGGAAATGATGTATGGGTCGTTAAACACTTCTGAATATTAACAAGGTTTAATTGAAATACATGAAATCGTAATCTGAAAATTTTAAAATTGAAGTTATCACAGTGTATTATCCGCATTTTCTTCTCCAAAGATATTAATAATACACAATAACAGCCCTTATTCAGAAAAAATAATACATTACTTATAAGATATACGATGTTCAATAGGGTGGCCACAAATTCGCTTTACATGAAAAACAAGGACAACGTACAGATATGCTGTAATTTCACTGCAAAGGGACTTTGTGGCCACTCTGTTCATAAAAAGAACATCACATCCGCAGATTTTTTTGGCAGAATATTGGTATTTACAGTATTTTCGACTTTGTATTTAGTGGCAAGTTAATGTATTCGAAGTATTTTTCTTTCAACATGTCGTTGGGAAGCAAAAGAATGTAAAATGAGATTCTTACGCGATAAACAGACTTACGCAATATCAAACGTAACCTAACCTAACCTAACTGAATCTATTCACCCCAAAAAACTTGGCGGTAGACTGTTTTGTTGACGAAATGTTGTTACCTCGGTCTAGTGACCCACTGGTTCCCAACCGGTGAGCCATGGCCACCTTGCTTGTCTTTTAGTATCATGTTAATAAGTATTAATAACAAAAATTTGCTTATTAAACCTTATGTAAACATGATACCAGCTTAGCAACATGGGAGGTGGGTCATGAGTTATTTGAATCAGCTCTAGTGGGCCATCGTTTCAAAAAGGTTGGGAACCACTGGACCCTCTAATCAGTAGTGTCTACTGGTTATAATAAATCTATTTGTTATTTTAATTGTGTATAAAGAATGCATATATATATATATATATATATATAGAGAGAGAGAGAGAGAGAGAGAGAGAGAGAGAGAGAGAGGCGACAAGCTTGACCTTCGTGAAATGAAGAATCATCGCACGGAACATTTGATAATGAGGTTTATTTTTATTACATTGGAACTATTATTGATATAATTTTCTACTTTATTTCACGTAATATTGGAACGTTATTCAAGTGGACAATTCAGCAACGCTGCGCCATTGTAGAGCTCTATTTTCAAAATGGCAGCTCCATAATTGCTTCTCAAAGAGCTTAAAGAAGAAAATTTCATGTAAACATTGTTTCACCATATATATATATATATATATATATATATATATATATATATATAAACAAGGAAACACAGGAAATGTATGCTATATAATTTTATGTATTGTCAATTGACCATTCGACATTTTTATCTATTTAGGGAAAAGGTTTATGCACTTAGCATTCTCCTTTTGCAATGACCTTTTAGCAACACACTATACCTAATTTCGATTTAAGTGAGGTCGTTACAAATACGCTCTCATGAAAATTCATGAACTAATTTTCACAGCGACATGGTAAATTCAAGATAATTTACATTTAATATCGAACAAGAACACCCACCAAATTACGCACGAACTAGCTATAAAAGCTGAAGAACGAGTTATTTCACGTTATTTTCAATTTATCAACATTTATAGATAAGTTGCTGGTTGCTATACAGTAATGGCTTTAATTTTTTTTAACTAAATACGGATTGTGAACTTGGGAGAAATGACTAGTTTCAAATTAGTTATTATGGCGTTGATCTTCTATATTACAAAATTTTAGGAACGTATAGAAATAATATATAATATATATATATATATATATATATATATATATATATATATTTTAAAGTTTATTTCTATGTATATACTCATTACATCTATATATTTCTATGTTATACCTATACCTATACTGTATACCATCCCTGTTTCTAAAAGCGTTCATCATTATTGCACTGACAACCTCATTTAGATAGCTAATTAACCTGGGTGACATCTCTTTAAGGATCCTCTTTGTCAACTACTCATTTTTAGGTATGTTTCTTCTTTAGTCTTCGTCCTTCATAAAATGGAATTCACTTTCGTCAAAAAATATAAGTTATTTTAAGAACAACATCGAAATGAAAGGGTCTTTTCATACCAGGACGAGATAGTATAAAGGTACACGTTCAGAATTATATATCATATAAATATCATATAATATATAATATAATATAATTATATATCATATAATATAATATCATATAATATATAATAAATATAATTATATATCATATAATATATAATTGTATATCATATATCATATGATATATAATTATATATCATATACGATAATATAAGCATATATCATATAATATCTCATATATTCCTTCTAAAAGGAATATGAAATATTAAAAGCTTCGTATGAGTGACTTTTCAGTATCCCACCAAAGAAAAACAATAAAAATATACTCGTATGATAGGGAGTCCTTTTTGGAAGATGATTTACAAAGAAACGACATAAAAGATTTTGATTTTACACCAAACGATATAGCATTATTGTTTACTTCTGACGGAAGAGAGAGAGAGAGAGAGAGAGAGAGAGAGAGAGAGAGAAGAGAGAGAGAGAGAGAGGAGAGAGAGAGAGAGAGGAGAGAGAGAGAGAGTTACAAGGAGTTACAAGAAAATGAAGGAACCACAACATTTTTACAGCTGACTCTAGGTGCCATTCGTAGATTTCGTTCAAACGCAGACCACTCACAGAGAGAAGAGTTAGCACGGAAAAGCAAGAAGGCTCTCCCCTTCTCCTCATTCTCCTCGCCCACGGTGAGAAGGTTTGGAAATAAGAAAGAGAGAGAGAGAGAGAGAGAGAGAGAGAGAGAGAGAGAGAGAGAGAGAATCAATATAAAATTATTATATAAGCTACTCAATATGCTTCAGGGTACTTCAGCATGTAAATAAAGAGATTTTTTCTTTTCTTATAAAAGATGATAAAAAGGTACCCGTAACAGGAAAAAGATCCAAAATATTTATTTCATTTTTGTAGAGAGAGAGAGTTACAAAGTTACGGAGTTACAGGCTAACAGAAACCCTAAGATCCACTTTAGGTTAGCCCAAGAAGGAAGCATAAAAAAAAAGAAATAGCAAATGAAAATAAAGAATACTGAGAATTTACACCATACTTACACTTATAGACGCGTAAAGCTTTCACACACGAATATTAGTAAAGTACAAAACATACAAGGCCCTCTCCCTCCTCCGCCAACCACTGCTGACAGAAAATAGTGGTGAAAGAAGATTTATAGGATAGTAGGAAAAGTATAATGGAGAAAATAGCTTCAGAGTTCATTCACACCATGCGTACACTTTTCTCGTATACTCAGTTACGTGTCAGAAGACAGCGGAAAATAAAGGATAACATGATTACTAAACTATTTAATCTAATCAACACCATGTATTACGTACGAGAGAGAGAGAGAGAGAGAGAGAGAGAAAGAGAGAGATAGATAGAGAGAGAGAGAGAGAGAGAGAGAGAGAGAGAGAGAGAGAGAGAGAGAGAATCTGCAAAATTAGAGAAATGCAAAGACAAAAATAGTGAAGAAAATTCACCATTAAATAATTGTGATCTAACTGAGAAACACTCAGAAAAAAAAGAAGGTGCTATAGAAGCGATCAAGGGAAACTCCAAAATACTAGGGCATGATTATTATTAATTAATTAACCAGTTAATCATTATTTAGAATTTAATCATTAATTAATCAAAAAAATGATTAATTTTCCCCATAATTTCGTCATCATCATTTTAACCATAAATTATGTGATGTGGCATTTCAATTTGGCACCGTTTTTTTGTTTTTTTGGCATGTATAAATTGGCTAATTTGCGCATGTCTGGTTTCTTAAGCTAAAACAAACTAAATGGATGACCAAAATATGTTTTCTTCGTTCTTGTCTCATCCAACAGAAACAATAAAGCTCCTTTTTTACCCTTTTCACGAGTAGTTAATTTTTAATCATTATTAATCAGTTAATCACTGATAAATTAGAAAATTTCATCATTCATCACTTTTCCCCCAAAAATGATTAATTAATAATAGTCTACAAAACACTTATATAACTTTGAGAAAAGGAAAACAAAACCCAAAAAAAAATCACACGACTATCGGACCTTTTAGGGGAACATACAATGCGCTAACAGATGATCTAAAAGGGATATATGAAATATTAAAAGCTTTGTATGATTCACTTTTCAGTATCCCACCAAAAACCAGTTAAAATATATATACTCGTATGATAGGGAGTCCTTTTTGGAATATGATTTACAAAGAAACGACATAAAAGTTTTTTTTTTATACCAAACGATATAGCACGAGCTACAGGACAACTAAAAACTAAGCTACACTATCTAAAAGCTGTAAGAATGGAATAGCTATAGCTCTTGCTATGCGTAATAATCTCTATAAAGGCAGAAGATATACAGAACACCCCTAATAGAACGAACAGTGTTCCTCTATATAAGAGGGTGAAGAAGCAGATTTAATCTCACTAAAATATTAACCCAACCATGGACTGTCCTAAGCCAGTCTGAGAAATTGGGAAAGGGATGTAGTGACGAGCCTGCTGTACGTAATATATTCGGCTCACACAGTTCTCCTTTTAAAGGAATCTTATTTTTCCCTGTTGGAGGAGTTACTCTCCGTCTCACTCTCAGTGCCTCATTTAAATTTAATTTAAATCCTAGCGCGAGTGAAATTCGAAAAAATAATCATTATATGATAAAAAAGCGCATTCTCTAAATTTTTTAATAGAACCCCTCCCTATCTTAACGCAAGCGTACTGTAAATGATTAAAAATTTGAAAAAATAAAAAGCATTACCTGTAGGAGCTATAATGTAACTTCAATGACCACCGATGAAAATGTAGGAGGAATTTGGCCATTTAGGAATATATATATATATATATATACCACGGGCCTCACTCAATCAAATGTCGTAATCCCTCTACATGCGCGCAGAAACCAATGCCCCAAAGGGGCACCTCCCGCATGCCGTAACATTATATACATTATAACTGCAAACACGCAGTATAATTAACGTAAAGAACGACGCTTTGTATAGGAGAATATCCCGCGCAAGATGAGAGCGAAAGAACGAAACAAATGAAAAAATGAGGTAACCACCCGGAATCGAACCCGGGATCTTCCGATTGCCGGTCAGATATGATAACCATTACACCACGGGCCTCACTCAATCAAATGTCGTAATCCCTCTACATGCGCGCAGAAACCAATGCCCCAAAGGGGCAATATATATATATATATATATTATTTTTTTTTTAATGGCTGCGCTTTGTAAGGTGGAAAGTTTGAAAAAAATTTATTAAGAAACTGAGAACCAGTGGGGCTCGAACCTGGGTCATGAGGTCATTACAATGATTCAGTGAGCTATCCCGGCTAAAAAGAACAGTCCATTAATATCACGCGGAGTTGAGAGAGTGAAACCATGGCAACGGGCGTAACGGGGAGGAGAAGAGCAAAGAAAGAGTGATTGAGAGTTATACAGTATTTGGATACTACAGTATATTATATACATATTCAACTGTTTTGAACTATATTATATTGGTTTAAGCTTCATAATCCCGCTTGTGTTCAGATTTAACCCTTTACTGCCCAAATATTTTGTAGGGTTAAGTTATGAATGCGTGTATTTGAAAGGTTACAAATTTGTCCTTTTGGGCAGTAAAGGGTTAAGAAAGAAGCATCCTAAACCGTCTCCCCAACCACGTTTCGAACATGAGACCATTTAACTAGGGACCATCGTTCTTTCCACGGAGCTGCTTTCCTTAAAAAAAAGAAAACAAATCGATTGACAATATCCCAAAATCTAATGACGCGTTTCCATGTGAAGAAAAAGTTACGAGGTAACGTGGTACAGTTGCGGACAAAATTTCGTTAACACCTTTCAGCAGCTGAAGTGGCTATTCCTATAGGAAGAGTCACGTTATAATGTTATAAAGTTATAATGTTTCAGACCAACAAAGACCCTAGGATCCACTCATGGCTGGTCTACATAACTGTGTTCGTAATCGTGTATTGTGTATGTCCTCCGTGGTGGCGGAGGGGACCTACAATTTTACGTGGGTTCCGAACCACAAGAACATAAGAAACTTATTTAAAAACTGCCGGTAAATTGGCAACGACCAATTTTTACGAAACTAAATAATTATCAATTTAAAAATAATTAATTATCGGTTTAAAACTAAAGATAGAATCTCTCGGTCCAGAGGAGCAAGTCATAATAGACTACTATCCACAAATATGTTACATTCTATATCTATTTATAACGGACATGCAAATATATCAGATCCAAAGAATCCAGTCAATTTCATTACGGTATCCATCAAGTCACGGTCCATATCGATTGCGGACCAAGTCAAAATTTACAACCATATACATTATCAATTTAAAAATAATTAATTATCGATTTAAAACTAAAGATAGAATCTCTCGATCCAGAGGATCAAGTCATGATAGACTACTATCCACAAATATGTTACACTCTATATCTATTATATAACGGACATGCAAATATATCAGATCCAAAGAATCCAGTCAATTTCATTACGGTATCCATCAAGTCACGGTTCATATCGATTGCGGACCAAGTCAAATTTACAACCATATACTGTACATTACAATATATACACTTACGAGGAAAAGTGTAGGTGTGGCTGTAAAGACTGTACAGTAATGTAGAAATGTGTGTGCACCCATTATGGGTCTCCCATTTAAAGGTGTTTGTGGGGCAAGTGAAGATCATGAGTTTTTCAATACCTCACAGTAC
>JAJOZX010000447.1:750000-802500 GCA_023014485.1 Bathynomus jamesi
GATGAGAAAATTGGTTGAACAGTAAACAGTATTTTTGAGAGGAAGGTGTCAATCTGCCTGGTCATATATAGTATTTCCATAACTTCTACGGGATAGGAGTTTACCTCAAAATGAGCTTTGGACGGACCTCCACAATAATTAAGAATTTTTTGTTAAAAAACTACTCTCAATGACTTGATTTTTAAAATTTTAAATTAAAATTTGCATCATTAAATTGGGAAAAATTACATTATGGATCCTATTTATATAATTTTGAAATATATGTAACTTTGCAAAGATTTAATATTAATATTTTTTAATATAAATTATCGAATTTTAAGTTATGGAATGAAGGACCTGTTTTCTTTGAGACCCCCATAAAAAGTGTTAATATGGCATTGAATTGGAGCGGTTGCATTCTGAATCCATACGGCTCACATCCCACATTATATTCGGCCATGTTGTATAACATATGTAGGGTTGTATGTGGTATGAGGTATGTAATTGTATGCCACATAGGGGAATAATACGAAGTAAGTTAAAAATATGTAAATGTCGTGATTAAGCACAAGAAAAATAATGTTTTATATTATTAATTTTTGAAACGTAAGAATTTCGACCATGTTGCATTAATTCCTTCCATACCTTCATTATATTAGTGCTTCGGCGAGAACTGTTTTGACTGAAAATTTCATCAATTTTCTCTATTTACCAAGATCCGATCGACCAACGAGCAAAATTATCTTTAAAAAACTACTTATCTCTCCATTTGAAGATGTCTCAAAGTGTGTTTATATAAGGTGGGTGTTTTCGTTTGTCCCTCCCCGTTTCACGGTTATAACACAAGCACGTAATGAAGTTGAGAGTTCATTTTAATAATGTATTGACAAAGCAAACACACTTTGTATACAAATATTCGTGTTTATTTATTGCAAAAGGTGTCTATCGAGCGTATATTGTAGGAAGGTAAACAAAAAGCGACAATCTTTATTCAGAAACAATATATTACATAAGATATACAGTACATTATTAAATTAAAATAATTAAAGCGAAACATTACATCCTTAGAGCTAGAGAATACGAATTTATGTCCCATTTTGTATTTAGTAGCAAGTAATGTACAGGGTGTCCGCAATATTTGTCACCCCAGTAAAATACTAACGATTTTGATTTTTCTTTCAGACCCATTTGAAATGCGTGATAGCAGCAACTTTATGAGTGAACAACGCATTTGGCTAGTACCTGGGTTCATGAGCGACCACGTAATGAAAAAAAACATTGAAAATATTCGTGCAGACTTCCAGGACCGATTTAATCGTGCAGCGCCTCCAAAAAGGACTGTTGAGATGGGAAAAGAAACTATTTACAAAAATAACTGTAAAAGATAAACCAAGAAACTGGCAGGCCATCTAAACTGTATCAGTGATAAATGGGTGTGAAAGAAAAACGAAAATTAGTTAGTAGTTTACTGGGGTGACAAGACATTATAAACACCCTCTAGCCAGTGTGTTCTTATTTGAATATGCCGTTGGAGGGTGTAAAGAGAGCTTTTCAGACAAAATCTTTAAGATTCATTTCAATTTTTACAATAAAAGACAAAAAAGAAATAGAAATAACAGAAATAAAGCCAAGTGGTAAACACCAAATTTGGTGAATAAATATTATCAATCCTTTCTACAGGGTGTCCCAAAAATTACTGTTCACCTATCCCAAAACTCACTGTGCAGAGGTGTAGAGCGACTTTTGGACCTTTTATTATTACAAATGAAAAAAAATGCGATAATCTTAAAACAACAGAAATAAAGAAGCGTATAAATGCGTATATGATGTTAATTAATTCATCTGATTATTAAAATAAACTTTTTATTCGCAAAAACGCGAATAATTTGTGTCTTTCTTTCACCTTCGACATATTCTTTCTTTCTCGTACCCCTAAAGCAGTTCTATAAATTTTACTCACTTTATTCGCAATAGATCAATAAAGACTTTACGTTCTGCACCATTTAATTTCAATAATGACCTTAATATCTCCATTAAACGTTGAACAAAGCTTAAGAAATTATAAGATTTTTACATACTTGACTTTAATGAAAGTAATACAGTTATGAAATGGCTTTCTCGACTCTCCTCATCAAAGTTTGGAAGAAAGAAAGAGAGACACTTTAAAGATAAAATGAATATAAAGCTCATTTTAGCATGAAACGTATAATAACAATAATTACAACAATGTGACCCTTAATTTTTTGCCTTTATTGGGTTTTAGTTAAATGATATAATGAATAACTCGCGTTTCAGTATGAGCTATTTTGACCATATTCGTGGATAACGTCTGACACGATATCACATATAGAGATAAGATACGATAGACATAATGTAAAGATATGGCGCACTTGACTATGTATGACGTCATACTAACGCGCGAAAAAAACGTGTTATTCGTTCATTTGTTTCATATAAAACACAATGATATGATATAATTACTTAGTTTGAGTATTTTTATAATTTATGTATATTGTAACTCAGCTTTATACGTTCTATTACATTGATTTTATTCAATTCTTGAGATTCAGTAATTTTATACAAAGACGTTAACATATTGTTCATACGAATATCAGTCGAGAAAAGAGGTAAGATAAAATACAACCTTAGATTTTACTAATTTCGCTCAAGAGGATGAACTTTGCACAAGTATAGCGAAAATAATACTAATTAGGTATATTATGAGTATACCTTGTTAACCTTGTTGCTGTTCCGTGTTGGTTTCTCTCTTCACACGAACGTCAAGCTGGTGGCCCCGCCTTTAGGTCTGGCTTGGTGGAGGAGCGAGTTGCTTTCTTGCGTTCTATGTATAGCTATCATTTGATAAGTAAAATCATGTACACTATAAATATCCAGGCATTAACAAGATTAGATAAAACAGTTTTAGTAATAATAATAATAATTAGATTTAAGAAAGTTCCTAAGACTACAGAACATAATTTATGTAGTTTCGTAGCCACGACATTCTTGACAAAGTCGGAAAAGTCGGAAACCCCGCCCATTTCATACGTCCAACCAATCAGAAACCATATGCCCAGTTTAGGTATTTACTAGGTGGTTGTTCTAGATTGGTTAGCAATTTCCCACCTCACCAACTTTCCACCAGTCAGGACACATGGGCGGTGCCAAAAAAAAAAAGGTGTCCACGAAACAACATATTTACCCATAATTTATCAGTAATGTGTAATTCACAGCAAAAGAAAAGGTTACGAAAAAGTAAAGTTAGAAAATTACGGAAATGAAATGAGAAATTACCCAATTACTGGAGTAATATAGTATACGTTAGAATGGGTAATGAGAGTAATTGTGATTGGTTAATACCGACCAATCACGGCTTTTTTTTCAAACGTTTACGGCCTTTATGGCCCAGCCATGAGCATTAAGTAAGAGGTAGAAACGAGGATTTAATCTATACTGTACATAAATAAATACAGATAACAGAAAGCAACATAAATAGATAGACAAACAGAGATGTAGGAATGTATAAAGAAGTATCTATTCTTCAACAGTGATATATATATACACATTTTAACTGCAAACAACACGCAGTATAATTAATGTAAAGAACGACGCTTGTGTAGAAGAGCGTCCGCACAAGAAGAGGAGAAAGAACGAACAAATGAAAAATGAGGCACCTCCCAGGAATCGAACCCGGGATCATCTGACTGATCGAGGACCTTGGTGTAGTGGATAGCATGTCCGACCGGCAATTGGATGATCCCGGGTTCGATTCCTGGGAGGTGCCTCATTTTTCATTTATTCGTTCTTTCTCCTCTTCTTGTGCGGACGCTCTTCTACACAAGCGTCGTTCTTTATATATATATATATATATATATATATATACAGGGCGTCCCAAAAAAATGTATACACACTTTAACAGCTGATAGCTCAATTGATGTTTCTTTCTTTCCAAGTTAAACCCATTAGAATTAATAATGGCAGTCAGACTAAGCTTTGAACAAAGGAAATTCATTCTAAAATGCTACAGGAAGTGTGAAAACGCAGTTGAAGTGCAAAGACAGTTAGGAGGGAGTTTCAAACAGATCCACCAACGCGACTTACCATCACTCGAATTAGAGATAAGTTTGAAGCCGATGGAACTGTTCAGAATGTCCACAAGAAGCGTTCCGGAAGACCACGGACATCGACAAGCCCCACAAAGCAAGAAAGAGTACTGGAAACGTATCACCAAAGTCCAAGAAAATCTGTGCGGCAAGCGAGTCGTGAGGTAGGAATTTCAGAATCGTCTGTCCAACGCATTTTGAAGCGCTGTCAATGGAAAAGTTACATTCCAAGATTAGTCCATGCTATTAATGAAGATGATCCGGACCGAAGAGTGGAGTATTGCGAGTGGTACTTGGCACGATGTGGATGTGGATTGGACGAAGGAGTTTCGTAGAATACCCTCCGCGTTCACCAGACCTCACACCACTAGACTTTTTTTTATGGGGATACTTAAAAGACAAAGTCTACGCTATAAAACCTGCAACAGTCGCTGAATTAAGAGCAGCCATTGAACGAGAATGCACACAAATACCAAACGAAATGTTTCGTGATGTTTGCGATTCCATTGCTTCGCGTTATCAGCAGTGCCTGGACCAGAACGGACGTCAGTTTGAAAACAGGCGTTGACAAAACAATTAAATAATGTCTGTAGATTCTATTACATTTTGAAAATGAAATGTATTTTAATAAACACTGCCTTTATAAGTATTTAAAGTGTGTATACATTTTTTTGGGACGCCCTGTATATATATATATATATATATATATATATATATATATATATATATATATATATATATATATATATATATATAATAATAACACGCATGATACATTTTGGCAGAAAATTACAAGTTTGTCTCGTTTTTAGCACTTGTTCAACATAGTTTTCCAAAGACATTTTTCTTTAAATTTTAGTACTGTCTGTCTTCCAGTTCATAGTAGGCAACATGCACTAGAAATATATTTTATAAATATTTATCACATAACTGAAATGGCGTAACGATTATCTTAAAATCAATAACTGGCACTATTGTTGGCACTTACCTACTTTTTAAACCTTTTGTAAAAGTAGTAATCTGATGAACTAGAAGATGTAGTGTCGTTCATCAGTATTTACAATCCCAATATCCTTTACCTAAAATTATTATATTAACAGGTAAAATATTACTATATTATTAACGAGGTAAACCAGAGAGAAAATTATACCTTTGACGACGTATATATAAATTGGTTAAGAGAGATAATAAATTAAACTAAAAAAAAAAATTAGATAAATAAATTCATGTCAGTAAAAGGATAAAGAATCGCAATCAATTTGATGGCTATAAAATAAAAGATTATAGTCTGTGTCCCAACAATTTCCTGTTATCCATTATGCAAATATAAATTGGATGTTAAAAGGAACTGTCGACAGATATGAAAAAGATGTCGTAAGTTGTCACTATTTGACTTTCAATAAAAATCAGACATACGTACATATATATATATATATATGTGTGTGTGTGTGTGTGTGTGTGTATATATATATATATATATATATCAGAGAGAGAGAGAGAGAGAGAGAGAGAGAGAGAGAGAGAGAGAGAGAGAGAGAATGGCAAAAATCAAATAAATCAATAGAAAAGCGAGTAAAAAATAAAAATAATGAAAATTTTCACTAATAAATGAACAAAATAAATAAGAAATATTAATTATAAAATAAAGCATAAGTAAAAGAAACAAAAAGTTAAAACTGGAATATTAAAAACTTATTTTAGATCGTTTTTAAAATTGAAATGAAGAAAATCAACGATTTTTAATGACAATAAAATAAGGAACGAAATTATTCAAGGAACGTATTCAAGGAACGAAAGTATTCAAGGCACGTATTCAAGGGACGAAAGTATTCAAGGAACGTATTCAAGGAGCGAAAGTATTCAAGGAACGTGTTCAAGGAACGAAAGTATTCAAAGAACGTATTCAAGGAACGAAAGTATTTAAGGAACGTATTCAAGGAACGAAAGTATTCAAGGCTATTCAAGGCTACGCTACGGAAGAGTGTGTCTTTAAAGAGATGATGAATATGCTCCGTTGGTCGACTTTAATTAATAAGATAATGATGGAAAATTGCCCATTTCATTACGTCAAATCAAATGACTTTGGTCTCGTTAGGGGAAGAAAGTGCGGGATAGGTTGAACTGGGACAGTAATGAGTATGCAGGGCCAGAAACTGGTACAGCGCTGAAGCCAAACTTACGCGGTCCATTGTGCTAACTCCCGGAGTCAAACCATGACCTAAGTTAAGTGTCTTCACTTTGATTATAGGAAGATGGTGTTACCCTCTGAAGCTACTTATTCATATAATAAGGTAGTAAATTAATAAATAATTTGAAGTAAAAATAAAATCGAAAATAAGTGTATAAATACTAACTAAATTAATGAAATAGTCTCACGTCCGGACATAAAATCCTATAAGTCCTTTAACATTAGAAGGACGGATGAGTCAATTTGTCCCCGTTCTTTTAGTAACTATGATTTATCATTTTGACCCTCTGCCGTCCTTCTAGGTAAAGCAACATTTTCGTCCTTCTAGTGTTAATAGGTGAAGTTCGATTTGTACAATCGGGGAAAAATGTTCGCCGAAAGATATTTAAAAAAATATATACTAAAATCTTCAGAATCCCCGGTGTAATTTATAATTATTGGTTCAAATAGTATGGTTCAATTACTGGTTCAAATATAGCCTCTTATGCGGCGCCTCCTTTATTTCATTATGGCATACAGCTGCACTCTTCTTACCAGAGACGCCCTTTTGTATAAAAGGTAAAAAGCTTCCCCCCACCCCGATTTCCTTACTACTCTTGTTATTCCAGTACCCCAATAATGACTTGTATATAGTGTCTAATGGTCGTACTAAACTCGCGATGTTCATTCAGTCTTTAATTTGTTCTTTGTTAAATTAACATTTTTTTGTGTGAAATTAATTCTTAACATTGAAAGGAGGGGCCATTCTTCCCAATATGAGGGAAGACACCTGAGCATGTATTATCAGAATTATTAGTAATTTTTTTATGAAAAAACGGGTCCAACTTCCGAATTGAACTTTGTTATTTCAGGTTTCAGCAATTGTTTCATCTGAGTCTTCCTTCGCGAGGTCCAACGTGGGGCAACACGCTCGATATCTTAAGTAAGATGTTGCCTGACATTGAAAGTTACGGTGAGAATTTTTTTTTTTCAGCTAAGGTACAGATCAACATTATCTCGTAGAACATTATGAATAGTCGATCTTGATATCCAGTTTGGCGGAAGCACGACACCACGTACGGATTTGGGGCAGACTTCGCCCAAAGCATTCATGAACATTTCCTCGAAACATTTACGGACACACTCGACGTCTTCCAGAGCTATTATAAACATGGTTCCCCTAATTGTGAAAACTCTTGAAGTTAGCAAGTTTTCTTAAACTTCGCCAACCACCTGCATAGTGACAATTTCGATGGTGGATTCTCTCCATACACTTATGAGACCGATAATGTAGTACAAAATAAGAAATAGATAGCATAAAAGGTCATTTATGACGCTTTTTCTATACAAAATGCCCAACAAATTTGTGTACGCCATTTTTACGCTCTACTCTCGCGGTTTTCAAAAATAAACATCCTCCCACGCTCCAAATAAGCTCATGAACGATCGTGTATTCTCCTCATTTCCCTCATTCTCTCTTAAGGGGGCTCTGCTCTCGAATCTTCCTGAGGCATTCTCACATACCCCTTTTCGTCCTTTCGTCTTCCTTCTTCCCCATTCAAATACTCTGAAAGTTTATTTGCGTATTTATCTCTATTTTTTAATAGAATTCATCGTATCCCACAGCCTGAAAATGACAATATCAAAAGGCTCGGTTTCCTTCGAGGCTGGAAATAATTTTATTTTGGGTTCTTTCCTTCCAAATAAAATTGAGATTACCGAGAGTGAATAATTTATAGCGTTTGTATATATATATATATATATATATATATATATATATATATATATATATATATATATATATATATGTACGGCATGCGAAGTTGCCCCCTCAGGGCGTTGGTTTCTGCTCGTATGTAGGAGAATTACGACTTCTGATTGATCGAGGTCCATGGTGTAATATATATATATATATATATATATATATATATAGTGGTATTATTGTGGTGTTCAGGATATTTGATAACAGTTTTGATAATGAAAGATTTATATACATAATACTGTATATATATATCGTATTTAATAATAATTTAACTCATGATGTTATTGACTATTGCTATTCATTTTGTACTATAATGATAGATGGGCGTTCAATTTACACTATATTTCGTGAAGGCTTTTTCGTTTTTAATTTAAGGTTAGGAGTCACGATATTCCATTTGTTTAAATTAGTGTGGTATCAGAAGCTAAACAGATTCTTTTTATAACAAAATGAGTAACGGACAATTTCACGATTTACTCCGTTTTGTTTGAGTTTGGGCGCAGTTCAAACTCTATCTAAAGTGAGAGAAGTGTTGTTTATTTTTTTGTTTCCATGATTACGTTAAGGCAATGCGATGAATTGAGTTGTTTTGCCGAAAAAGAGATGCCTTTGAAAAAGTCTCCTTCAACAGTGTGCTTGAAATGTCATGAAAAAGACAAGAGGCAATACGCTGTAACTGAACGTTGAGGGGGAAACAAATGAAAAGAGAAAGGCGAAAGGAGAAAGAACAAAAACATGGAAAGAAAATAGTGAAGGAATGAAGGAAAACAAGAAAAAGTGAGGAAAAAAAAAAGAAAGTTAATTATCAACTTACTTTAATTTGGTGTTTCACTTTCGAGTAAATGGGTCTTTACAAAAATTTGCCAGACAGAAAAGTTTCATACTGATCCCTGTGGAATCACGTGGAAGGAACAGTGTGGAAGAACGAGAAGTAAATTTACGATTTTAGTTAAACTTCTATGAATATATATATATATATATATATATATATATATATATACATTCAACTGCAAAGAACACGCAGTATAAATAACGTAAAGAACGACGCTTGTATAGGAGATATTCCGCGCAAGACGAGAAAGAGAAAACAACAAATGAAAAAATGAAGTACCACCTGGGAATCGAACCCGGGATCTTCCGATTGCCGGTCAGACGCGATAACCACTACACCATGGACTCCACTCTTCCAAATGCCGTAATTCCTCTACATACTCGCAGAAACCAATGCCCCAAGGGGGCACCTCCCGCTTGCCGTAACATTATATACATTCAACTGCAAAGAACACGCAGTATAAATAACGTAAAGAACGACGCTTGTATAGGAGATATTCCGCGCAAGACGAGAAAGAGAAAACAACAAATGAAAAAATGAAGTACCACCTGGAATCGAACCCGGGATCTTCCGATTGCCGGTCAGACGCGATAACCACTACACCATGGACTCCACTCTTCCAAATGCCGTAATTCCTCTACATACTCGCAGAAACCAATGCCCCAAGGGGGCACCTCCCGCTTGCCGTAACATTATATACATTCAACTGCAAAGAACACGCAGTATAAATAACGTAAAGAACGACGCTTGTATAGGAGATATTCCGCGCAAGACGAGAAAGAGAAAACAACAAATGAAAAAATGAAGTACCACCTGGGAATCGAACCCGGGATCTTCCGATTGCCGGTCAGACGCGATAACCACTACACCATGGACTCCACTCTTCCAAATGCCGTAATTCCTCTACATACTCGCAGAAAACCAATGCCCCAAGGGGGCACCTCCCGCTTGCCGTAACATTATATACATTCAACTGCAAAGAACACGCAGTATAAATAACGTAAAAACGACGCTTGTATAGGAGATATTCCGCGCAAGACGAGAAAGAGAAAACAACAAATGAAAAAATGAAGTACCACCTGGGAATCGAACCGGGATCTTCCGATTGCCGGTCAGACGCGATAACCACTACACCATGGACTCCACTCTTCCAAATGCCGTAATTCCTCTACATACTCGCAGAAACCAATGCCCCAAAGGGGCACCTCCCGCTTGCCGTAACATTATATACATTCAACTGCAAAGAACACGCAGTATAAATAACGTAAAGAACGACGCTTGTATAGGAGATATTCCGCGCAAGACGAGAAAGAGAAAACAACAAATGAAAAAATGAAGTACCACCTGGGAATCGAACCCGGGATCTTCCGATTGCCGGTCAGACGCGATAACCACTACACCATGGACTCCACTCTTCCAAATGCCGTAATTCCTCTACATACTCGCAGAAACCAATGCCCCAAGGGGGCACCTCCCGCTTGCCGTAACATTATATACATTCAACTGCAAAGAACACGCAGTATAAATAACGTAAAGAACGACGCTTGTATAGGAGATATTCCGCGCAAGACGAGAAAGAGAAAACAACAAATGAAAAAATGAAGTACCACCTGGGAATCGAACCCGGGATCTTCCGATTGCCGGTCAGACGCGATAACCACTACACCATGGACTCCACTCTTCCAAATGCCGTAATTCCTCTACATACTCGCAGAAACCAATGCCCCAAGGGGGCACCTCCCGCTTGCCGTAACATTATATACATTCAACTGCAAAGAACACGCAGTATAAATAACGTAAAGAACGACGCTTGTATAGGAGATATTCCGCGCAAGACGAGAAAGAGAAAACAACAAATGAAAAAATGAAGTACCACCTGGGAATCGAACCCGGGATCTTCCGATTGCCGGTCAGACGCGATAACCACTACACCATGGACTCCACTCTTCCAAATGCCGTAATTCCTCTACATACTCGCAGAAACCAATGCCCCAAGGGGCACCTCCCGCTTGCCGTAACATTATATACATTCAACTGCAAAGAACACGCAGTATAAATAACGTAAAGAACGACGCTTGTATAGGAGATATTCCGCGCAAGACGAGAAAGAGAAAACAACAAATGAAAAAATGAAGTACCACCTGGGAATCGAACCCGGGATCTTCCGATTGCCGGTCAGACGCGATAACCACTACACCATGGACTCCACTCTTCCAAATGCCGTAATTCCTCTACATACTCGCAGAAACCAATGCCCCAAGGGGGCACCTCCCGCTTGCCGTAACATTATATACATTCAACTGCAAAGAACACGCAGTATAAATAACGTAAAGAACGACGCTTGTATAGGAGATATTCCGCGCAAGACGAGAAAGAGAAAACAACAATGAAAAAATGAAGTACCACCTGGGAATCGAACCCGGGATCTTCCGATTGCCGGTCAGACGCGATAACCACTACCCATGGACTCCACTCTTCCAAATGCCGTAATTCCTCTACATACTCGCAGAAACCAATGCGAGTTCTTTGCAGTTGAATGTATATAATGTTACGGCAAGCGGGAGGTGCCCCCTTGGGGCATTGGTTTCTGCGAGTATGTAGAGGAATTACGGCATTTGGAAGAGTGGAGTCCATGGTGTAGTGGTTATCGCGTCTGACCGGCAATCGGAAGATCCCGGGTTCGATTCCCAGGTGGTACTTCATTTTTTCATTTGTTGTTTTCTCTTTCTCGTCTTGCGCGGAATATCTCCTATACAAGCGTCGTTCTTTACGTTATTATACTGCGTGTTCTTTGCAGTTGAATGTATATAATGTTACGGCAAGCGGGAGGTGCCCCCTTGGGGCATTGGTTTCTGCGAGTATGTAGAGGAATTACGGCATTTGGAAGAGTGGAGTCCATGGTGTGTGGTTATCGCGTCTGACCGGCAATCGGAAGATCCCGGGTTCGATTCCCAGGTGGTACTTCATTTTTTCATTTGTTGTTTTCTCTTTCTCGTCTTGCGCGGAATATCTCCTATACAAGCGTCGTTCTTTACGTTATTTATACTGCGTGTTCTTTGCAGTTGAATGTATATAATGTTACGGCAAGCGGGAGGTGCCCCCTTGGGGCATTGGTTTCTGCGAGTATGTAGAGGAATTACGGCATTTGGAAGAGTGGAGTCCATGGTGTAGTGGTTATCGCGTCTGACCGGCAATCGGAAGATCCCGGGTTCGATTCCCAGGTGGTACTTCATTTTTTCATTTGTTGTTTTCTCTTTCTCGTCTTGCGCGGAATATCTCCTATACAAGCGTCGTTCTTTACGTTATTTATACTGCGTGTTCTTTGCAGTTGAATGTATATAATGTTACGGCAAGCGGGAGGTGCCCCCTTGGGGCATTGTTTCTGCGAGTATGTAGAGGAATTACGGCATTTGGAAGAGTGGAGTCCATGGTGTAGTGGTTATCGCGTCTGACCGGCAATCGGAAGATCCCGGGTTCGATTCCCAGGTGGTACTTCATTTTTTCATTTGTTGTTTTCTCTTTCTCGTCTTGCGCGGAATATCTCCTATACAAGCGTCGTTCTTTACGTTATTTATACTGCGTGTTCTTTGCAGTTGAATGTATATAATGTTACGGCAAGCGGGAGGTGCCCCCTTGGGCATTGGTTTCTGCGAGTATGTAGAGGAATTACGGCATTTGGAAGAGTGGAGTCCATGGTGTAGTGGTTATCGCGTCTGACCGGCAATCGGAAGATCCCGGGTTCGATTCCCAGGTGGTACTTCATTTTTTCATTTGTTGTTTTCTCTTTCTCGTCTTGCGCGGAATATCTCCTATACAAGCGTCGTTCTTTACGATATATAATATATATATATATATATATGGTGTCCCATACGTCTGGTCTCATAGGAAAATTTATTTTAAATTAAATTTACAAAAGTATTACATTAGAACTGAAACAAATATTCAAATTGATGTCTTATTTTGGGACCTTTTTTTTTGTTGTTGGTAGAATAACACGCAATGGCTAATATGGAAGTGAGTTACACTCTTCAGGAAAAGGCCATTGCGTGTTGTTTTACCTGCAACAAAAAAAAAAAAAAGGTCCCAAAACAAGACATCAATTTTAACATTTATTTTAGTTCTAATGTATCCTATATAATATTGAGCTAAAATGTGTCTCTGTGTGTGTGTGTGTGTGTGTGTGTGTTGTGTGTGTGTGTGTGTGTGTGTGTGTGTGTGTGTGTCTGTCCGCTTTCTTCGGAACTGTGCACAGACTAAACGGCACATCAGAAAATTCTGCAACCACCACCAACTGATAGCCCATGAGCTGCCGATGTGCTCCGTCAAGTTTCCCGGTCCTAGATCACAATTACTGGGTCCGAAGGCCCCAACACTGCGATAAAACTACAGAAAAGAACGCAGCCGTGAAAATCTTGAGCTTCACACATTGTGTGACATATACTGCTACTCGCCGGTAGCAGTATATGTCACAGTGCTACCCGCCCGGGGGTAGTGGTGGAGGGTGGTGTAATTGGGGGAAGGGGGGGGTGGGGGTAATGGGGAGAGGGTGGGGGTAATGGCGTTTTTTACTTTTGTGTGGGGGGGGGAGTGGGTTGAGGGTAATGGAGGTAATGGCGTTTCTTTAATTTTGTAGCTGGATCACAGTGCTACCCGCCCGGAGGGCTACCTGCCCGGAGGGCCAAGTTGTACAACGGTCGCGAGTGATAGCGAGCTACCGCTTGTTACTTCTATAAATTTAATTTAAAATAAACTTTCCTATGAGACCGGACTTATGGAACACCCTGTATATAACTTCGTTAAATTATATGACCTGATTTACACTGACTGGTCTATATTATATTCCTTAATAATGAACTTTCTCAGACCCGTAGTTAGTAATTTTAGCATGAATTAAAGGGTTGAGGAGGGTGCAAGCCCAGCACCCCCACTTTTGATGGTACACAGTAAATTATGTATGGTAAATGCATAGATGAATCACTAAAAGGAGAAATTGCTGAGCTCCTATACCATGCTCAGTCAGACTCTCTTACCATTTCTATTGCTATATGGCTTCATTCATTGCTGGAGTTTGTATTCATTTCACATTTAAATTTTATACTGAAGCGCAGCGGTCACCAACTTACTGAAGCAAAAGCCATTTAGGTAATTGGTGAACGTGCAGTGGCTGCGAGTCATTTCTTAAAGTTAATATTTGTTTAATGCTGGAAATAAAAATTATTTTATACGAATCTCCCAATAAAAATTATTACCTTTATTTTATAGCATTTGACGATGACTGAAAAGTGTTGAATCTCAAAGTAATTTAATTATTTCACTGTAAGATATAATTTGGAGAAAAATTAAAATTTAGAACGTAGCGCCTCGGTGGTGTAGTGCTACGAATCTATCGGCCCCGGGTTCGAGACCCGATGGCAGCCGGCGCGCAGCAAAACCCAGCTGTTCATCCTTCCACACAATAAAGAAAGTGGTTGGTAGATAAATGGGTACCCTAGGGGGCCTAGTGGTTAAGACGCTGGGCTGCTGATGGGGCGTGGTTCGGATTCCACGTTAAACTGTAGGTCTAAGGTGGAGTGAAAAGCTTGACCTTCGTCAGAATGAACAATTCGGGCGGAAGCTAACCAAAGGTTACCAAAGGTAGCGTGGACAAACGAAGATCTGATGAGGAAGTGTATATTCGTCTTTGCGTACGATGTTCTTTATTTTAAATTTTATATTCTCTTCAGTTTTAATTTGATCGGGAGGAGGGGGTTATGCAGGAAGGAAGGGCCAAGGGCGAATGCCCGCAAAAGCGCCCCTCCCCGATAGAAGAAGAAGAGAGCCAGAATCAAGGTCCAGAGTTTTTGAGATGCCTAGACACTCTGCGTTTGAAAGATTGGAGGTTATAGACAGGGGGAAAGATGGAGTGAAGAAGATTTTTCCAGAGTTGACCAGTTGAATAGATTATACAGGTTTGATTATACAGACGATATTCATTGAAATGCAGGAAAATACAACGTGGGCTAGCCGTACTATGAGTACTATTACGGTGTACAATAGAACGGATGTGTAACTATAGCTAGATATTTATCATGTATATATTTAACTGTTTAGGTAGCAGACAGCTCCTTCAATACTTCAGCCAAACAACTACACACGTCACATATGAACGTATTATTTACTAAAAAAGGATATTGTAACCGTAATGGAGTTCCTATGCAGCGACATTTTCGATGACCTTCTGTAATCTATCGGAAATGGACTGCAAATGTTATGCAGTCATTTGCGGATTTCTTTGCAAAAATTACCATTGACTTACGGTGTGACGAACCAGAATTTCAGTTGTTCTTTGCCCTGAAACTCCCTAATGTTTACCCAAATATTCTCATAAGTGAGAATATTTTTGATATATACCCTATATTTCTTTCCATTATCCTTCACCCCCAAAGATTCTTTCTCGCCCAGTTATTTTTATAGTTTCAAACTCCACCTTCATTATTTAAGCTAAATCAATACGGTCGCCTTTAGACTTTACGTTTAACACCAAATGAAAAAGCTACGAACATTACTATATAAATTACATGATATTCCCATTAGTTTTGAAAATTTTACTTTCTATAGTGTATTATGCATTTCTGTATTACATTAAGGAGTCAATTCAATAACTTTTATTAATAATACTATAATAAATACATGGTTTTACAATTTACAATGATATAAATAATTGTGAAGCTGGACTATTTATTTTATTTTATTTGGTCCTTAAGCTTTAGGCTTTACTGGGCTCAATAAAACTAAGTATGTAAAAAAAAAAAGAGGTTAGCAGCAACAGTATACCAAAAACACTGTATTGGAAAAGATGAGATATTTTTTTAACGTAGCTCAATAATTTTTTTTCCTTTTTAATGTATTGATCAATGCAAAACTGAATGTAAAAAGACATATCGAAATGCTGCTCACTTTAACGACGTTTTTAAAGCTTTATACTCTTTACTTTGGTCACGAACGGGAGAAGCGGAAGGGAATAAAATTTCGTAGGGCAATATATCAGTTTAGTGAGAAATACATATGGGGCTCCCATAATTTGAAAAAGGAAAAACAGGAAACATACCGTGATATATATATATATATATATATATATATATATATATATAATATATCTATATATATATATATATATATATATATATATATAAACTGCAATTGCAGACATGCATATATATATTTAAGTTTTATTATTTGAACAAATTCATATTTTTATTCATTTTAAAACAGAAGAGGCATTTGGGCGTTTAGAGTACATATTATCAGGACACCGGACACAGGCTCAATAAAAACGGACAACCCCGGGAAAACACGAGATATGCGAGAGGCCTCGGTATATAGGGCATCAATTTTTCTTATATGTTGACAATGCAGTAACATTTAAATGTGACTTACGGTACATGGGAGGGGGGGAATGGGAAGGATGCCTATTATGATTTTAATTTTTATTTGGCACACTGTAAGGGGAAAAAGGGGTTTCTCGGAAGGCGCATAGGTTTTCGGTACCTTACAAAAATATGAAGGCAGGGCATAAATCCATTTCGCCACCAATCGTAATTTTTGTGAAAGTTTTTTTAATATTTTCATTTTTTCCCTGAATGTTTTCTTCGGTGAACTTTTTTCCTCAACTGTACATTAACAATTCTTATGGTCGTTTTGATTCATTTGTATTCATATTTAAAACTATTCAGCTATTCAGTAATAGTGAACCGGACCATATGCAGGCCTGGAAGCGGTTAATCCTAACTCACTGAAAATGCGCTTTAAAGATGCTGTAGTTCTGTACAATTTTTAGTGTTCTCGTCATACCTTCATAAGCATTAAAGCGTATGAAAATAGACTATATTTCTAAGACGCTTTAAAGTTTCATTGTATAAAATATTATTCGCAGCTCTGATGTATTTAACAAGTTTGACCAACGGGTGAGTTTGATAATCACTATTAATTAACCGAGTTTAAACTAACTTTATGTTACTTAATCTATGTTAACTCCTCTTATCTAACCTTAGCTTAACCTATTCTAACAGCTCGTTCCTCAGGGGATGTGTGAAAAATATGTTGGTCACTCGGATGAACGTATAATACGAATTAATTTATGACCGCTTTAATCAAGCATTTAGACGATAACGTAACGATTTTAATGCCTTAAATTGTGACGTCTTAATCCTTCTTTCTACGCGATATTCAGTCAATAAGAATGAACTCGTCACATTTTAATATAGAAGCAAAGACAGATACGCCGTGACATTATCATCATTTCGTGACTAATATAACCTTTAGTGACATGAACTATTAGTTAACATAAATTATTTATTTTTAATTAAATTATTTTATACTTTCGCGTTTCAATTTTTACTAAAACCTTTTTTTAAATGACGTCATTATGGTAGTAATCGATAGGGGATGATGTTTTGGAAGTAAATTAAGCTCATTTCAGTTTCATTGAAAAGAAAATTGGCTAATTTGTAAATGAAGTTAGAAAATGGGGAGTTCACACACACACTCAAAATTCAAAATGAAACGAAAAAGAAAAAATTTTGTGAAAAATCGTTAGAAACGAAATTCAGCTTAGCTAATTGATTACATTCGATTAAAATGAACGGCATGAATAATCCAGTAGATTAGATAAATCCTCTTATGTAACAATGACTATATATATATATATGTGTGTGTGTGTGTGTGTGTGTGTGTGTGTGTGTGTGTGTATTTCACGCAGGAAAAGGAGAGCAGCAGAGTAGCGACGTTTCGCGCCAATCACTGGAGCATTCTCAAGCTTTATTCGCCTCCGCCTTTTCCTCAGGAGTGTAACTCATTTTCATATTAGCTACTGCGTGTTATTCTACCTGCAACAACGGAAAAAGGTCCCAAACAAGAAATCAATTTAAACATTGTTTTAGTTCTCATGCGTTACGTTTGTAAATTAATTTAAAATAAATTTTCCTATAAGACCGGACTTATGGGACACCCTGTATATAAAGGCGGAAAATACAAACATTTTTTCACTGGTTAATTGGGAGTCCAAACACTGCTGAACACCATTCACAAATGCTTTCATTCCACCAAAAGCAACCAGCCCAGAGAGCAGATACCCCTCGAAGCCCGGCGTCGTTGGTATTTGGTATGTCCCAAATACCTACAATGGCCCATCGGAGGGCTTGCTCTCTGGGAATTATTAAAACATACCGATTGCAGCCGCTAGATGGCGATGAAACGAGAATGTGAGCTACTGTATGCTACTGTATAACTAAACTAAAATAATGATCGAGAATAAAAAACCGGATAATTAACGTGAGTATACTGTACGTTATCGATCCAATTAATGGGTTTTGGTGTAATCCTCGAAATGGCTACAATTTTCCAATCTTCGTTTGAAGAGATTCGATTAATCAAATGGCGGAAAAGACTGAAATAGGCGGTCGGCCATTAAATCGTTTCTTTGTTTCTCTAAAGTGAACACTGAAAAGGTAAAAAATGTTTTTGTTTTTTTTAAATATCGCATCCAATTCAATGGACATTAAAAACATGTCATGTGACGTAGTGCGGTAAATCCTGTCCAAGCTAAGTGTCCAGTATAGGGAAGGTACAGGGTGTGTATAAAGTAAGGCGAGTGAAGCGACAAATCCAATTTGAATTATATTAACTCGAGTGAACATGGACGAGTAATATTATTACACGTACTTTTTAACAACTGTATATTCGCTAGTAAGGTTTATAAGAGGTGTTGAAAATGTTTTCTAAGAGTTATAAAACAAGTTGAAACTAGTTTAAACCAGTTCAAATCAGATTTGTCTCCTCACTCGTGTTAGTTCACACACACACACCTTGTATTAAGTCTCGCTTTGTCTCATGAGAGGATTACATATAATCAAGCTTGACAAGGTATCCTATTTGCATTTTCCTTATGTCATTTAATAAAGTTAAAATTCTTTTATATTCTTACTTAGTTTTATATAAAAAAGATATGGTTTTAGCTAGAAATGTTGCTTCAACTATTAATGCATACATTATCTAAATAAGGTACATCGTATTTATGCACCGATACTACTCGTAATTTAGATGGGTTACCCTTTGGGGCCGGAATTGAACATTTATTTAAATATCATAATACACAAGAAATGTCGAAATTGTAACTTATTTCCAAACTTCTGAAAAGAAACTGCGAATTATTGAACAAAATACAATAATTGCTAAATTACATCACATTAGTACATTAACTTTTGATTTGGTTACATTTGTACTGTATATTTTTGGGGGAGGAACAGAAAAGGTGACTATTCTTTGTTTATATTTCCAGATCATTAAAGTCTTTTGTATCATTTATTATTCTTTAGTTATTAACTAGCTAATATTTAGTGTTAACATAGTCTATTTTACATATTTTTAATTATAAATTATCATTTATATCATAATTTGTTTTTTTCAGATTGGATGGGGACGAAAAACTTACACAGAAATAGATGTATATTTTTAATTCGATTTTGACACGTTAAACTATGAAAGATTTTGGACAAGTTTTGCTTCTAAGAATATCCCTGTTTCTAAGCAAAACTGCCCAGAATGTAGAATGTATGTTTCTGATAAGTTTTGGACACATTAAGAAATGTCAGAGGTGAAACAACTTTTTCTTGAAATTTTGTTTACTCCTGTTCAAGAAGATTTACAAGTTCAACGTTTGTCCATCTGACAGTGTCTCATCATTATCATCATTATCATACCGTAATTCACCGCATGTCCATCTGTCCGTCCATCTGTCCGTCCGTCTTTCTGTTCGTCTGTCTGTTCGTCTGTCTGTTCGTCTGTCTGTTAATCTGTCTCCTTTTCAGGTCCAAACGGCTGGACCGATTTTCATGAAACTTGGTAACAACATCCTGTGAGATCCCTGGAGTGTTTTTAGTAACTTTTATTCAGATCGGGTGTCTCCCAAAAAATTTATCCCAATTTATCCGAAGCACTTAAATATTAAAATTGTGGCCCATTGGTCTTGGCATGTGAAACTCAAAATTTTGATGATTGCGTTCTTTCGTGAATTTGTTGATCTGCTTTTCTGGCGATTAGAAAAATATAAAATTTTATAGAAGCGTGGACTGGTGGCCTTCCCTATCATCAAAGACTACAAGTAAACCAAGTTCCAACACGCGTTTACACAATTTTATACACTTTCATGGAATGAAGAAAACCAAATTGTTCAATAAATTTAGAAAAGAATGTAGCCATTAAAATTTTCAACTACGCATCGAAAGCCATGATGGTAAAAAAATGTGACAAATTGTATTTGAAATTTAACTGCTTCGTGAACTTCAAGTAAAATCTGTGAAGTTGCATTTAAAATTTAAGTGATTCGTGAGCTAATTGTAAATATTAAACTGTAACTCGCTTAAAATTTTCTTAAAATAATTTTCGTTACATTTTATTGCTTGACTCTTGTGTCCAAACAAAAAATTGGGAATGTTCTGAAAACTTGGCAAGAAAAAGTAGTAACACATATTAGTACCTTGACTGTACAGTAAACATGTATTGCCCAAAGGGTAATAACAGACTTCCGCAGGAACTAACAGATTTTTGTGCTAGTTTTGCTAGTTCGGATTTTCCATTTTCAGTGAGGATTAGAGTCAGTACATGGACTTCGGACAGTAAATCGCCGCTCGTGGTGTTGTAGCATTTTTCTTGACTGACAGTCGAAATCGAAAGGAGTCACTTCGATTGCTACCATATGCATTAATTTATTTATTATTCAGTACTTACCGCTTGCCCTTTAACCCTTTAGCGCACAATGTTAACTTTACTAATTTTGTTCTAGCTAAAGCCAGACGATTTTATTCAGTCTCGGAAAAGACCTATGTGCAGTAAAGTGTTAAGCAAACGTTTTTAAACCTTTAGCCTTTAGCGCATAGTGTTAACTTCGCTAATTTTGTCTGGCTAACGCCAGACGATTTTATTCAGTCTCGGAAAAGACCTTTGTGTAGTAAAGGGTTAAAATTTCTCTCTCTCTCTCTCTCTCTTTCCATGGATGTTATCATGGAGATTATAAATTTAAAAAGTATATATATAAGTATTTAAACCTATTTTACAGAATATTACAGAATAATTTACAGAACGAACGTTGAACAATAATACCAACACCATTTAATTAGTGGAAATATATAAAATTCTTTATATGTTATTTAAAATGCTTCGTAAGCGGATATACTAAATTTCCGCTACAGTTCAGTATATCATTTATTACTAAAATTTATTTCGTTCAAACCGGGAAAGTCTAATACTTGAGGCACTTCGGAACAAAAATAAATTTCAACCTAGGTCGTATTTTCCTTGAGAAATTTCCCCAAAAGAATTTATCCAGAAATTTGTTTGGCAAACTTGTTTGTTTGCCTGCAAGACAATTTACCTGAAATTTCAATTATGGTAAATTTCTAAAGTTTTAATAGAAAATAACTTTCTTTTAGCCGAATTTGAAAGGTTTATTTTATGCATTCATTTATTTAAATGAAAATGAGTGAAAATAAACGAAAATAAATGAAAATTATCTTAAGAAATGAAATGCTTTGGGAATTATTAACTAGTTATTTCTTTTATAAGTAAATATTCAGAGGAATGAAATTAGGGTTTAATAACTTTCAAATGATTATTTTATGTTAAAAAGTGACCCAAATGCTGTTGAATACGACTGTACTTGCATTCCTTTTTGTAATAATAATAATAATAATAATAATAATAATAATAATAATAATGCTTAAGATTATTTAATCTCTTTTTTTTAATGTCCATAAAGGTCATAAAACAATAGGGATTCTACATCAGCCTTTGGTAGGAATCCAAAACCCAACTAAAAAGCCAAGAAAAGCATATTAATCAGTGAGATCTGAAATCCTAACCGAATCGAACCCAGGACCTAAAGATTAACAACCCAGCGAGTCCTTTTTGATAGTTTATATAATTCATACCTTGTATGAAATTATATGACGGTGATTAAGTAAACAAACCAATCTCTTTTAGAGATCAAAGGAAATCACGAAGGGTTTTTTTCACAAAAAAATTTTCGAACAATGATTAAAAATGGCGTCAAAATAAAAATCCCGAAGCAAATAATTCTTTGTTCAAATATTTTGCCAAAAAAATATTTTTTTCTGAAAACTTTTTTAGATTTTAGCATTTTTTTTTTCCGACAAAAATTTTTAGATCATTTTTTTTTTTTAGGCTTTCATTTTAAAAGCCATTTTTAGTGCTGCTATTTTTAGCTCCACTTTAATTAGGACTTGGGATGAAAGCAGGAATTTGCGATCCTCGGAACTCAATCATAAGAAACAAAGACGCGAGTGCAAATTCTCGTGTTTGCATGTGCTTTAGGCACGCCGTGTGAGAGTGAGTGAATGAGAGAGAGAGAGAGAGAGAGAGAGAGAGAGAGAGAGAGAGAGAGAGAGATCACAAATCTTATCAACAGTCACAGAAAAAGTAAAAGAAAAATATGCTATATTGACACCTTTAATTCCAATTCAATTTAGCACGTGTGTGTGTGTGTGTGTGTGTGTGTGTGTGTGTGTGTGTGTGTGTGTGTGTATGAAAAGAGAAGGCTGAAGTGGATTTAGCCGCAACTTTATTCCACTGAAGTGGACCATTGCATAGGAATGGGATCACTGAGAATCACTCCCAGAAGACACATCTGAAACGGCATCTCTCTCAACCTCCTTTATAGCTTCCTCTCTACATATTACTTCCTTATTTCTTCCTTTAATCACTGACACGAACAAATTCTCTCTATTTGGACATTCGCCACACTAATTTTGACACGAATTTTGACACACACACACACACACACACACACACACACATATATATATATATAATATATATATATATATATATATATATATATATATATATATATGAAGAGATTCCTTTTCAGAACAGTTAATTACGTCGTCCCTTTATCTTTATTAAGCTCGTATATACTGTACGGTCATCTCATGATTCAAGGCTATTGTACACATACAGTATTGTCATTTTCACCGCACTGTTCCTTCCTATCTTCTCTATATTCCGATAGCAAAGCTATAGTAATATTCTCTTAAGCCGTCAATGTCCGACGCTGATACAAAATCTGGGTTTACTTTATTATATCTACGGTGTGTTCTATGTTATCTGTCGCTGTGTGTTTGTGCTGTTCTCTGCCGCTAAAACACTCAAGCTCTTCTTCATAAAAGCTGAAAATCAGCTTTTACCCTGTACAAACATCAAAGGTTATAATCAATATTTACTTTCCTCTTGAATACATTAACAGTATATATACACGTGTATATATGTGTGTGTGTGTGTGTGTGTGTGTGTATATATATATATATATATATATATATATATATATATATATATATATATATATATATATATATATATATACTGTATATATGTTTCAAAAGTAAGTCCGGCCCGTGGGATTTCGGATTATTTAATGCTTTTTATTGCTCATGAGGATAATGACGAAATACATCCCCCCAAGAGGAGGTGGTGTTGGTGTTGTTACACGCTGCAGGCATGAGTATAGTGCGTGCTAGCATCTCAAGGGAACAGTTATCTAACGTTCTTACATTTGTACACGACAGAATTAACATATGTAAAGAGCGACATGACACGCAGTTTGGACATCTGTTATAATAACAGCAAAAAAAATATACGAGTATTTGGAACCGGACTTTTGAAACACCCTGTATATATATATATATATATATATATATATATATATATATATATATATATATATATATACAGAGCTGGGCACTTGCGGCATATTTTGCGGTACTGCGGTACTGCGGTACTACCAAACTACCAAACCGGTACCAAACCGGTACGCGGAAATTTGAATGCGGTAGCGGTACTGCGGTACTTTCAGCGATCCTTTGCGGTACTGCGTTTATGCGGTTCCGGTTTGCGGTTTGCGGTAGTACCGCAGTACCGCAGTACCGCAAAATATGCCGCAAGTGCCCAGCTCTGTATATATATATATAGTAGTGCCTTTCCTCGGGAAGCTGAAGCTTGTCACACGGAGGAAATCGATGACACGAGAAAAAACGTTTCTGCTTTACGTTTCTGTCGTTTCGAAAAATTGTGGTTTCCATTCTCAGTGAAGTGTTTTTGAAAAGCAAAAATAACTTAACTTACAATTCATTTTCATCTTTAAAAAATAAAATAACTGACAGCAAAATACTTTAAAATTAAAATTTAATTAAAAAAACAAAAAAATTAACATTAACACGCTCAATATTTGTAATAACTTAAAAAAAATGAGAAAATTTATATAAAATATTAAAATGAAAACAATATCACATTTTGCCTTCAAATTCTCAATAGAGAAAAATGTGGAAAACTATAAATTTTAGAGTCCCTAAAGAATATCTTAATTTAATTTACAGTTGCAAAAATACTGTAAATAGCAATTCAAATAGTAGAAATTGCATAACAGCAAACTTTATGAATGAAAAGTAAAAAGAAGACGCGGTTTTTAGCTGAAAGAAGAGGCACCAACTTCAAAATGGCAAAGCTGGCACTTGGCACTTGGGTTTTTTGTCTAATTTAAGGCTGTGAGATTTGTTCTTTTTGTAGTCAATTTAAATTAAATTATTGACTTCTAATATAAGAGAATGAAGAAATAGCAATTGCATAATTTTCTGTTTTATGCAATTTCAGCCATTTCGCGTAATGGCTGAAGATTTTAGTTATTTCGCGAAATGACCAAATGAAACAGCCATTTCGCGAAATGACTAAAAGTTTCAGCTATTACGCGAAATAGCTGGTTGCACACTTTGACTGTAATACACACACACACACACACACACACACACACACACACACACATATATATATATATATATATTTTTTTAATTTCAAGTTGTTGTTGTTGTTTTTTGTATTAGATTTTATTATTGTACAGTATATTTATGACATTTGTATTTACTTTAGTTTTATGATTGTTTTTTAGATGCTTTTATTTAGTCACTGAAGATGGCCCCTGAGTGGACCGAAACGTTTGGCCAATAAATGTTGAGAGTCGTATCTCTTGTTTTCATATTCCTATTGAGGATAAGGGTTCCGAAGAACACTTCTATCGCAACTATATATATATATATATACACTCGTATTTTATATTTTTCTTTATAAAAGGAAAAATTCCAAACTTGAAGTTCATAAAAGATTCCTTTAACTCTATTTTTATTCCTATTGACGTTTTGCAATCCACGTTTCGACCACGTTACCTTCGGTTTATTGTTTACTAACGGTGTGATCTTTGCAGATCATTCAGCTATTATGACTGATTGGCGCGATCACTATAAATCTTCAATTAAATCATTAAACAATGGAGTGATACATGTAATGAACAAATCAGGTTTTAAATAATTAGGCTAGGCATGAACCACTCACGAAGCTATATTGATTTTATATATTTCATCATTGCGGCAAATTTCTCATCAGCCTATCACATCTGCTGCGTTTTTGGATCTTTTTTCCTTTGAGGAATTCTTTTTAACGCATTTATTATACGATTTGGTTATATTTACTATTATCATTAGGTTACTATTATTAATGTATAATTATTACTTTAGATTTTCTTAATGTGTTTACGTGTGTTTTAGTAATAGATCTAATAGTAATAGATAGTGATAGTAGTAGTAATAGATCTCTATCTAAAATTATAAATTTTAATATCGCTCTTTAATTAAGTCTCATCCACGGCTTTTTTTCTCTTTGGGTCTTTCTCTCTTTAATTTAGGTTAGGTTAGGTTAAGCTATTTAAGTTAAAGATAGGTTAACGCTAAATAGTTTAGCTTAGTGTGATTTATATATACAGTGTATATATTTTCTATTTCCGTGTGCGTTTGCATCATTTATTCATTTCACGTGTTTATTGTGAAATTCATCCCATATATACACACTACACAGTATATATATATATATATATATATATATATATATATATATATGTTAAACACAGACCGTGCATGGAACAAGGAACTCTTCTGGGAAAATTAAATCCACTATAGTCCGAATAAGTAATGGTAAATGACAAATACCATAGTTTTTTTCCTTTTTCATGATTTTTAGCCCGACGTGGGCAACGGGTCTCTCGCAAAGAGATCCCATAAATATAGCTTCCCTCACCAGCTATCTGCAAAGCAGACAGGATCCAGCTTTGGGACGTGGATCTAGGGTTTAAAGCAAACCTAGATCCCTACACTCAGAACCTCTATATAAGTAAAAGACTCGTTGCATTCACGTCGTGTTGAATAAATCAAAGAAAAAGGGGTAACTATTGTATTTTTAGCCAAAAAAACCAAAACTTAAACCTCAACCGGGACATTGAGCGTCCACTTTTCAAGGCACGAAACACGTCCGTTTAGTATACACAAACTCAGAATGGTTCCCTGAGAACATTATATGTTAAACACAGACCGTGCATGGAACAAGGAACTCTTCTGGGAAAATTAAATCCACTATAGTCCGAATAAGTATGGTAAATGACAATACCATAGTTTTTTTCCTTTTTCATGATTTTAGCCCGACGTGGGCAACGGGTCTCTCGCAAAGAGATCCCATAAATATAGCTTCCCTCACCAGCTATCTGCAAAGCAGACAGGATCCAGCTTTGGGACGTGGATCTAGGGTTTAAAGCAAACCTAGATCCCTACCCCCTTTTCTTTGATTTATTCAACACGACGTGAATGCAACGAGTCTTTTACTTATATGAGGTTCTGAGTGTAGGGATCTAGGTTTGCTTTAAACCCTAGATCCACGTCCCAAAGCTGGATCCTGTCTGCTTTGCAGATAGCTGGTGAGGGAAGCTATATTTATGGGATCTCTTTGCGAGAGACCCGTTGCCCACGTCGGGCTAAAATCATGAAAAAGGAAAAAAACTATGGTATTTGTCATTTACCATTACTTATTCGGACTATAGTGGATTTAATTTTCCAGAAGAGTTCCTTGTTCCATGCACGGTCTGTGTTTAACATATAATGTTCTCAGGGAACCATTCTGAGTTTGTGTATATATATATATATATATATATATATATATATATATATATATATATATATATATATATATATATATATTTATATATTTATTTTTTTTATTTAATTTTTTCATTATTTTCAAAGAATGAAAAAAAAATTTCCCCATTTGGAATTCTCACTTTGAACATTTTCATATTTGGACCTGGAATGAAAATGACGCAGTGGAAATAGATCTCAAAAAAAGCTTTGTACCTTATTTCACGTAGCCACAACATCGATCGATGCTGTTCCACATCAACTCTTTTGTATTTTTTAGTATTATGTATAAAACCAGATGAAATTTCACTCGTGTGAATGTATTTAATGATCACTTTTTATTGTATTATTGTATTATCGTATTATTGTATTATTGTATTATTGTTTTATCGTATAAGCTTTTATTTTTTCCTCACTTTATTGGCACCAAAGTAAAGTTTAGTTTTGGCCATTTTCAACCAAAAATATGAACCAGGATTTCTGGTGTAGTCGAGAGTCATTAAAGTTTGTAATTTCTTTGCAAGATCAGTTATATTTTCTTTTTTGGACTTCCAAGGGAGGTCATGTTATAAGCACCGTGCTCACTCTGTTAAGCGCGAGAGGAGAGTTTCAGAATAAAAGAGTGATTTTTCCTTCAAAGTGACTAATTGGAGGTAATTGGAGGTAAGTAAAATTTCAAATCTGAGAAAAAAGAAAAAAGTTTGTCGTTAATTCTTTGTTCAAATTGTTGCCATTTTCGGATGCACAACTTTATTTCACGCAACAACCGCCAAGGTAGACTTGTGGTAAAGTGTCGGGTTGTTAATATGTAGCTGTGGGTTCGAGTCTCAGCTAGGACTTCATATTTCAGTGATTAAGGTGTTCTGTGGGTGTTCCTCACTGGGGCAAATGGTTCGGATCTCGAATAAAGTTGTAGGTCCCCTCCATCACATGACTTTTGCCGTTACGAACGAGGTTAAACATCCCCAAACATTATTATTATTATTATTATTATTATTAGTATTATTATTAATAGTATTAGTGGCAGTAGTATGATCTAAATAAGCTTTTTCTCAATAGAAAAATCCTTGCAGCAATTAAATCTATTTTTCTATTTAATCTCTGATTTTTTTTTATTCACGCGTTTTTCACCAAGTTTCAGTGATCTTTTCAATTACTTTTTGTCTTCAGAGTTCTACTGTAAGTTAATTTTATTCCTCACTGACTTTGACTTTACAAACTGTATTTAAAGTTCTTTCCAGTTGGAAAAAATTTGCATCACAAATAAAAGAAAAAAAAAAGCTTTGCTGTTGGATGAAATTTGATAAAAAGAGAAAAAGAAGGTGGTTTTTTTTTTCAATTCAACAAAGCTTAATAGTTTTATATATAATGTGACGCATCAATTAAGAGTAGATATATGGAATTTTTTTTCGTTTTTTTTTTCTAAATTCAGCTACATTAACTGTTATAGTTCGTGTCTTGCTCGAACAGAGGAAAACCAGGGAGAGAGATTTTCATTTTAGCGAAATCTGCAATCACGAAATGGACGTGTGTATACACACACACACTATATATATATATATATTCTACAACTCAGAATGGCCCCCTGTGTAATATACTTTATATATGTGTGTGTGTGTATATATATACTGTGTCCCCTCCCCAAAATGTGGTCACATTTTTTTTTCACCATGCCAGCAAAACCAAAATTCCAAGGATAACTAAATGATACAGAAATCATATTAAACATTTTATATTGCCCTTAAAATGAGAGGTAGTTTATTTAAATCGGATGAGTTGTCTTTTTATAAATTCAACTTGAACAATAGTTGTTTAAAAAGAGAATTGACAAGAAGGGTAATGAGAGACTTAGCTGAACATTGAAGAAGTTTACAATGAACAAAAGCCAATTGAATAAAACATTAACGCAGCAAGTCTTCAATGTATCTTCCATTATTATCAATGACCAATTTTAGCCTTTTGCGCCACCTGGCGAACAGTTGTAGAAATGGCGTCTTGATTGAGCTCGTTTCATCTCGAAGTTGATTGAAATACAGAATATTTTGTCTGTAAACTTTGTCAAATAAATGCCCTCGTATGAAAGAGTCAACTGGATTAAAATCTTAACTATTTGGTAGTCATTTTTCTGGTACAATGACACCGGAACATTGTTCTTGCAAGTATGCAATGGTGTACTGGGACTGATGAGATGGAGTAGTAGATGTTTAAAAAGTTACCGTATATATATATATATATATATATGATACAGAGATATATAGATCCATGTCCCAAAGCTGGATCCTGTCTGCTTTGCAGATAGCTGGTGAGGGAAGCTATATTTATGGGACCTCTTTGCGAGTGACCCGTTGCCCACGTCGGGCTAGCATCATGAAAAAGAAAAACTATGGTATTTGTCATTTACCATTACTTATTCGGACTATAGTGGATTTAATTATCCCAGAAGAGTTCCTTGTTCTATGCACGGTCTGTGTGTATCATAAAACACCTCAGGGAACCATTCTGAGTTCATTTCCATATATACTGTATATATGTATATATATATATATATATATATATATATATATATATATATATATATATATATATATATATATATCGTAAAGAACGACGCTTGTATAGGAGAACATTCCGCGCAAGATGAGAAGAGAGAACGAACAAATACTCTTCTCATCTTGCGCGGTATGTTCTCCTATACAAGCGTCGTTCTTTACGTTATTTATACTGCGTGTTCTTTGCAGTTGAAATATATATATATATATATATATATATATATATATATATATATATATATATATATATATATATTGTGATTGGACAGCTCGCTAAAATAAAAATACAGTTTTTTTTGCAAATGCGATGGAACAAATTCCAAATGCTTTTAACAACTTTCGTTTTATATCTTCAACGAACCGACGATTTTGACAGAAATATTGTATGAACAGACCATCGACAAAATGGATATGACAAACATGTAAGCTATTTCGACAATGCAGAAAGAATGTTAGTATGCAATATAAATAAACAAAGTAGCATTTTATTAGACATTATGAAGGAAACTAAATGACAGAACGTTATGCAATTAACAATTACGATTACATGTTTGACCAAAATCAAATTACTTTAGTGTAGTTCAAAACAGTTGCATTATTTATTAAAAACAACAACAACAACTACTACTACTACTACTACTACTACGTCAACCAACCATGTCCTGCAACGTCGACTAATACAAAGCGAATGAGTGTAACACGAGTTTTTTTTGGATTACTCGTTACTGGATTAACAAGACTTTTCCAAGATGACTGAACTACTTCAGAATGGCACCACATTCTTCCACAGAAGATAGAAAGAAATTACTGATGACCATAACAATGGTGAGGTCTTATTTGCATTGGCCGAACAAATATACAGTGTATATGTGTGTGTGTGTGTGTGTGTGTGTGTATGTGTATATATATATATATATATATATATATATATATATATATATATTTATTCGGCCAATGCAAATAAGACCTCACCATTGTTATGGTCATCATTTTGGCTCTCTCCTTCTATGGTGTGAGGGTGTATTTTTGCGGGCGTCCGTCCTTGACAGCTCCTTCTTACATAAAAATGCCAACCTAACCTGACTTAATCTAACCCACAATATACTTGGGAGTACAATATCTCATCGACAAGTATATTGTGGGTTAGATTAAGTCAGGTTAGGTTGGCATTTTTATGTAGGAAGAAGCTGTCAAGGACGGACGCCCGCAAAAATATACTCTCACACCATAGAAGGAGAGAGCCAAAATGAAGGTTCAGAGTTTATGAGATGTCTGAATACTCTGCGTTTGAAAGATTGGAGGTCATAGATAAGGAAAACGATGGATTGAGGAAGGTTGTTCCAGAGTTGACCGGCTGAGTAGATGAAAGATTGACCAATTAACCTTTGAGTTAAGGAGTTGGTCATAAAAGAGATGAGAGTGTGTCGAAAGCCTGGTACTACAAGCTTTCCTTAAAGCATTTAGAGTTCAGAAGAGCAATGCCCGTTATAATAGCGAGAGTAAAGAGACAGTGAGGGAACATTACGGCGAAGAGAGAAGGACTGAAGACAGTCAGTAAGAGGTGGGGAATTTATGAGATGAAAAGCCTTTGAATCCACCCGATCAAGTAGAGTTGTGTGGGTTGAGCCATCCCAAAAATGAAAAGCGTACTCCATACAGAGACAGACAAGACTCCTCTTCAAAGACAGCAACTGAGTGGGGTTGAAAATACTCCGGAGCCGGTACATCACACCCACCTCTTAGAAGCTGTTTTTAGAAAGAAAGAATATGTGATCTTTCCAGGAAAGCTCACAAGAAACGGAAACACCAAGAATGTTAGAGAAGAAGGAGGAATGAGCTGTCTATTGTTGAAAATAAGGGGATAGTCATGTGGAAGATTGTGACGTGACGAGTTGACAGATGAAGGAACATTTTTTTTTTTTGAGGCACTGAAGGCCACAAAGTTTTCTCTGTCCCAATCAGAGATAGTAGAAAGCTCAGAGATTAGGTGCGCCATGGCCGTCTCACGCGAAGTACAGGGTGACTGTTCAGAGGGACGCTTTGTGATATTTAAATCAGCATTCACCATTCATAAAGTTGACTGCCTTTGAAATCTATCGATATATCAAAAGTGGAATGGTTTGCCTTAAATGTTGTGTTTCTCTGCCAAATTGATCACAACTTCGTCAAAAATGGTGGTACTTTGTCAATTTGTTTTATATTTTGTCCCAATGTCCCATCTCATTTGTAAAACACTGTATTTCTATCTGTCCTTTCTCTGTTCGAGATTTAAATTCGAATATATCATTATAAACAGCATAAATAAAGTGATCAACATAATTAAGATGATTAACACCTAGAGTATATAAAACCTCAATTAATGATCAATAATTTCCCTGAATAGACTCATTATTATTACCTCATTTTAACCAATAATATTTAACCAATGAAGTGTATTTAACTACATTTCTTTATCGATACACTTTATTTGCAATATTTTTCTAGCATCGCTGCGAATCTTTCGTGAAATGAAAAAGATGATTCCATTCAAGCTGTCCTTTGAAATGCGTAAAAAGTTCAAAGGATATAAAGAGGGACCTCTTTCGGACCACTTTTCGAAGTACGTTTTCATCAAGAGATAAAAAGAGAGATTCATTAAGGTAAAAACCGAAATTTCAGTGAAAAAGAGCGAATATTTGACAGTGTAAAATCTTTTAATATTAATCAGTTACCTTTCAATTCAGATATAAAAGGATGAACATAGATATGTACAGGGTGTGTATAAAGTAACGCGAGTGAAGAGACCAATCCGATTTGAATTATATTAACGTGAATGAATATGGACAAGTAATATTTAGTACATGTACTTTATAACAACTGTATATTCGATAATATACATATATTATATTCGATAGTAATGTTTATAAGAAATACTGAAAATGTCCCCCATCGACCTCTATACAGACTCTTGCACGGCGTATCACATTCAAATCAACCAGTTCAAATCAGATTTGTCTATTCACTTGCGTTACTTTATACACACCCTGTATATTTAAGTTATAAAGGTATGACAGAATGACGCTATGTAGTGAGTGTTCTGTTACTGCAAACAAATTTCTGTGCTAAAACTGAAACTGAGATTCTGGGATCCCCTCCCAGCACCATGTTTTTCGCAGGCCCCCATCCTGTGACCTATCACTGTTTACTCACCATATGATGTAAAGGCATAATAATAATAAAGAAAATAATGGCTAAGTTACATCTATACAAATAACCCATCACGTTTGAAATCTTTTGCTTCACTCGGTTAGTCCAGCATGATTTATCGTATACACTCGACAATCGTTAGCGATAATAGCATAATATTATGTTAGGGCCGGACCTAATTCTCTCTGAAAGACGAAATATTTTAGAGAGATCACAAACTGAATTTGTCAGAATCGCTGCATTTAATTAATTAAAATTAACTGAATCGTTTTAAAAAATATTAACTTTTAGAATAAAAATTCTTCTAAAAATAGAGTAAAACTTGTCCGAATCGGTACACGGTAATTAAATCAAAATTAATTACGCCTCAATTAATAATTAATTACTTCAAATGTTTATGGTCAAATTTCCCCTAAAAATGAAATAGAACTTTTTGCAATAAAAATATTAAAGTCTGAAATTAATTAACAATAATTTTATTATTATTATTATTATTATTATTATTATTATTATTATTATTATTGTACACGAATGAAGGAGTTAGAACAATGATTTTTACATCTACATACGCTATGGCTGTGAGATGTAAGCGCTCAACTAAAGCGCTTGTCAAACATGGTGTGCCACAGGGCTCAGTTCTGGGTCCACTGTTATTTTTATTATATATAAATGACCTTTCACGTTCATCTGATATACTGAACTTCATAATGTTTGCAGATGATACAACTGTCTCTTTTTCTTGCAAAGATGTTAATTCAGCTAGGAATATATTTCAGTCAGAATTCATCAGTGTAATGAAATGGTTGACCACCGATAAACTCTTCCTAAATACCAGTAAAACAAATTTCATAATTTTTACTAATAAAAGAAATGTATATCTTGATGAACTTAATGATAATGAAATCGCCATAAAGGAGTGTACTGTAACAAAATTTCTTGGTGTAAATGCTAGATAAGAATTTGCAATGGCGTGATCATGTAAATTATATCGCGAAAAAGATTTCAAGGAGCGTTGCTATAATGTTTAAACTTAGAAATGTAGTCCCTAAACAAGTTTTATTGACTCTCTATCATACTCTTGTTCTTCCTTATATAACATACTGCACCCTTGCTTGGGGAAACTCCGCTAACAACGCATTAAATGGTATCTTTGTCATCCAAAAACGAGCAATAAGGTTATTATCTGATGCTGATTTCCTCGATCACTCTAGTGCACTATTTAAAGAGCTAAACCTACTAAAGCTCAACGATATAACCAAACTGGCACATTTTAATTTTATTTACGAGTGTAAGAACAAACTCATTAATTTGCAATGGGTAAATAGATATTTTGTAACTCATCAAGAAATCCACTCGTATCAGACCAGAAATAGATCAAAGCTTGTTATACCTCAATTTAGATTGTCTTCATCTCAAACACTACCCATTTTCATTGCATTGAAACTATGGAATGACTTGCATGCTGATATAAAAAATATTGTGAATGTAAATTTGTTTAAAACCAAGTTGAAATCCAGATTAATAATGGCATACTAACAAAAATCTTGGATTAATGTCCACTAATATTGTTTAATATTGTCCATTAATGTTGGACAATAACAACTAGCTGCTTATTTTTAATAAGAGCCCAGTAAAGCCTAAAGCTTATGGGCCAAATTAAATAAAATAAATAGTCGAGTTTCAAAATTATTCATGTCATTGTAAATTGAAAAATGTATTTATTTTATTATTATTAATAAAGGTTATTCTATTCTATTCTAGTATATGTATCGTATAATTTGAAAAAAACTACAGTAAAAAGACAAGACATCAAGTTATTTGGTTGCCTCACAAATTTTCCCTTACCAAAAAAAATAGAGAAAATTTCGAGCGAATGTTTTTTTTGAGACATTTTCATTCTATTTATTTTTAGTCAATTTTTATTTTTTTATTTTTTAATACAAAATTAATATAAAAATTAATAAAATTTGAATGGCGTTTTTTTTTGCGATTCACTAATTAAAGTTTTGAAATATTAGACTCACCTTGTTCTGTCGGAATCGGGTGGGAATTGAGTCGAAGATTATCGTGGAATCAATTCCATGGTTGTTCATATTTATGAAAAAGAGTTGGAATAGATTTCTAAAACGTCGGAAATGGTCAAGATTTCTAAAATAAATAATGGCTCTCTCCGTGCTGTATACTATGAGGTGATAATAACATAAATTTCATAAGCTGATCATGCCCTTCTTACATCTCTTTCCAACGTAGAAACTCTATATCATGTGATACATACGTCATCATTGTAGTGGAGTAAATTTTAACGTAAGCGAAATTTCAATACCTTTGTTTTAATTTTCTTCATAATTTTCAGTAAATACCGGTTGAAATTGGATTATGTTATGGGTTTAATATCCTACCAATAAAGCTTATCATTATCATTATCATTACCATTATCATTATCATAACATTATTATCAAAGTGAACAGAGAAATATTTGATACAAACCTTAATATTTTTAATTGTTAAATTTTGCTGAAAATTGATGACACTAATGCCAAATTCAAAGTGAGATTACCAATTACGCTGCCAAATAGTGAAAATGAATCCAGTATTGCTGAATTTGAATGAAAATTGGGGAACTATACGCTTCATAACCGGCTGTACGTCCTATTAAAATACATTGTGGTGTTTGAAAATACTATATATATAATATGAGAGAGAGAGAGAGACTTCCTGTTTTTTCAAAAGAGTAATTAAAAATACAGTTAAAACCAAAATAGCCAAAGTAACAAGTCGGACAAAGAATAATTTTCAATTTCCCCTCCGAATAAAAGTTCATTTTAATCCTACACCTCCTTTCACTTCGAGGATAACTTTTTAATAGAGAGAGAGAGAGAGAGAGAGAGAGAGAGAGAGAGAGAGAGAGAGAGAGTGCGTCTGATGTGAAAGTTGACTGGCTTGAATTATCATAGATCTGAGAGGAAAAAAAAAGGAGAGGCGCGATAGGCTTCATCATTGCTCAAGCTTCCGAAATGAAACGTCTTATATTCATTCGAAAGCCACGAAACTTTGATTAGCTTCGAGCTGATCTTTCTCACTTGCTCCATACATCTTTCAGAAGGTAAACACACACACACATATGTACAGTATATATATATATATATATATATATATATATATATATATATATATAGTTGGGAGAAAAAGTTTAAGTCCAACATTATCTTATCATGTTTGTTCATTTAAATTCCTTTCGAAATTTTGGTATGTGTTTGTTATTAATTTAACGAACACGAAATATCGCAAACTAAGTTACACGAAGCTAAGTTTTTGTTGGAATTAATATCTTGAGTTGTTTATCAATATTTAAATATTCTCTTGTGCACAAGTTTAAGTACAGCATTAAAATCCAATGCAGAGCCGTCAAGCAGCGGAACATCCTAAACAATTCGACAATAAACTTCTAGAAAACTCCTGAGTAAACGTTTTCGGTAATTTTCCGTTGGTCAGAGTTTAAAACATGAATGTTGAATACTGTTCGATCGTCAGTCCACTATGGGCGAAGGCAAAAAGCTGTCTCAGGATCTTAAAGATAAAATTATTGCTTCGCATACTGATGGGAAACCTTTTAGGAAGATTGGTGAACAACTTGCTGTGCCCTTTACTCGAGTTTCAAACGTCATTCGTAAGTGGAAGCACCTTGAAAACACCAAAACGCACCCTCGTAGTGGACGACCACGAAAGATTCCCAGCCGTGCTGTTCGTAAAATTATCAAGGAGGTTACTACTAATCTTCGGTTGAATTCTATGAACCTAAAGCATTCTTTGAGCCAAATTGGAATCGATGGTCAGCCTTCCACTGTACGCACGACACTGAATAAGAATGGACTCTTTGGACGAGTTACAAGGAGAAAACCACTGCTCAGGAAAGCTCACAAGGATGTTCGTTTAAAGTATGCCAAAGACCATCGAAATCATAGAACTGACTGCTGGAAGACGGTACTGTGGACTCATGAGACCAAGATTAACTCTTCGACTACAGTGATCAACGGTATGTCTGGACTGGAGGGGGTAAAGCATTTGAAGGAATAAAACACCATACCTACAGTCAGTACCTCTGGGCCTGGTAAATTGATGTACGCATGGATTTCACCAAATGTCAAGAAATTCAGGAAGAAAATATCATGCCTTCAATTCGTCAGCTCTCCATGGGTTGCATTTTTTCTGTAGCAGAACAATGATCAGAAACACATGAGCAAATCTACCAAGGCATGGCTGAAGAAGAAGAAGAAGAAATGGAAGCTTTTGAAGTGGCCAAGCCAGTCGCCAGATTTCAATTTGATTGAACATTTGTGGTTTGATCTCAAGACAGCTGTCCATGCACGGAAGCCAAAAACTCTCAATCAGTTCCGCAAATTTTGTGAAGAAGAAATGGCCAAAATCTCTCCTGGAAAGCGCAAGAAGCTGGTAGAGAAATATCCTAATTGTTTGATTGAAGTTATTGAAGCTAAAGGCAGTTATACAGCACATTAATCGTCGTACTTAAACACTTGTTCAGCATTAGTTTCACATTTTTTCCATTATGTGCCGCAATTTAGCCGAGTTTATTTATTTTATGGTTGTCTCTTAAAACTATTGTTTCTAAAACCATTTTATATATATTTTTTTCCTTTCTCTGTCACTAATACTTCCGTCAAAATATAATTTTTCGTTAGGTTTTCAAGTATACATAAACTTTTTTGTGCAACTGTATAGAAAAAGAGATAGATAAATGGATAGAGAGAGAGAGAGAGAGAGAGAGAGAGAGAGAGTCTTTAAATTTAAACGAAAATGAAGCGAGATAGTCTCGAAAATCCTACCATGCAACTCTCTCCCTTTTCAAAAAAATATCACCTCTTCTGCATTTTCCTCTTCAATCTCATCTAGACCCTAAATTGTGAATGATACTTCAACCTGTTCTTTATATCCTTTTCCTAACGACCTCTGAAATGACTCTTGGCAGCATTTCATTACTTTGTCTCTTCAAAACTTGCATTTTCCTTCCAAAAACTTGTCAAAATAGTTCACAAAAATAAAGGAAAAACTTCAACCTTAAAATTTTCATAGGTTTTCTGGTGGCCGTTGGCCTTTAAATAATGAAGCTCTTTACCATTATATATATATATATATATATATATATATAAGCAGCTCGGTGGTATAGTGGTTAGCATCGCTGACTACGAATCCATCGGCACCGGGTTCGATAACCGGTGACGGCAGTCGGCGCGTAGCAATCTCAGCTGTTCATCCTTCCATACAGTAAAATTGATTGATAGATAAATGGGTACCCTGGGTAGCCTAGTGGTTAAGACGCTAGGCTGCCGATCGGGAGGTCATGAGATCGAGTCCGGGCGAGGATTTTGTAATTTCTGACCGCCCGTGGTGGGTCGTGGTTCAGATTCTATGTTAAATTGTAGGTTTAAGGTGGAGCAACAAGTTTGGCTTTCACCAGAATGAACAATTCGGGCGGAAGCAAAACCAAGGTTAACCAAGGTATACTATGGTAACCTGATACAGAAGTTTCATGCGTCGATCCCTCATCGCATGGAGATTAGGCTCGTGACCCTGCCTTTCACCTCTTTCTCTCTGTCTCTGTCTCTCTCTGTCTGTCTGTCTCTCTCTCTCTCTCTCTCTCTCTCTCTCTCTCTCTCTTGAGAAGCATGTTTCAGAAACACACTTGTGTTGTTCAGTGTTCATGCTTCATCAGTGTGTAGCCCTGGCCATAACATAATATTTAACTGATGTTTGGCTAAATTAAATTGGTTACTCTATACTTGGTTAGGTTAGCTTGTATTTTGGGCCATCATAATTGGAGAGAACTTCAATAAACAATAAATTAACACTAATAACTTCAGCAAATAATTTCGGGACATACGTCTCCCAACATCAGTGATTTAAAATCCAATAAAAACAATAATAATAAATAAATACGAATAAATTAGACTATGAAATTAGTAAGAATTAAATTTAGTAATTGAGAAACTAAATTCAGGAATTAAAATAAAATTTAGACCGAAAAATAAAATTACACAAAATGAAAAACCCAAAATGAACGCTTTCAAAATTAGACAAAAGGCTAAAATTGAAAAACAAGACAAAATTCTGGTGTCAAAATTAGAAAACAAGATTATGGAGGGAGACTATTATAAAACGTAATTGGAACCAAAACTGACCTTTCTATTAAAACGCGATGAATGAATTAAAATGTTAGTTACACGTTTTAATAAATTCTGTTCCAGTAAATCGTTAGAATTTGAAAGCGAACTCGAGTCCTTGAGATTCGAATTCAAAGTGTTTATGTACCATCGGTCACAAATACCGGGTACCGTTGGTTGTAAGGCTGGTGTGGCCCAGTGTATTCCGACTTTTGTTACCGACTGTACAGGCACTGAAGGATGTGCAATGTGCAATGGTTCAGTTTGTTATCTGGGTGGCTAAGGATTTTAATAGTTTGGGTTTGTGGGTTTACAAAAGTCCACTCGTTTACAGAATGCATGCGTGAAGAGCATTTTCTTCTTCTTTGCAGGTTGGACTCCAGTTTGGGCCCAGAATTCCGAGACCTACTAACCCCATAAGAAGACCTGAAGGCCTTCTTCCCCTAAAAATGTGACAACAGATGCTAACGGGGGAATGCGAACACCTTGAAGGACGGAAAAGAGAAACTCTCAACATCTATCGAGTCAATATGTCACATACCCAGAAAAGAAAGAGCAGCAGGAGGAATTACCAACCGCTCTCCTCTGACTACTTCCTGCCCTATTTCCGGTCTTGGAGGCACTAGGATAAGCGATACCAAAGGTTTATAACACCAAATACAATACTATATTACCGCTATCCCTTGAGACACTCAGATGCACAAGAGTGGAGCGTTATTTTCTCATATATTTTACCTAGAACAGAATTGCTTCGTTATGTATTTTATTTTCATTGTTAATCTTCGTCTCGTAACCCAACTAAGGACTGTCCGAAGCCAGTCTGAGAAATGAGCAATGGGGTATATAGTGACGAACCCGCTGCACGTAATTTATTTGTCTCGACTCAGTTTTCGTTTTTAAGGAACTTATTTTTCCTGGTTGGTAGCATTACCGCTGATCTCAGTACCATCAGTTGAACGAAGGACGTTAAACGGAACAACCAACCAACCAACCAATCAACCAACCATCTTCCTCTTATGAACGAAATTCGTAAAATTTACTTTGTACATTTTAGTCTCGTCAAAAAACTATTTCAGTTTTCTAGTTTTAATTTTAGTCAATTTTAGTTTTCTTTGTGATCACAAAGAAGTAAGATAACAACCAGCAAGAGCCCCAGAAATTGGCACAGTGCTCAGGACAACTAATGTAGGGCATTGCACTAACCCCGCTATTATATTATTACCAGCACCATCGGGATTCGAACGCACGACTTTAGTGTCTTCACTTCGCTTATAGAGAAACGGTGTTTATCCAATGAGCTACGGACGTGTAATGGTTGTTATTTCCTTTTGTTTGAAACTCTCTCTGGTTAGAGCACCATAAATGCCCACAAACACTTAAGAGCATCCTTAAATTTTAAAAGTAAGGCTATTTTACAGGTGAAGAAAACTTTCTTGTATTGTTTTCAACGCAAGCCGTTTTCCTGTAAACGTCGTCGTGTAGAGAATTAATAACTAAACAGTATTTTTAATAAAGAAGTAATTAGTATTTATCTAAACTAATATTAAAAAGTTTAATAACTAATTGTATTATCTTTGTAAATAAGAAAGCTTACTTTCTCTTTCAAAAAAAGAGCCTTTAACGGATGTCTATCCGGAAGTACACCTTATCACTTTATACCCATAAATTATGAATTACTTAACTGTGCTCTCTATTTTCTAAAATTTGAATCGTTCCAAATTTCTATTTTTTAAAAAAGGTCAAGTAAAGAGGATGTGACAATCCCACAAATAGTTTTATTATTTTATAAATAAAAAATGGCAACTCAAACACCATATAAATTTTAATTATTTTATAAATACAAAGTGGCAACTCAAACACCCATATAAATTTTAATTATTTTATAAATACAAAATGGCAACTCAAACACAAAATAAATTTTACTTATTTTATAAATACAAAGTGGCAACTCAAACACCCATATAAATTTTAATTATTTTATAAATACAAAATGGCAACTCAAACACCCATATAAATTTTAATTATTTTATAAATACAAAATGACAACTCAAACACTATAAATTTTAATTATTTTATAAATACAAAATAGCAACTAAAACACCATATAAATTTTAAATTTTAAAATCGGGCAGAGAACCTCTTAAAAAATGTATAATACATCTTCAACATACGTAAGAATTCATTAAAGTAATTTATGATTCTATAAATATACATACTCGTACATTATATCTTTTTAATTGAAATCGAACCATGATTTCATCAATGATTGATCGTAAATAAGAATTATTTAATTCGCATCGAAATTTTAAAACCGTTAGAAATGAATTACGAAATTACCCAAAATAACTAATCTCAATACAGAAATAATAATAATAATAATAATAATAATAATAATAATTACGTTTGTTTAACCGTCTTCGTAACGATAAAGGCCGCATGGCGGACCTACATACAGCTTTACGTAGGATCCAACCCATTTTCGGGTCACTACCTCATCTGAACAAGGAGGAACAATCACACATCCAGCCACTATATATATATATATATAATATATATATGTGTGTGTGTGTGTGTGTGTGTGTGTGTATAAATTCGTTCACGAACATGATGACCGAGGCTGTGCGTACAATTCGCCTTTGACAGAAAACCGCATTGTACACGAAAGCAGTTTTCTCTGCAAGAAAAACGAAATATAAGACCCCCCCCAAAGGGCCAAAAAAGAAAAAAAAAACCGAGACTTCAAAATACTGCTGAAGTTTTAATGATCAATTTGGCTTCCATTAAGGAATTGCCGCCGCTCCTAATCTTCTTATTTATTAAATCAAATGAATTCGGATTCTTTCTCCTATTTTCCCACGAGAATTATAAATTTTTTAGAATGTCCATTAGCTTCCTGGATCGGAAAATCTGTTTTGAGAGTTTTAACGCAGAATATTTTGGGAAAATAATGATTTTACTAAATATTAATAGAAATAATAATTTTTAAGAAAGATTACTTTTAAAAATAGGAGAAATTTTTTAAGCTTTTCTTATTGTAAATAATTGGAGTGTTCAAAGTTCCTATTATTTAAAATGGCAGTTTCATGTATTTGAATTTATAAATGCTAAATGGCAACTCAAATGCAATCTAAATTTAATAGTAAATTTTTATGAATGAAAGATAGGAAAAAAGAAAGATTAGATTGGTTTCAATGATGGATACCAATTTGGCAAATTTACTTTTGTTCCTGAATCCATAAAGCTATTGGATCTGTAATTAAATAACGAATACCTCATTTCTTTTGCTAAAGAGATGGAAACAGAAATAGGCAAGTGTTTAAGGTAGACTGTAAAGTAAAGATATTCCATACAGACCACCTTTTTTTAGAAATTGTTACATTTGAATCTGGAACGATTTTGAATCAATTTTGTTTTAAATGTGAACGCCATTGGTCCACAATCGATCCAAAATGATAGGACCATTCGTTTTGCAAAGAATTGCTTCATAATCGGTTCATGCAGCAAATGTAGCAATTAAATTTCTAGAAACGGTGTTCTGTATGGAACAACTTTACTTCTCAGTGTTGGAACAATTTTCCTTTCTGGACCAATTTCGAACCAATTATATCGACATTACAAAATAAATTGATTGAAAATTGTTTCCTATCCGGGTGAATGGAACAATTATTTTTTTAGCAACGGTGATCTGTATATATATATATATATATAGACTTAACTTGACTTAAGTCCCGTCCGGAATTCTCCGGGTTGGGTCCCACATTCGATGTCTCCATCCTCTCCACGTCCCTCTGTCCGACGCCATGTGAGTCAGCTGCTGCGGTCCGCTCCTCGTTTGCTCTGCGGAAACGTCTGAACCACGTTTCCCTCGGCCGTCCCCTCGGTCGGGTGCCCTCAACTCGTCCATGCAGCACCATCTTCGGCCATCTCTCCCGGTCCATCCTTTGTATATGCCCAAACCACCTCCTCTGTGCATCTCTTACCCGGTCCAATATCGAGTCTCTGACATTATTCATTTCTCTCACTCTTTCGTTGGTTACCCTGTTCTCCCACTGCATTACATATCCTTCTTAAACATTTCATTTTAAATGCCAGCAGTTTCTTTTCCTCTATCTTCTTCATCGTCCAACACTCTGCACCGTATAATACCGTAGGAATGACGATTGCTCTTAATAGTCTGATTTTCAGACTTAATGAGATGTTCCTGTCTTTCCAGATTTTGTTTAGTCTTTCAAATGATCTTCGTCCCAATGATATTCTCTCTTGAACTGTCCTCTCTGTGCCTCCGTATGTAGTAAAGTGTACTCCCAAGTACTTAAACTCATCCAACTGTTCTATTTTTTCTCCGCCCAGCCGTATGTCTAAAACTTCTCTCAGGCGTCCAATCTTCATACATTTGTCTTCTCTCTGTTAACCAATAGCTTGTATTTGGCACATTGTTCTTCTGTCACTGAGACCATTCTCTGGAGATCTTCTTTCGATTCTGCTAGTAGAACTATATCATCCGCATATCTCAAGTTTGTTATTTCCACCCCACCGATCTTAACACCAGTGCCATCGCCATCACCCATTCTATAAATATGTTGAAGAGGTGGGGGGACATCAGGCACCCTTGTATCACTCCGCCCGTTGTTCTGAATCGCTCCGTTAAGATCTGGTCTTTCCTTACTCTTGCTTTTGTGTGTTCGTATAAACTGTTGATTGTGTTAATTATGCTTTGTTCTATTCCCCAACATTCCAGCACTTTCATCATACCTTTTTTCCATACCGAATCGAAAGCCTGCTTAAAATCAACAAACACACAGAACACATCTCTTCCTTTTTCCCACATCTTCTCGATAATCTGCGAGAAAGTGAATATATGGTCAACTGTGCCTCTACCTGCTCTGAAACCTGCCTGTTCTTCCGAGATCACTTCATCTTCTCTTCTCTTTATCCTATCTTGAATTATCTTGGCGAGAACTTTATAAGAGTGTGATAGTAAGCTGATGGGTCGATAATTCTCGCATCTCTTGGCATCTCCCTTCTTATATATGGGTAATATAATGGCCTCACTCCAGTCACTCGGCACCCTTCCTCCCTCCAACACCACCTGACAAAGACTACGCATCCACCTCACCACAGCCTCACCGCCCACCTCCATCAACTCCTTCGGGATTCCATCAGCTCCTGTGGCTTTGCCGTTCGCCAATGTTTTTATTGCCTTTTCTGCTTCCTCCATGATTACTGGAGTTTCCTGCGTATTTCGTTCCGCTCTTCCGAGTTCAGGGTAGTCCATCACATTCACGGGATTTTCGCATCCTTTCAGTACGTTCTCAAAGTGTCTTCTCCATATAGTCCGCACTTCCTCTCGGCAGACACCTTATCCCCGTTTACATTTCTTACCACAGATGTAATGTGCCTCCATTCTCTTGTCAAGGTTTTCACTGTTCTAAACAATTCTTTCGATTGTCCTCTTCGGAAGCTTTCTTCACAAGTCACACATTGGTTTTCAACCCATCTTTCTTTAGTCTCCCTGCGCTTCCTTTCCACCTCTCTACATTTTTACCTATATCTCGCCTTATTCTCTTGGGATGGCATAATGTTTTTGGCCTTTTTTGCTCTCTTTTTTCTTGACACAGATCCAATAGCTCTTCTGTAACCCATTTATGTCTGACTCTCCTTTTCTTCCCCAACTTTACAGTGCACATTTACTATATGTTCATAAACATTTATGAAACGTCTATATATACATTCTAGAAACGTTCGGTAAAGAGCATAGTTTAGATGTATGTACCGGTAGTCAAAGAAAATTCATCATACTCCGTGTCATTTCCATTTCATACCCCGCCCAAGAGTCAGAAATCCTCGAGTGAGAATCTACAAAAAGGAGGCAATTCTCAATTTGATATACTCCCATTTCATGCCATTCTCAAATTGATCTATTCCATTTCATGCCATTCCCATTCTCATTCACGTCTTTCCCACTTTGGTCCAGGTTTGGTTAGATGAGAATAGGTTAGGTCAGTTAGATTAGGCCAAAGGAATATAAATGACACCAAACAGCAACAGACCGGCCGGTCCTTACGAGGCTCTGTTTAGGAAGGAAGGTTAAAAGATGTAAGAAAATTTAAAGACAGTGAGAGTTTTAAAGCAAAGACGAAAAAAGAGGTTGAAAGGAAGGAAAAAATTTAAAGATAAAGTGAAAATTTCAAAGTAAAGAGGACAGAATACGAGCGAAAACCCTACAATACTTTCATGCGCCAACAAATGCTTCCAGCTGGAGGTTTAAGGCAAGATAAACATCTAGTCGCTTTTTAAAGGATTCGACCCATTTACTTTGAACTACGGTGGCTGGCAATCCATTCCACAAATTAACTATACGATTGAAGAAAAATGTTTAGCTTCATTACAATTAAAATGTTTACCCACTAATGTGAAGCCATTACCGCGAGTTCTCGCTGCGTTTCTGAAGGTGAAATATTTTTCGACGTCAACATTATCAAAACCTTTGATCATTTTAAATACCTGGTTTAAATATCCTCGAAGTCGCCCTTTGGCGAGTGAGAATAAATTTAACGTTTCTAAATAGGCAGCGTACGATTTGTTTCTAAGTCTAAGAATCATCTTGGTAGCCCGTCGTTGCACTCTCTCCATTCTGTCTATGTCCTCTCGTAAATATGGGGACCAGAATTGAACGCAGTATTCCAGGTGGGAGCGTACTAAGGAATTATATAATATAAGCATTGTTTTCCCCGACTTAAATTCAAATGATCTACCAATAAATCCGAAGATTCTATTTGCTTTTCTGACTACTTCGATACATTTCTTACACGATTTAAGAGTGTCGGCAACAATAATACCTAAATCTTTCTCTTCCCTAACACTCGTTTGTGTTCGTCACGCATTTCTTAACATTGTTTCCACGTTTTACATTTATCTACAGTATATAAAGTTATTTGCCAAATGTATACCCACCCGAGTAATTTATTAATATCTTCTTGAATCTCCAAACGTTCTCCCGCTGATTTTGTTCATACCTCTAGTATGGTATCATCCGCTAATTTTGAAATTCTACTGTTAATTCCTATGCCGATGTCATTGATATAAATAATAAAAAGAACTGATCCCTGAGGCACGCCGCTAGTTACGTTTCTCTAATTAGATGCTTTGCCATGAATGACTACTCTTTGTTTACGTCCACTAAGCCAATTTTCGATCCATTTGAGAACATTACCATCAATTCCGTGAGAATGAAGTTTAGCTAAAACTCTCGTATGGGGCACTTTATCAACCGCCTTTTGAAGATCGAAATATATATATGTATATATATATATATATATATATATATATATATGGGATTAAACTCAGAATGGTCCCGTGAGGTTTTTTCATGATACATACAGACCGTGCATGGAACAAGGAACTCTTCTTGGAAAATTTTTCTTTGATGTATTCAATCCGACGCGAATGCAACGAGTCTTTTGCTTATATTGAGATTCTGGATATAGTAGGCTAGGTGCAGCTGTAAGCTGTAACCCTTAGATCCTGTCCCAAAGCTGGATCCTATCTGCTTTGCAGATAGCTGGTGAGGGAAGCTATATTGTTGAGGCCTCTTTGCGAGTGACCCATTACCCACGTTGGGCTAACATCATGAAAAAGAAAAAACGATAGTGTTTGTCATTTTCCATTATTTATTCGGACTATAGTGGATTTAATTTTCACAGACGAGTTCCTTGTTCCATGCACGGTCTATGTGTATCATTATATATATATGCATATATATAATATATATATATTATATATATATATATATATAATATAATATATATAATCTCATTAAAGAAGTCGAGCAAATTAGTAAGACAAGAACGATTACGTCGAAATCTGTGCTGAGAATATTTGATTAAATTATTAATTTCTAAGTAATTAACTATTTTGTCCCGAATAATCGTCTCCATAACTTACCAACTACTGAATTCAGACTAATGAGACGATAATTTCCTGGAAGCGATTTGGCCCTTTTTTAAATATTGGTGTAGCGTTTGCAAGTTTCCATCGAACAGAACTTCTCCAGACTCTCATGATTTATTATTATTATTATTATTATTATTTATTATTATTATATATACAGTATGTAAGAGGAGAGCTTATTGCACAGTTCATAATGAACTGATGATAAAATCGTGAAGTTTTAAATGATCATCACTGAATATGATTACGAAACGGAAATGTTGTTTATATTTTCGTTAATAAACACGGAAGAGAAGAATTTATTTAAAACTTTCGTCATTCGTAAGTCATAGCAAATTTTTCCGTTGTTTTCGCTTGTGAGTGGACCAATAGTCTGCGAAGATACTTTTTTAATTCCTAACATAATTATAAAATTCCTTCCGATTCGATTTAATTTGATTCATCCTATACAGCTCATAGACGCGTTCACTTTCTTTAATAAGTGTTTTGCTTCGCCTTTTAAATAGTTTGTAAGCATTTTCATCAGACAAATTATTCGATTCTTTAAATTTAAAATACGCGTTCCTTTTTAACATTAAGCTACTTTTAATTTCGGCATTCCACAATTTAGGTTTAACAGATTTCGCCAGTCTCTTTTTACGTAATGGGATATTACTCGATTCTAAGCTTTTAAAATAATCCCAAAAAGAAATCCACGTGCCATTAATATCATCACGCGATACAGCCTCATTCCAAGTAGTATGGGTCAAAAGTTTCAGTTGCATATCACGAAATTTATCTCTTTTAAAATCCAAAACGTATTCCAAACTTTTTGAATTATAAATTATGAATTATGAATTATGAACTTTAATTTCAAATGTTATTTGCTTTTGATCACTGGTGGAGAATTAGTCCCCTACAGAGATATTATCAGTTAAGTCCAGGTCTGTAATTAAACTAATTTTAGAATATTACGTTCTCTAGTGGGTTCCTTAACCATTTGAAAAAGTAAACTTTCGAGCAAACCCTCGTACAGTCGACGACCGGGATTAGTCTATAATGACTGTAAATGTTAGGTTAGGTTAGGTTAGGTTAAGTTAGGTTAGGAAATATTAATCATTCTTATTTCTTTCTCAAATCAAGAAACTCTTTATCTGAAATCTAGATTTCTCACTTTATATATTTTTACTTGCGAATCGCGAATGGGAATAGGAATGGGAATGGGAATGGGAATGGGAATGTCATTAAGAGGAAAGTAATCGCCGAAGGTTCTTCCTGAAATTACCATTTAAATGTTATTTATTACCAATATCTGAACCAATAATTATGCCATAAAAGTGTAGCGAGCGGGATTTTTCCTTATGCAAGAAGAAGGGTCTTACGACACCTGATTGAGTTGACAGTCTATCGACAAGTATATTGTGGGTTAGATTGAATTAGGTTAGGTTAGATTATCATAAGTTAGGTTAGGTTACGCTAGGTTAAGTTAGGTTAAGTTAGGTTAGGTTAAGTTAAGTTAAGTTTAGTTTTGTAGAGTGTCGATGTTATAGTCTTGTCAATTCGTTGGGTATAGTTCCGTAGCGAAGTTATGCGACGCTGGGTCGGTTCATTTAGTTAGATGAGTGGTCGTCTTCAGCATTTAGATGATATACCGACCCGTAGTTAATTAAGCTGTAGGTCCTGCCTGTGATACGTCCTTGGCAGTTATATTTAACAACAACATAAAGTGTGACTAGCAATTTATTTTAGACTACCGAAGAAGGTGACTAACCTTGCCGCTCCTTATCGACGTGTTTCGCTTCTTGAATGCTTCAGCGTTTAAAACCGCATTTTTTCACAGTTTTTTCAATTATATTTTACAACGACTTCTGGTTTTTTTTCGATTATTTAGGAAATTTTATAGTCATAACGCAATGCGGTGGACAGATATAAGATTTGCAGAGACACTGATGGTGCTCACGTCTAATCTTAGACCTAAGCTTGATAAATAAATATACATTTAATTATGTTACTACATTTTTAAAAGACTATTATTTCAGCAAAATATATAGGGACTTTTGGACCACCCTGTATTTTAATCATCTATGAATAGTGTGGGAGGGTTCAAGCACCAGCCCGGCCTTGCTTTCTCCCGTCCCTCTTTTTTATTTTTTTTCCTGCCCTTATTTATTTATTGTACGTAATAAATAAAGAGTCATTGTTGACGTCATCAGTGACATGATGTTAGGTAAAAATGAGGTTAGGTAAGTAACGTTACGTATTGTAACTCCTAAATTTGACATGAGATAGAACATTATGATTATGACGTTCAGACATGGGCAGTAAATACTTTAGATATATTTAAATAATAAATACATTACTTGAAAATAAATTTAATTAAATACTAAATAAAATTCAGGTTTTCAGAAAGTATTTAAATACTAAATACATTACTCCTAAAATGTATTTAAATACATTTCAAATACAATTTAGATACTTTTCAAAAAGCACATAAAATCACTAACATCAGCTTAGAGTCAAATAAAATCGAGAAGTTTTCCATCAAAAAGTGGGTGCAGGTGTGATTCGCTATCTTTATTTTCACTTTCACCATCAACAACTTCTATTTTACCACCTTCTTTTCCATCACTTCCACTTGCTGCAGCCATGTTACAAATGTTGTCCTCGTCTAATATGATCAATAGGCTAAGGCTAATTGCACAGTTAGCGCTGAACTTTACACAACCACATATGACGATGCCTCAGGATAGACTGCCGGCTGCAGCACTGCAGCTGCGAGTCTGTGACAATTGCCACTAGAGCAGGCTGGAAGTTCCATTTTTCAAGGTGCTTCCAGAAAGTTTCAGCCCGCTGAGCCTGGAACTTTCTGGAAGCACAAACATCTTGAAAAATGTTTTACTGTGTTCTGTGGTACCAGTTAAATACTGGGTGGTTAGTACTGTACATCCTCGCAAAATTGAACAGTTCACAAAAAGTATTTTAAAAATGTATTTAAAAACAGGTATTTACAAATACTAAATACTTTTCGAAAGTATTTAAATACGTAATTAAATATACTCTCCAAAAAGTATTTATAAATATGTGTATTTAAATACATTTGTATTTACGTATTTAAGTATTTTCAAATACATTACTGCCCATGTCTGAATTGACATTCTATTTAAGGAGGGTGATCCTGCACTAGCAACAAATTACAGGTCGGTGTGTTCATTATTATTGTCGGTGTTTATTTTACAATTTTTTTTAAAAAATGTAAAAAGTAGAATGCAGCAATATTTGGAATCCTACAATTTATCTCCAAATCAATATGGCTTCCGTAATAAAACAACTGAAATGACTATTTTAAATCTTATGGAAACTGCAAATGTCGCTAAAGAGAACAAAGAAATAATGATTTCTCTATTTATGGATTTGAATAAGTCCTTTGATGTAATAGACCATAATATTCTGCTTAACAAATTATATTGTTATAGCTCTAGAGGAGCTATCAGTGATTGATTTAAAAGTTATCTGTCCAATAAGTATTCATTTGTATCAGTAAAAAAACGTCTGCTGAACTAAAATGATTGGATCCACTATTATTTTTATTATATATATAAATGACCTTCCACGCCTTTCCGATATGCTTCATAATGTTTGCAGATGATACAATTGTGTCCGTTTCCAAGCACAATTGTTAATTCAGCTAAGGACATACTCGTACTTGAAAAAGAATTTATCAAACTTTTCTAAATCTTAATAAAACAAATTTCATGATTTTTATTAATGACGAAATATGTATTTTGATGAACTAAATGTTGATGAAATCGCTGTAAAGAAATATATCTCAACAAAGACTTCAATGAGTGTTGCCTATATAATGCTTAAACTTAGATATGTTGTCCCTAAACAGATTTGGCATCATATTTTGTACCATACCCTTCTTCTTCTTCTTTATATAACGTAATGCACCCTTGTATTGGGGAATTCTGTTAACAACGCTTTAAATAATATCTTTGTCATCCAAAAACGAACAATAAGGTTGTTATCTGATGCTAATTTCCATGATCATTCTAATGCATTATTTAAAGAGCTAAAACTATTGAAGATCAAAGATGTAAACGAACTTTTTAGTTTCATTTACAAATGTAAGAACAAAATCCTAAAATGGGTAAATAAATATTCTGTAACTCATCAACAAATTCACTCATTTCAGCCTAGAAATAGACAAAAATTTGTTATTCCTCAATTTACTGTAGATTGTCTCCATCTCAGAAATTGCCCATTTTCGTTGGACTGAAACTATGGAATGATTTGAGCGCTAATATATATAAAAAAAAAAAAATTTCAAACGTAAATTCGTTCAAAACCAAATTGAAATCTCGATTAATAATGGAATACTGATAAAAATTTAGGATTAAATATACATTACTTTTATTTATTCATTTCTCGTGTTTAATCTAGGATTACATATACATTACTCATTTATTACTTATTCATTTCTCGTGTGTAACATTCATTTCTGTGTATTTTATTGGTATCATATCTTCAATAATGACTTTTTCTGTATTTGTTTCAAGGGTGATCAAAAAGTAACGCAACCCATGGAGAAACGCACATAATTGATTTTTTCCTTCTGTTGCAGGCGATGATTCAGAAGTGTGTTGATGCAATTTCACAGGAAACGTTGCAAAGGGTCTTTAAGAACATGAATCGCCGTATCCACTTGTGTGAAGCACAGAACGGTGCCCACTTCCAGCACTTGCTCTGAAATAAATCGTTTTCCCATGGGTTGCGTTACTTTTTGATCACCCTATATAATAATAATAATAACAGTAATAATTTAAAATTAATATATACCATATTTCCACTATTAATCCCCTTGTGTATTAATCGTAATTAAGCGTAACTTGTATTTCACGTATTTTATCTCTAATGTGAGAGCCCAGCAAAGCCTAAAAATTAGGGGGAGCCAAATTACATGAGGCGTAGCGGGGCGCAATGACAAATCAACCAAACGGGCGAAAATTCCGTTTTCTATAACATTAAACGTTTCTGTTTTATCATTTAACCATTCACTAATTTAATGTTCATGAAATTACTTCCAAAATTAAAACAAAACCCATTAAATTACACCTCTTTTAATAAAGTTCTGAGTATTTAAACTTTCACACACTTTAAAGCCGTTCTCTTCAAAACTGTTTCGATTCAATCGTCACTGTGCCGCGCGACGCCTCATATGAAATAAATAGTCCAATTGACGGTATTATTGTATCATCGTATTATCGTATCATTGTTATTATTGCATTATTGTAACATAACAAATTGTATTATTGTAACATAATAAATTGTATTATTGTATTATTGTAACATAACAAATTGTATTATTGTATTAATGTAACATGACAGAAAGTGTAATATTCTAATATTTATTTTAAAAATAAATTTATAAATATAAATAAGTGAAAATTAAATATTTTTACAATGACTTTAATGACGTCACAGCGATTTAAATTCATTGTCTAATTTTCATCTAATAGTTCGTTTATGTATTTTAAATTAATTAATAATTCTTAATCATGATTTATATATTATTAATCATAATTACGTACGAAGCGAGGGTTTATCTTTAATTAATATGAGAGCCCAGTAAAGCCAAAAGCTTAAGAGCCAATTAATAAAAGAAATATTCTATTTTACAATTAATTATTTTATGCAAAATTATTGTAACAAAAAAAAATAAAAATTTGTAATATTTATCTTATAAATAAAGAATTATTCAGTT
>JAJOZX010000447.1:805000-822500 GCA_023014485.1 Bathynomus jamesi
GTCCAGGTGTATGATTCTTCAGGAGCAAGATGCACCGCAAGTTTGTGTTTCGTCCCCAAGGCACCACTACCTCTATTAATCCCAGTCACACTCGTACTACTTCAAGCTTTCTACAAGCGCAAATTTCCCTCTATTTTAAACGTAAATTTGTTTAAAAACCCAAGTTAAAGTGTGTATATATATATATATATATATATATATATATATATATATATATATCGTAAAGAACGACGCTTGTATAGGAGATATTCGCGCAAGACGAGAAGAAAGAACGGAACAAATGAAAAAATGAGGTAACCACCTGGGAATCGAACCCGGGATCTTCCGATTGCCGGTCAGACGCGATACCATTACACCATGGACCTCACTCTTCCAAATGCCGTAATACTTCTACATACTCGCAGAAACCAATGCCCCAAGGGGGCACCTCCCGCATGCCGTAACATATATACATTCAACTGCAAAGAACACGCAGTATAAATAACGTAAAGAACGACGCTTGTATAGGAGATATTCCGCGCAAGACGAGAAAGAAAGAACGGACAAATGAAAAAATGAGGTAACCACCTGGGAATCGAACCGGGATCTTCCGATTGCCGGTCAGACGCGATACCATTACACCATGGACCTCACTCTTCCAAATGCCGTAATACTTCTACATACTCGCAGAAACCAATGCCCCAAGGGGGCACCTCCCTATGCCGTAACATCGGAAGATCCCGGTTCGATTCCCAGGTGGTTACCTCATTTTTTCATTTGTTCCGTTCTTTCTTTCTCGTCTTGCGCGGAATACTCCTATACAAGCGTCGTTCTTTACGTTATTTATACTGCGTGTTCTTTGCAGTTGAATGTATATATATATATAATATAATATATATATATATAATTGTAGACTTCCTTTAAACATATGTATAGAGATATGAGAATTCAAATTTTCTTGATAAAAATAGAGATACTGTTTAACTGAAAAGAACACTGTGGCGTATGCACTATGCATTCATATATCATACTTTATAAATAATTTTAATAACAGTTAGGGAAAGTATAAAATGGGTATCATCTTGTTAAAATAGGCTTTTTACCTTTAATTAGTAGGCCCTACATGTTAATTTTTTGATAATCCCCCCCTAACTCTTTTGCTTACTCTCTACAGAGATATACAGTGTGTCCGTAAAGTCATGGTGGGATTTTAAATAGCTATATTATTGCAACGAAACATGATAATGAGATGAAACAATGCCAAATTGAAGAACAGCTCTCAAAGTTGTATCTTGTAGTTAGTCTAGGCTAAGCTTAACCTTTATCTCGTAGTTAGTCTAGGCTGTCCACATGCCTATGTTGAACATGAGCGTAATAGCCCGAAAGTTAATGTGTGGTGTGCTCTAGCACGAGATCGAGTGATTGGCCCATTTTTTTTCGCGGAACCCACTGTGACGCCACACAACTACCTCGCTATGTTGGAACATTTTGCAGTACCCCAATTTATTGACAATAATGTCATCTTTCAGCAAGATGGTGCTCCTCCGCACTATGCCAACGTTGTTCGAGAATTCCTTAATGAAAAATTTCCACAGAGATGGATAGGAAGAGGAGGATGGAAGCCATGGCCTCCACGCTCTCCGGACCTGACAGCTTTGGACTTTTATTTGTGGGGTTACGTCAAGCAAAGCGTGTACAGTGTACCCATTAGGGATATTCATCACTTGCACGAGCGAATCACGGAAGCTATCGCATCCGTCACTCCTGATGTTCTTGGGCGTGTGTGGCTGGAATTGAATCACCGCCTAGATGTCTGCAGGGCTACCAGAGGAGCCCATATCGAACTACGTTAAATAAAGTTATTCTTTTAGAGTTGATCTTCAATTTGCCTTTTTTTCATCTCATTATCATGTTTCGTTGCAATAATATAGCTATTTAAAATCCCACCATGACTTTACGGACACACTGTATATGGGTATTTTCAACTTCTTGCCTTTTTCCTTGATTCCATGACGAGGAGTAATGTTGGATACATAAAAGCCTTGGAATCGCTTTCCATTTTTCCTTGTGAGTATGCATCACATATATATATATATATGTATGTGTGTGTGTGTGTGTGTGTGTGTGTGTGTGTGTGTGAAGGAACGGTTCAGGTGAGGAGAAAGTTTTCCCAAATTTGGAGTTACGCCCTCGGGCCATGAGAGCGCAGAACGATCAATTAGTTCAATGACAAGGAGTGAAATCTCAAACTTGAAATCAGGGTGTGGCGTGTGATCAACCGAATTAATTCAAAATCCAAAGTTTCTCATCTACCAAAATAATTTCTCATAAATCAATTTCAATTTCTTTTAAATTTTTCTATTTGTTGAACATTTTCTATTTGTTGAACATTTCTATTTGCTAAACACTTCACAGTGAAAATATTTCGTTGAATGAACCGAAACACGTGATAATCTATTTTTCAACCATTTAAATATGTTACGAGGAAAATAAACATTGTTAATATGTAATTATGTAATGTTATGTTATGTTAATGTAATTCCCAACGGCATATTCATATAAGAATTCTGTAGTTAAACTACTTGTCACTAAAAAATACAAAATTAAACGTTAATGCCAACGTCGTGTAAACCTATAATGGATGTAATGCATATCTTATATAATGTGTTCTTTCTGAATTATTATTATTATTATTGTTATTATTATTATTATTAATTACCTCATAATTGAGTTAACCATATGAGAAACAGTTGATATACAGTACATGATCTTTTCAACCAATTATTATTTTTTTGGTGAATACTTTATATTTGCATTTTATGGAGTGTATGTTTATATCAAACATTCGTCCTCATATTTGCGAAACGAATGATAGAAAAAAATTATATAATTTCTACATTTTCACGAAGAAAAAATTATATAATTTCTGCATTTTCACAAAGAAAAAATTATATAATTTCTGCATTTTCACAAAGAAAAACTTTCAGTTGAAATGAAATTATTTTCCTGAAGATTGCAAAATTACCACATTTCTTTGCAGATGAAAATTTGCTGAGTTTTATAAATGAGGGCGTCGGGGGTGGGGTTGGAACCTGTTTATTTCATTTACAAACGTGATTGCTTAATGGGATAAATATAAGGAAGTTTTATCAATAAGTTTTTCTTCATATTCTGGTTTCCGATATGACACGATAATTTAACATTAAATTTAAATAATGACAATGATAATGACAATGATAATGACAATGATTATGATAAGTTTTAATGGCAAGATATAAATAAATGAAGAGGATCAAAAATAAATCATTTAACTTCAGTACAAAATATTAATAAGGATAATACAAATAAATAACTAGGAATAATTAATATATACCTTATAATAATATAATATAAGGTGAGCCACTCGCTGGTAGCCCCAGAGTATCATATTAGCTTATTAGCGATACTCTGGGGCTACTCAGCGAGTGAATCACCCTGTAGTATAACTGTTATTCTTTCGAAGTTAATTTTTGACTAAACAAAAAATAGATAACAGAGTTACTAAAAATGGCGTCTTATTCTAAAAAGAAAACACACCATTCAAGAGCGCCCCCATAAAATAAAAACAAAGTACGAAATAAGTCAATACATCATCTAAGGAGAATATTTGTTTTTATGACAGATAAGAAGTGGTCACAGCACTGACTGGCCTCGCTTACCACCGACCAGGGATTCGAAACATCTCTGAGCAAAAACACGACAACTTCATTTATAGTTTTTACGATATATATATATATATATATATATATATATATATATATATATATACTCTCCAGTGGTGGGCACCGTTAACCAAAAAGTTAACTTCGATAACGATAATCCGTTAACCCCAATTTTTAACTCCGATAACGATAATCCGATAATTTTACTACAAAGTTAACGGAAGTTAACGATAATCCGTTAACGATAACTATTTCTTTACTAACATTTAAAAAAATCAAGGAAAAAAGCTTTAAAACCCATAGAAAATTTTATTTATGCAAAATCCAACAATAAATAGGTATTTAACTGTATTTTTATCAAGTTTTGCAACTTTTTTGCTTAATAACTTTTTTTTTATTTTTAATAAAAAATGTACTGATTACATGTTTTGAAACCCTTGTAACCACTAACCATTAACTAAATTTTAATTTACCAGAGAATTATTATGGCGGGAACTGAAAGGTAAAATTAAATTTTAGGCACATTTATTAAAGACTATGACACAATGTGCTGGTTGCCCTTCAGAAAGACCAACTTCTCAAAGTTAGGCCCAACTGCCAGTCTTGACCTCTTGGGCCTCAGGATGTCCTTGCCGAGAGAGAAGAGCCGTTCCACTGCGGCAGAGGACGGAATTGGCAGACTGAAGTTATGGCGGTTTGAATTCATTCGCGGAGCGGTGATCTTCCGTGAATGACTCCTCGCAGTTAACGTGTTAACGGACTTTAACAGACTAAATATCGAGTTATCGGAAGTTAACTGGTCCGATAACGATAAATGGAAATTAACTTCCGTTAATAGTCCGTTAAAAAAAGTTAACTTCGTTAATTAACTGTTATCGGATTAACGCTTTAGTGCCCAACACTGATACTCTCTACAGTGATGTCAAAATGGAATTAAATCCATTAGCGTCTTTTCCTTTTTATTTCCCCTTTTTGTCCCCTTTTATGAGGGCACAAAAGTCGGTCTTTATAAGACCCAATTAAAGATAATAAAAAAAGTCTTTCTTTATCCAAACTTTATGGCACCCTTTCTCTCTCTTCAGGATCATAAAAATAGCGCTATAGTTAAGCAATGAGCACATGTATAGTAATATATATATAATATAATATATTATTATATATATTAGTATATATATTCTGCATATATGCATGTGTGTGTGTGTGTGTGTGTATGTATGTATGCGTGTATTTTGAACCAGCACACACCACACACCACACACACAGAGTCATTAACATTAAGAACAGTTTCGAGTGTATAACCTGACTCCTCTTCAAGTCATCGCAAAAACCGATAGAATCGTGTCACGTTAATCAGAACAAATAAGATGAAAATGATACCGAGTCTCAAACTAAAATTTATTGAAAAAAAAAAAAAAGGGTTTCATTCCGCTGCTCAAAATTTAAAACCAAAAACTTTGGTTTTTCTTAAAAAAAAAATTGTTTTTTGCATGTGAAATTCTTGATAATGTTTATCGAATTATGTGATAATAATTATGCAGTTTATCGCATGTTAGTTAACCCTATATCTTCTCTTTACCGAATTTGGTCTGGTTAATGCCAGACGATTTTATTTAATCTGAGAAAAGAGCCTATTGAGAATTAAAGGGTTAATTACTTCGCCCAACCGGTTACTGTGTAGAGGATCCCGTCGTCGGTCGTCTCACTTAACCTGAACAAGGAGTAACCTAACCTAATCTCCCGCAATCTAACCTAACTGAACTTAATATAACCTAACCTCGGGTAACTTAAGAGTGAATAATCTAAACTAACTTAACTTAAGGGAGCGTGTTTGCAGTTTGTCTTCTCTCTATAATTCGAGCCTTTTTCCTCATTAGAATTTCAACACCGAATTTTTCTTTGAAAAATAAAAGTTAAAAATATATTAATTATTTATCTATTTTTAACGTGAATTTTTAAACGTTAATTAAAATATTTATTATTTTGAAGATTTTTAATTTATTAATTTAATTTTTTAAATAAAATTTTATATATTTTTTACCTTTCTTATTTCAGTATAAAAACATCTTGGAAAGTCGAGTGGTGAAAGTTCTCTTAGATTATGACATGTAAGCAAATATATAATATAAATATATACAGTATAATCCAGTGTCGAAAAGGCCTTTCTTTGACTTGGGACTCGAATTGGCGTTGCTTACTGGTTTCAGAGTCAGCTCTCCATCTGACCGCGCCATCAAGAAACTCGAAAAAGGTTAATATTTTGGTCTCCGGTTTAGCGAGTCGAGATTGTTGTATATTTTATACAAAGATGGGTAAGATACTCACATAAATGTATCATTCATATACGATACACGATACTTTTGAAACTAGAAGGAAGATACAAGCTACACGATACATATCGACGATACATTATTTGATAAATAATAATAATTACACAGGCCTGCGAATGAGAATTTTGTAAGAGTTATTTTTCTTACTAATAACTGATTTTATATAATTTAACTACGCTGATTTGGAATAAGGCGTCCATTTTTTTCTATCACGTAAGGATTTTCTGCAAACTGAAAGGGAAAAAACAACAACATAAATAAATATTATTTATCTCAATTTCCATTAGGTACCTTTGTTGTACTAATTACAAATGCAAACAACTTTAAAAAGAAAGAAGACTATTAACGTCAATAACATATTCATCTTTATTTGTCCTGAGTTTTCTCTTGAGATCTATGCCTTTTAGTCTCGAATATACGCGCTGTTCTTTTTCTTTTATGTAATAATTCTGGAGTATCCCGTTTCAACATCCAGCAGTAATCAATCATCATACTGATGTTCCACTTTCCCTGATATCTTTTCTCCATTTCTTTGATGTCTTGGTGAAACCAAGCATTTATAAGCATTTATAGGCAGTAGTTTTTAATCAAAATTTAATGAAAATTACTTACATATGTGATATGAAATATGACATTTTGTGAAAAATTTGTACGTGATGGCGAAAAATTAATATTATTTTCGGAATAAGCGTGCAAAAATTACTATATAAGTGATAAAATATTTCGGACAACAAAACCATCGCAGGTCTGTGATCAGTTAGGAAAGCCAGAAACTAATACAAGGCTCAGACCAACTAATGCGGTCCATTCCGCTAACTCCTGGATTATTTTTTACAAGCCCCATCGGGAATCGAATCCTTGACTTCAGTGTCTTCAGTTCGTTTACAGCAGTGGTTTTAACCTTTTCAGGCTGCGACCCAAATTCTGGTCGCTGGGCTAGCTCGGCGACCCATGCCTCTAAACAGTTAACTTCAAACAGTTAGATAATAAATAAGTAATGGTAAACTGATCAGGGATAACATAAATAAATGATAAATGACAATTAATGACCCAATCAAAATAATTTGGCGACCCAATTTTGGGTCGCGACCCAGGGGTTAAGAACCCCTGGTTCACAGGGAAACTGTGTTATTCACTAAGTTACGGACGCTGACTGCATTACTTGATAAAAGGTACTTCATACGAAATATATTAATAGGCTAATAAAATAGGGTCATATTTATATACTGATTGCTGTCCCATTGCCTTGAGATAATATTCAATTAACATTTTTATTCAAAATTAATTAAAATTTTAAAACAAATTTTTTTTGAAATTTTTTATCAGGTAATCTTCGTTTTGGGCAGGCTACCATTACTCCAACAATTAAAAAGAGCACTCGATAGCAAGACATATTGTATTTTTTTTTTTAACCTCTGCCACTGACGGCGAATTTTTCAACATTTTCTTTTTGATACAATTAATCAATGAAATAGTATCATTCATACTGATATATATATATATATATATATATATATATATATATATCGGTGGTGTAGTGGTTAGCGTCGCTGACTACGAATCCATCAGCTCCGGGATCGAGAACCGGTGACGGCAGGCGGCGCGCAGGAAAACCCAGTTGTTCATCCTTCCACACAATAAAAAAAAAGAAATTGATTGGTAGATAAATAGGTACCTTGGGGTAGCCTAGTGGTTAAGACGATGGGCTGCTGGTGGGACGTGGTTCGGATTCTATGTTAAACTGTAGATCTAAGATGGAGTGACAAGCTTGACCTTCGTCAGAATGAACAATTCTGGCGGAAGTAAAGCCAAGGTAACTAAGGTTATATATTTGTCTTGTCACATACGCTGACCTTTCTTTTGTCATTGTGGGATACAGTGTAATGAAATGCATTTCGTGTTGCATGTATCGTATATATTGAAAAATATTATTGATTTTTTAAATGGGATTTGTTTTAACAGAAAAAGCACAATGTTTAATGAAATATGTTTCATTTCTTCTCATTTAACTTTACTGATTTTGTTCTGGCTAACGTCAGACGATTTTATTCAGTCTCGGAAAAGACCTCTGTGCAGTAAAGGGTTAAGAAGAGATAAAAACCACTTATTTTTTTACATCTAGACCTTAAATCACCTTAGATTCATTTTTATTTATCCTGACCTTTAAAGAGAGGATTTTTTTCAGAATTAATATTTTGAGGTGGGGGGTGGGGGCGTTTCTGTGAAGAACTTCCTTTTTAGATTTTTAAGGCTGACTTCGGATATTTGACTCCGAGTATAAAATAAATACAAAACGGTTTTCATTTTTTCATGTTATACTGAAAGGCTCGAAGGCTCTCTCTCTCTCTCTCTCTCTCTCTCTCTCTCTCTCTCTCTCTCTCTCTCGTTTAATTTATGGTTATATATGTGCGTTTTTGTAATAATTTTTCACTTTATTCCATTAAGAGGATTCCTTTGCTTCTTTAGGTTAAGAAGGAGCGTCGTAAAACTGTATTTGGAGGGCTAAATTGCGTTATATAATACGGGAAAGGGATCCACAACTGAATTTTATCCTTTTAATTGAAACTTCAAACTGCATCTTCTTGTTGGGTGATGTTGATAGTGTTTTTGGGGTTGTTTAACGGCAAAGGTTATATGAAAGAGGGGACCTACAGCTTTACGTGAAAGTTTGTATATTGCATAACTGAAATAATTCCAAGGTTATAGGGTTAGTGTTTTAGTGATAATACAGCCATTGATTCGTGTCTTTCAGATTTGAGTTTGCTTTTTAGAATAAGACAGTTTTAGTCTGTTTCAGTAAAATATTATGGATTTATTTCAGTTGATTTGTGCTAAAAAGAGAAAATTTCATAACATTTACGTCGAAAAACGTAAATGAGCTTTCGGTAACTTTAATGTTTCAGATAATAAAAAATTTCTAACACTAACCGTATGACCTCACTTTCTGGTATAACGTTTTGGTATGTAGAGTCAAAAAACAGAGCCAGTAAGTTCCCGGTTAGTGTCTTTGCGGTCCTCAGTGTGGAACTTAATTCTAAGAAGAACCTTTCCTTAATCTATTTTAAAATGTAATATCGAACCAAACGGTTTAAGGATCGATTTGAGAATTGCCTCTTTTGTGATTCCTACTTTCAAATTTCTCATTCTTGGCGGGATTTTGGGGGATTATTGAATTTCCTTCGTAACGTTCAAAGTTATATGATGGAGGGGCCCCTACAGCTTTACGTGAAATCCGAACCATCTACGAGTCGCTACATCATCTGAACACGGAAAAGGGTCACCCTTCCAACTACTGAACAAACCCCACGTCGCTTAACTTCGCTGTTCATACGGGAAGGGGTGTTGCGACGAATCCACAAAGTAGTCCTCCCATTCTTGGATAGGAATGAGAATGACACTGAACAGACCGTGAAAAATGTGTTTAAGTAAAATGAATGTAAACAGGTCAATGCAAATTAAAAAACAAAAAACAAAAACAAGAAAGTATCATACTTTTGTACTGAAGAAGTACGTACTGTAATGAATTCTTAATAATAGTTTTCATAGTTTTCATTTCATCGACACCTGAATTCTGAGCACATCACCAATCCTCCTAAAAGAAACTTCTTCTCGAAGATCAATTAAAAGCATTAAATCATATCAGATCAATTTTATTGATCAAGTACGCAGTATGTACAAAAGTATATGCAGTTTATGATCAAAATATGAGTAAAAAATTTTCATTTTATATAAAATTTTAAGTCATAATTTATCTTTTCGCTTGGCTGCTCTCTCTCTCTCTCTCTCTCTCTCTCCATATATATATATATATTTGACCTCGAAATTCTTTTTAAAATATATAACTGTTCTTTCCCATTTTCGTAACAGGGGATTCAGAAACCAATAGAGGATTGTCTCTTGAAAATAGGAATTCCATACATGCAAGACCTGAAAAGTCCATCAGAACTTGATGCAGCTTTTCATCACGTTTCGGCTATTGGAGATTTAGCGACAAATGAAGATCATTTACGGTAATTTCTAAAATAAATGTATTGGAATCACATTTGCTATTGTTTGATTGAGAATCAACGTGTTGGTATTGTGGAGCCATATTGATACGAAGATATTTTCAAAGTTTATATAAATATATATATACTGTATATAAAGATCCAGGTATCACGGTTGATTGATCGACTGTTGATGCATGGTTTATATCGTTGAAATAGGATTGATAGTTTTGACAGTTCACATAATAATAGTGATGTATTGTTGAGGCAACAGTATGTTTATAAAATAAAGTGTAGTTACCATTTTCCATATATATTTTCTTAAAAAGTGAGAATATAATGTTGTTTATGCATTTACTAAATAATTAATTTACATCAGTACTCAATTTCAACCCCATTTAGATTGCTATATCGAAATATATATATATATATTCGTAGTGAGCGATGCTAACCACTAAACCACTATATATATATATATATATATATATATATATATATATATATAGTGGTGTAGTGGTTAGCATCGCTCACTACGAATTTACCGGCCCCGGGTTCGACTGTAGGTCTAAAGTGGGAGAACAAGCTTGACCTTCATCAGAATGAACAATTCGATCGGAAGCAAAACCAAAGTTACTAAAGCACACGAGTATATTTTTGTATTCTATTTTTAGAATGATTTTTATTCTAAAAGTTAATATTATTTAAAGCGGCTCAGTTAATTTCAATGAAATAATGCAGCGATTTGGACAAGTTTCGTTTGTAGTCTTCGTAAACAATATTTCGTCTTTCAAAGAGAATTAGGCCCAGCTCTAACGTAATGTTATGCTATTATCGTTAACGATTGTCGAGTGTATGCGATAAATCATGCTGGACTAACCGAGTGAAGCAAAAGATTTCAAACGTGATGGGTTATTTGTATAGATGTAACTTAGCCATTATTTTCTTTATTATTATTATGCCTTTATATTATATGGTGAGTAAACAATGATACGTCACAGGATGGGGGCCTGCGGAGAACATGGGGCTGGGAGGGGACCCCAGAATTCCAATTTCAGTTTTAGCACAGAAATTTTTTTGTAGTAACAGAACACTCATTGTTTATATTCACTGTGGCTTAGCCACCTCGCCCTACACAGGGTTTCCCAAATTTTTTGATCCAATGCCTCCTTCAAACTGAATTTAATCTCTCACGCCCCCTAATTTCAGCCGAAAATTGCATTCATGAGTGTAATTTAGTGATGCCATAGCCAGTGCGAAGTAGCGCTAAAAATAACGATTTTATTTATTAATGTTCATGGCAGGTTTAGCGATAGTAAATAAAATTATTGATAATACCCATGTTTTTACTTTTTTACGTTTCCTTGGCTAACCTTGGCGTCTTCAGTTGGGGTGCGCTCCACAGTTTGGGAAAAGCTGGTCTAACCCAAGCAAGGCATCAGATACAAAAAGAAAAATCTGATTAGCTAATTTGCCAAAATTAAACTTACTCGCTCATTTTTCATTTTCAGCGTATAATGTAATATGATCTCTATACCTTCGTACCCAGGGTTTAAAATCCCATTAAAGATGTCTTATAACGTTCTACACACACAAATTTTCAATAGACTGAGCTTCAACGAGTATCTCATCTTACAACTCATTAGTGTAAGTGCTGATATTGATTTCAGCTATTTCGTAAGTACATTTGAACGTGACATTGCATTTTGGCAAAGGTGAGACTCAGCACATCTACAGGAATCATTCGAATGGTTATTTCGTAATATTTTGCTGTACCTCTTCTGCGGTGAAAGGATCTTTTCAATGAACAGATTACTGCACCGCTGTTTATGATAAATTATGAAGAATCATTCTGGTGAAAGTCAACTTACGTAAGCCTACTTCCAACAAATGGTGCAAGACGAATCAAAGCAACGAAGGTCAATTCGAACACCTTTACTGGAATTCAGATGAACTTTTATTGGTGTAGCTCAGTTCATGGGAAATATGACCATTATTTACTCATTGTATAGCGCATTACTGCTAATGCTATTTGCTATCTGCTATGTGTTCTGCATTTCTAGTTGACTAAATGGTTTGCTCAACACATTCAAAATCCTTATTTGAGACCAATAGTTTTAGATATTTTAATCAAATTCTCCGAAAATGGTACATCAAATCCCATACATTACAGCAGGAACGAGGGCGTAGCAATTGTACGAAGTAGAGAATAACTAACCGTAGAATACGCCCATAAAGTTTAAAAAAGAAAATTTTACCAAAGATAATTAATTTTTGTACATTCTTTCATTTTCACCTCACTTGTTTCGTGTCTACTACGAAACTATTTCCGGAAATTGGAACGGAAATGTCCCCTTTAGAGGGAAATATTTTTAGCAACATTTCGCGCTTCTTCCCTTAAAACATGAGTAAGAACAAAAATATTGAAGTTCTCTTGCGAAAGTATACAAATTAAAATAAAATGGCATATATATATATATATATATATATATATATATATATATATATATATACCATTCAAAGGGTGTTACTGAAAAAGGTACGCCTTCAGCCGAGTAAATATGGCATCCACATCATAACGTAAAAATGGAAGACTATAAAATAATTTAACGACTGCATATATATATATATATATATATATATATAATATATATATATATATAAAGGGTGATCCAGAGAAATGGGACCCAAAAGAAACCTCTACAACTCTTAAAGTATAAGTCCTTTTATAAAATCATACGCATCATTCGAAAGAGGATAGTTACAAGTTTGTACAGGATTGTATAGGTTTTGACAATACAAGACAAGATAAGATACAAAACAAAATAAAAGTGTTAGTTAAAACTAACCCTTCAAGATGACTGCATGGACTGTGGAACAGCTGCGTTTCATAACTGAGCAATATTATGAGCATGGAAGAAGTGTAGTTTCAGCTCAAAGATCTTTCAAGACAAATTTTCAGATGTCAAAATCACCTTCTAAGAAAGTAATCCGTCGGTGTGTCAGAAACTTTTCACTAACTGGCAGCATTGGAAAAAGAAAACCAACTGGAAGAGTGCGCACAGCAAGGATAGACGAGATCATTAACAGAACTCATGAAATTGTACAGGATAATCCTAACATAAGCATCAGACGTGCTTCTCAGCTGTTAGGAGTTGGATATGGAACAATAACACACCGTATATTCAAGCAAAATTTAATGCTCTTTCCATATAAAATTCAAACAGTGCAACAACTAAACGATGGAGATTTCGCACGAAGACGACAATTCTGTCAATGGATCCAACAGAAGGTAAATGACACTACCAATTTTCTAGCAACTTTGATTATGTCAGACGAAGCCCATTTTCACTTGAATGGAACTGTAAACAAACAAAATTGTCGTTTCTGGGCAACAGAAAATTCATTGAATATTACCGAAGTCCCGTTGCATAGTCAGCGTGTAACTGTTTGGTGTGGTCTTTACTGCATCTCAGATCATAGGGCCGTACTTTTTCGAGGATTCCACCGGAAACACGGGTACTGTAAATGGTGATCGCTACGAAAAAATGTTGACCGATTTCCTTATTCCTAAATTAAGAGATCTTTGTCTAGAAAACCACTGGTTCCAACAAGACGGAGCTACCTGCCATACCACGAGGAACTGCATGGCAGTTTTGCGTCAAACGTTTCCAGGCGAGTTAATCTCAAGATTTGGAGACGTTGAATGGCCCGCAAGGTCTCCGGATTTTTCTCCCTTAGATTATTATCTCTGGGGATATTTAAAGAGTAGGGTCTACAGAAATAACCCAACGACCTTGCAAGAATTGAAGGCCGCCATCACAAATGAGATACAGGCCATACCACCGCACACTCTTGCAAAAGTGATGCAGAACTTACAAGCGAGAACACTGGAATGCTTGGCAACTAATGGAGCACATTTGAAAGGAGTCATTTTTAAAAAATAAATATTTCATAATAAACTTGTAACTCTACTCTTTCGAATGATATATAGTTTTTATGATAGGAATTAAATATTAAGAATATTTGGCTTTTTTTTATGGGTCCCATTTATCTGGATCACCCAGTATATAGTCATAAAATTATTTATACGTTTTCGTTTTTATACACCCACACAAACACACACACACACACACACACACAATGTTTGAATACCTTACAAAACCGCGACACTCATTTTTAATTGTGGATAGCGACATTTAACCTCATCTAAAGAACCTAACTAAACTAACCTAACCACCTTAGCCTAACCTAGTTTAACCTTCCATATAACTTTTCTTTCAAAATATTTAATAATTTTCTGGAAGAAAATAAACGAGACTATGGCGGCACCGCTAATGTCGATACTTGCTTGTTCTTGTCCAATAAGATCTGTGTGCATCTTTAAGCTTGTCGCGATAACGTAAGGTAGCCAAGAACACACACACACATATATATATATATATATATATAGAGAGAGAGAGAGAGGGAGAGAGAAATACCTATTTAAATATTACATTTTTCACATCTTTTCTAAAAAACAAAGGTTGAAGTTTGATTTTGTGCAAAAATAAATGCCACAGGGTTCGATAACTTCCCATTTCTGATAAGTTAGCGACAAGGCATCAGTCAACAACTACAATATAGAGAGAAATCCCACCGGTTCATTTGAAAAAAACAAAGCATTTTCTTCTCTCTCTCTCTCTCTCTCTCTCTCTCTCTCTCTCTGTCTATCTATCTGTCTATTTATCTCTCACGCGTTAACAGTGACAGATAACTCCTTAAATCAGTATAGCAGTTTAGAATATGCAAAAATCTATATTACATAATTATGACATTACTAAACATTTTGTTTTTTTCATTCAATCTATTGCGATGACTGTACAGGGTGTCCCATAAGTCCGGCATCAAGGAGAAATTCATATTTTTCTATTTCTACAAACCATAATTCATATTTTTCTTATGCTCGGGATGCCAATTTCCCGTCCACCATTCTGTTCAGTGACGAGACTGTTTTTTATGGAAATGATGAGGTAAATCGACAGAACACCCGCTACTGGTCTCAAAACAACCTTCACTGGTATACCTCTTCAAAGGAACAAGGTGCATCTCGGGTGATGGTATGGTGTGGCATTTGGAAGGATCGCATCATAGGCCCCCTCTTTTTCGATGAACATGTCACTGGAGGCACCTACCTACGTATGCTCAAGGAAGAAGCATTTCCCAGTGTCTTGAACGAAGAAGGAAATTTCCCAACATGGTTCCAGCTACACGGCGCTCCTGCACATTACAGCACCCAAGTAAGGAATGGCCAGCTAGAAGCCCGGATCTCACGCCACTAGATTTTTATCTCTGGGGCCACTTGAAAGCGCTGGTATACGCAGAGAAAATTAGGAGTGTTGAACATTTTCGGCAGCGCATTATTGGGGCATGTAACACCATTACTCCTGACATCATTCACTGTGTGCTTGCTGACTGGGTATCACGTCTGAATTTGTGTATTGAAAACAATGGTGAACATATTGAGTACGTTCTGTAAATAAAAGCTTTTGTTTTGCCTTTTTTTATTATTTTTCCTATGATGCCGGACTTATGGGACACCCTGTATAATATTATTTAATTATTTTGTAATATACTGATTTTAAATCCAAAGAAGATGGACTGATGGACTCATAAATAATAATAATAATAATAATAATAATAATAATAAATAAAATATTTCTTCAAGATAAGCGCCATAAGAGTGCTTTTCACTAAAGAAGAGTAAAAATAGATGTAATATTATTAAAATGCCTGCCAAAGATGTCCGAGAAAAGAGAAAGAAATAAAATGGAGAGAAAGATCAAAACACTTTTACGCCAAAGAAAATGGATTATTACAAGGGTAACTAAACGCAAAATATAAAAGAAACAAAAAAATTGAAGAATGAAGTAATTGAAATTAGAGAAATGAACCTGAAACAAACATTTGAAGAAAAATATAGAACAGCAAAAAATATTAAAAATAATCCAAAATTCGTTTTATTTCGTTATAAAATGGAAGACGAATCGAAGTAGAAATATCGGTTCCTTAAAAACAGTTAATGACGATTGAACAAATGTTCCAGACGAATAAATGAATTCCTAAATGACCATTTAAAAGTCAGTATTTAGTCCGTCTAAACTGGATATCAAGATCTCAAGAATTCAAATACATTTTTTGAATCTGACGCACACGAACGAAAGGCTGATTCATCAAGCGGAAACTTGCTCCATGATATTGATTTCTCAGAAAGAAAATCGTTAGTCAATTACTAAACTACGAAGCAAATTTAGTGCCAGAACCCGACGCATCGAATGAAAAATTTATGAAGAAATGAAAAAAGAACATTGTACATACTGTGCAGGACATCATTGAACACTACACCAGCCTGATCCCTCTTTAAGAAATGCAAACATTGTTTTTATTTATGAAGGGGTAAATACAACTTTATCAAAACACTACAGACAAGTAACACTCGTGTTACATTTTGTAAACTGTTTTGAAAGAATATAGAGAGAAAAGTGACGTAGTACTTGGAAAAAAAAAGTTGTTTCTCGCAAACGAGCACATATTTAGAGATGGAAGGTCTTGCTTTATCGAAACATAGAATTTTAGAAGATTTATGACAAAGGAACTCGTACGTACTCGTATAATACCTACAGATTTTGCTGCTAAATCTTTCTTCTTTAAGCGTTACCATGGAATTCTTGTTTACAAAATTCAAACTTATAAACGAGTTATTTCTAGAAAAGTGGGTCTCGGAACTTCTAACTCCTTAAATCAAAAATCTCAAAAAGCAGCGGAGAATGGAGTTGAATCCAGTTTCCCAAGTAATTATGTAGAAACAGTATAAGTCCCCATGTTATTTATAATAACTGCTGTGGATACAGACACAGAAATCAAGGATTAAAGATAGCATTGTCGTGTTTTGAGGACGACAAAAAAATTTTGCTTGAAAATAACTTGCGACAAAGATTTAAAATATTGCAAAATTAATGCAAAAAACTTCATTTTTTTCTACGTGAAGGTCAAAATATGATAATAAAAACCCACTCTAATAGACAGAGTTTATTTCCACAACAGTTTCGATGCCCACTGGCATCCTCTTCGGGTGGATACAGATTTCGTTTTTCTGTATCCACCCGAAGAGGATGCCAGTGGGCATCGAAACTGTTGTGGAAATAAACTGTCTATTAGAGTGGACTTTTATTATCATATTACAAAATGATTTTAACAAACTACGTAAATTGACTGAAGGAAACTCAAAGATGGAGTGACAAGTTTGACCTTCGTCAGAATGAACAATTCGGGCGGAAGTAAAACGAAGTTTAACCAAGTTTAATAAATTCCAATAGCTCGAACTTCTGCAGGTCGATTTAACTCGTTAAATTAGTTTAAATTAGGTTAGTTTCGATTTAGTTAGGTTATATTATGCATTCGGCTGACACATGTACACGTTCGTACCATTTATTAATTTATTAATGTAGTATATTATGCAATGTACTATATG
>JAJOZX010000447.1:827500-830000 GCA_023014485.1 Bathynomus jamesi
GCAAATGAGCTGGGATAAAATATACAACAAATTGACGAAGTACCACCATTTTTGATAAAGTTTTTACAGCAGTGAAGCACAATATTAGGCAAACCATTCCACATTCGACATATCGCCAGGTTTAAAAGACAGTCACATTGGGAGTGGACAATGATTTTTTAAATATTGACATTTAACGGGATGTTCGTCGGTTTTCGTTGCCACTTCACAAAATTAAAATGAAATTATAAAATATTAATATACATCATTGTAACAATGTACTTAACACTAAACATTTAAGAACCGTAAACAATAAGGCTTTATATATATATGGGGGGGAGAGAGAGAGAGAGAGAGAGAGAGAGAGAGAGAGAGAGAGAGAGAATGGAGAGTGTTGATAAACGTTATAAGGCACTCTTTCAACATATTCCGTTTGGATGTAATTTGAAATAATAGTAAAAATATTTGTTCTTTTGGACCTATAACTATGCTAATTTAACCTAACTTAGTCTAACCCACAATATACTTGTCAATAAGATGTCGTAATCCTGGTTCTTTCAATGAGCATATATATATATATTTGTTCAGCAAATGCAACAAAAATCTCACCATTGTTATAACTTTCAATATGTTTTCTTCTTTCTTCTACGAAAGTAAAATTATACGGACGCGGTGGCGTTCTGAACTTCTATTTTAGCCACCTTCGATAAAGCTGGTTACACACATTTGCTTTGTATTGGTTCACGTTGCGGAACACGGTTGGTTGATGTAAGTGTTATTATAGTTGTGTTTAATAAATGATGCAGCAATTTTGAACTACAAACTAACTGATTTGATTATTGTTAAACACGTAATTATAATTGTAAAATACATAACGTCTCGTCATTTAGTTTCCTTCATAATGTTTAAGAAAATGCAACTTTGTTTATTTATACTGTACAGGGTGGCCCATAAGTCGCACTCGGTTATAATTACCTGTAAAGCGAAAATACAAAAAATCGAACAAAGTAAAAATTTTATAATAAGTTTAGAAATATTTATTGATTATTCAAAATGCAAACTATAACCATCTCGACAAATATTCTTTCCTCTTTTTAAAAATCCGCTGGATGGATTTTCGCTTCAATTATAATGGAACTTATGGGCCACTCTGTATACTATCATTATTTCTGCATTGTCGAAACAGTTTATACGTTTGTCAGATCCATTTTGTCGATGGTTTATTCTATTTCCGTCATAATATCGATGCGTTTGACGAAATAAAATGAATGTTGTCGAAAGCATTTGGTGTTTGTTCATTTGCATTTGTAAAACACTGTATTTTGGATTACTTTTTACATTTTCTGATACACTGTCTTTCTTCTCGTTTGTCTCGTGGGTGAATGTTTATTTCAGATTCATTTCTATTCAATTTTTCCTTAGCTTGAGTCTCCTTGCTTCAGTTCTTCACCCGTGGACATTTTTTACAGTTTATTTCTGCTGTTTAACTAAATAGCTATATATATATATATATATATATATATATATATATATATAGAGAGAGAGAGAGAGAGAGAGAGAGAGAGAGAGAGAGAGAGAGAGAGAGAGAGAGAGAGAAGTTTCTGTTCCTTGGGAAATGACATCAGAGGATGCGGAAAAATACCAACGTTTCCAGAAACATCATCTTCAATACCAAATGTTTCGAGAAATAAAATCAGTGTTTAATTAAAATTATTAAAATGCGATAGTAAAACTAAAAACAATACAAGTCATTAAAATCAATCTTACGGTATTAAAAAAACAAACTTAAAATTTACAATTAATATTAAATTATTAACAATAATTGATTAAAATTTCTATAAAATTAATATTTACAACTCATTTCCCATTTTTTAAAAATAATTCTTAGAAACTTAAATGAGAGAAACACTTCTTTTTTATGTTTTCGTTAAAGAGTAATTTGGGGGGGGGGGGGGGTTCTCTTTTAAATCACTGTTTCTAGTTTTTCTGAAATTATACAGGGTGCACCAAAAAAAATGTACGTCAGTGCTTACCACTTATTGTTTGTGTTTTTTTCTTGTTTATGTTAGGTATTTGTGTGTTTATTTGTTTTTTCTAATAAAAATGTCGTTTTTTAAAACGAAAAAGGTTTTTTTTTAAACGACATTATTATTATTATTAAAAAACAAGCAAATAAACACACAAATACTTACATAAACAAAAAATAACCACAAACTATAAGTTGTAAGCAATAACGTATTAGCGCCATATAAGTGGTAACGTTTTTTTGAAGCACCCTGTATTTAAACGTAAATATTTGTCTATACTTTCTGGAAAAAGTCGCCTGTAAAAATAAAACTTCTAAAAAACAAAAAATTACTAATTGGTAATGCAGTATTCGGTTGTTATTTTTTTCTTAAATTTTACCTGGGCATCTGTCATGCGGCCTCTTCTTGCATAGATAAATAATTGAATAAATTTCTGACATTTGGACTGTGAGTGGCTACTTTTTTTCTTTTTTTTTTAACCAGGCTTGTCATTA
>JAJOZX010000447.1:835000-845000 GCA_023014485.1 Bathynomus jamesi
CCCATACTAATAATAACAGACCCCAAGAGACAAACGAACCAAATCAGCAGTCAAGAAGCAGTGTCATACCATTGACCACCACCCTGTAACACTTGACCAGTTTGTGGTAACGAAGAAATTCTAGTCATCATTCAGATGAAGAAAAGCCTATCAAATACTGTCCCAAAATTATCTTAGAAATGGGATGGGGTTACAGTAAGGAGCTCACTGCTATAATGTACTTGGTTCGACCCAATTTTCCATTCAAATTAGACTCATTTTTCGCGGTTGATGGCGGTACCCGTCCGTTTCATTTACATGAATTAACCAATATCAACGAGTTGAAACCAATCCTAGATGATTATACATATGTCTATGATCTTAATTTTGTAAAACAGCATTTTTATTTCAAAGAAAAAATCAATGAACAGTCACTCAAGAAAGTCTTTTGAAACTTTTAGAAAAGGGATTTTCTAAACCGACGAAATACCACCAAATTTTCCGCACTATTTTCCCTGTAAGTTTTTTCCCTTTTCCTTCAACTTTGATATTTTAAGTTTTATGGATGCGTTTTAAGTTAATAGTTTAGCATTGACATCAACATAAAATGTTGGGTTTTACGGCATATTTTAGGGTATTATAAACAAATTTTAGGGCATAACCATCATAACTGTATGATACCATATACATTATATTGTATTCTATTACAAAGGCTTTTTTTTTATAGATGTTATGCTTCATTTTAGGCATCGCTTTTGTATTTTGTAGAAACCCCTGATAATAATAATAATAATAATGAGTCAAGAGGGACAGAAACTGTCACAGCGCTCAGGCCAACTACTGCGGCCCATTACTCAAATTCCTGTATTATTATTATCAGCATCATCGGGATAAGAACCCTTAACCTCAGTGTCTTCACATCGCTTATAAAGGGAAATGGTGTTACCCACTCAGCAAAGGGTGCCGGCTGCCACTGATGATAAAAATAATTTCTTCCGAAACGTTCGCGGTATCAGCCCAATAAGGATACTAAGACCCATGGCCATTTTATATATACAGTATATATATATATATATACTTAGTGATTTTATATTATGTAAACAAGAAAATCCACAAATAAATCAATAACAACGATGCCAAATATACGATGCAAATCCTTAGACCTAAAAATCCCTTTGTAATGAAATGTCCCTGAATTGTCTTTTAAAATGAATAATTACATTATCGTTCACTTTGTATTTCACATTCATTCCTCTCTCTCTCTCTCTCTCTCTCTCTCTCTCTCTCTCTCTCTCTCTCTCTCTATAGACATCCCATACGTTTGAAAAGCGTTCACTATATATTTTTTTTTTTTTCCCCCAAAAAGGAGACCCTAGCCTAATTCCATTTTCTGAGAAAGAGCGATTACGCTTGTCTCATCTTTCCAAAATAAGCTATTCCAAAAATTGCGCTCTGCTATTTGTCTGAGAATAGGTTACTCCTCGGATTGAGGGTGCCGAGGAGATCGTTTTCACAGTTTGTAGACGTGAATGAGACTATATATACGCTTTGTAAATGGAGTTTTTCTACCACATTCGCCGAAGGAAGAAATCCGATTTGAAAGAAGAATAACAAAAGTGTAGAGCCACTCTATGGTCACAGTTTCATATCGTTTACGCTTCATAGTCGGAATCTCGCATGGAGATAGGATAAGGTGTAATTAAAGTGAGGAAAATTTAGTTAACTTTATATGTATGTTGTTTAATAGTTTAACTCTTCCGGAGTGGATTGTGGTGACGGATGAGAAAGTGATGAGACCGGAAGTAATTGGAGATTTATATGAATGCGTTTTAACTAAAATAAACGCCCTTAAATGACATGGAAATGAAAAAAAGGCAAGAAAGTGGGGAACAAGGAGTTAGTGGGACTCGACCCAGACTCGCGTAGTTTTTAGAGTAAACGTTTCTACCAATCACACCATCGAAAGCACCCCAAAGACGTTCAAGCGAAGCTAATATTTACGCTGTTTGAACAATGTCCATTCAACTTCCTCGCCTTTATAAAACATATGAATATGTTATAAGTACAATAACCGCACTTTACAATTAATGTATTCAGTAAAAATTTATTATTAATTCTACGCTAGACAACATTTCATTAAAATATCAAACGAAAACTTGCGATAACTCGAAAATACATATTTTTAATTTTAGCCCTTTACTGCAGAGAGGTCTTTCCCGAGACGATAAAATCGTCTGGCGTTAACGAGAACAAAATCAGTAAAGTTAACACTGTGCGTGCGCTAAAGGGTTAAATAAACAAGGAAGATCAGTCTCTTCTTATTATACACAGAACCTATATGAGGATTCTCTATAATAGACGAATCATATGCAGCACGAAGGAAAACATATTATCGAGATGTATCTTGCAACCAAATTTGTTATTATTATCTTCATACATTTATTTACTGCAATATATTTTAAAATGCAACTTTACACTCTGTTGCTCTTCTGAACTCTCAAATTGCATGCCTCCTCCTCCTCCTTTAAGGAAAGCACGCAGCACCAGACTTTCTACACTTTCTCATTCTTTTTCTGTCCAACTCTCTAACGCAAAGGTTAATCGGTATTTTCACTCTTTCACCTACTCAACCAGTTAACTCTGGAACAATCTTCCTCAATCCATCTTTCCTCCTGTCTATGACCTCCCATTTTTCAAACGCAACGTGTCTAAACATCTCGAAAACCCCCGGCCTTGATTTTGGCTCTCTTCTTCTTCTATTCGTGGGGGGTGGGCATTCGCTCTTGGCCCCTTCTTCCTGCATTAAATAAAAATATTTCGTTTCTTTTTTGACGCAGGATGTAAATATAATAATGTTTGGGGTTGTCTGACCCCCTTTCATAACATGTTTGAAAAATGGGACCTTTTGTGGGATCCAAACCAATGCCTCACCAAGGAAAACCTATAGCGACACCCTAATCGATGAAATCTGAAGTCCGCCCTGAAACCCAAACGCAGGATCTTCCTATTAACAGTCCGAGACTTTTCCCATTAGGGTACCCTAGTGGGTTTTACGCAGAAAACAATATTTACGAAAGACTTATAAAGTGGGACTTATTTTTAAGCGTAAAACGAAGTTTATATAATCTACTGGCAAATTTGGGCTATATTAAGGTCCTTAAAAAGCACTTCTCAGGACACTGGGACAGATAACTCATAATGGGACAATTCCCAAAATAGGAATAACGGATTACCTTTTGCTCTTGTCTCGACAGGGTATTGTAATCATTCCAGTGTGTTTATGTGTGAAGAAGATGCTCACTATTAGAGTAAATCAAAACAGTAGTAGGTTATTTTAGTTTATTTTAGCTGATAAAAGCTGGATTAAGACAAGTCTGATCGATTTGACATTCTATCGACAAGTATATTGTACGTTAGATTAAGGTAGACTTGGTTAGGTTAGGATAACATACGTTAGGTTAAGTTAAGTTAAGTTAGTTTTTAGAGTAACCTAACCTATCCTATGCTAACCTAACCTAATAACCCACAATATACTTGTCAGTGGACTGTCAAGTCAATCAGATGTAGTAAGGCCGAATAAAAGCACTTAACTGTAAAATGAAATTTATGCTCGAGGTCGTTTGTCTCACCCGACGTTAACAAACTTAGTTTATTCATTCAATTAAGATTGGTTTACATAATTTATGTATAGGGTAGGATAAGAGACACGTTGCAAGTGAAACTTGAACCTGTTTTATATTTTAATTAATACATGGTCTATAAATCAACTCTCTCTCTCTCTCTCTCTCTCTCTCTCTCTCTCTCTCTCTCTCTCTCTCTCTCTCTCTCTCTCTTTTGAAGCATATTCTTAAAATTAATTGAGAACCTATCAAGGAAAAATAAAAATTTTCTATGCAGCTAAAACAAATAATTTGCATAGAGGTTTGTGAACTCGACACAATATGATAACTGGAGCAGAAAAGGGAAAAAAGGACAGGACTGCAGTTGGATGAGAAGGAAAGAAGAAAAATTGTATTGCCAAAAATGTCATCAGGTAGACGATGCACGTCAGAGGAAGATATAAAACGCATAAGACAGTCATTTTCGTGTGACCCCAAAAAGTCGACTCACAATGTGGCCGCGAAATTGCCATTCGTAACTCAACATTTCACAAAGTTCTGCTTAAACGCCTTCGTCTACACGCTTCTAAATTCCAACTTGCGCAGGAGAATGAACCTGACTATCAGCCGGAGCGTGTGGAGTTTTTACTACACTGTGTTGCAAAACTTACATGAAGCTCAGAATATTCAGAATCGCATTCTTTTCACCGATAATACAACATTTTACACAAGCGGGAAGGCAAACCTCCACATGTAGTTTGGGGGCTCAGAACATCCACATCTATCGAATACGCGCGCAACAGCCCCAAAGGTGAATGAGTGATGTGGGCATAATAGGATTCTAGGTCCTTTCTTCACAGAGTAAATGGTTACTGGTACAACACATCTGGATATGCTTGAAATCCTTGCCATCTCTCAAGATGAAGAAGAACTGAACATAATCATCCAACAAGATGGAGTATCACCTCATTACAGTAGCATTTTGAGTTGAACCGGACGAGAGGGTCCAATCACTTAGCCCCTAAGATCGCTAGCTTTGAAGGCACTCGATTTCTTTCCTTGGAGATAACAAAAGACCTTGTTTATTCCGAAAAGGAGAATAGGTTGGAATCACTGAATCAGAAGATTACAGCAGCCAACAACAGAGTGTTGCCAGAGATGTTGAACTTAGTGAGGATTAAAATTGAGGCTGGATTAGATGTCTGCAAAGCCAGCAACGGGGTACACGTAGAGATATATTAATAAAAATGCGTAAAACTTAGGTATTATGCTTTATTTTAAAACATACAGCATTATTTTATCTCTTTGACACCAAGGCATAAACAATAGTTTTCTAAAAATCACAAAGAACATTTGTGTAAACACTGTATTTAATTATGTCGATGGAAATACCTTCATTTTGACCATATTGCAACACCCCTACCCGTTAGATCAGCGACGTAAAGCGACGTTGGGTCCGTTCAGTAGTTGGATGGGAGACCGTTCTGAGTTCAGATGATGTAGTGACCCGTAGATAATTCGAATCTCGCATAAAGCTGTAGATCACCTCCGTCACAAGACTTTTGCCGTTACGAACCCCAATAATTATTAAAATTATTATTATTATTATTATTATTATTATTATTATTATAACTAAATCTAAATTAACTTAAATATATTTAATCTAAAATAAATAAACTTAAAATTATATCCATCTCTAATTATTTTTACATTATATAATAATAATTGACCTACTGTATATGCCTATCATAATAACCTCCCTTTTATTTATTAACAACATTTAATAAGTTTTTGATACGTAGGCATTTTTTTTTAATATACAGGGTGATAAAAAAAAACGTGTTCTCCCGCCCCGAAACAAAATATTGCAATTTTTTCAACACCTGTTTTTTGGATCACCCTGTATATATATACGTCATTACTACATAATTTCATTTTCCATGAGCTTAAATACACTACGCTTGTTTTCACATAATATCCCTCCCATTCACACCTGCTGCGAGCTGTTCTCATTCATTAATTAAACAAACGTACAAACGTTAATTAATTTCGTTATCTCCATCGTATGTGCATACAAAAATTTCAGCTATATTAATCATACACAATTATTAATTAAACGTGTTAATTAAAATTAATGCAATTAAGATTTGAATACTGATATATAAAAAACTTTCATAAAAAATTTAATTAAGTTTCTCAATGTCTGTCTATCTGTACGTCGGTAGAGTTTACTGTATGTAGATCTACAGTGTCTTGTGTTATTTATTTTGTTTGCTTTTCCTTGTGTGTGTGTGTGTGTGTGTGTGTGTGTTTTTATTCTAACAGACTTCTATTTACCTGTCTACACCTTCCTTTTATTATACACATTTCATTTTATATATATATATATATATTATATAATATAAATATATATATATTATATATATATATATATATTATATATATATATATATATATATATATATACAGGGTGTCCCATAAGTCTGGTCTCGTAGAAAATTTATTTTAAATTAAATTTACAAACGTAATACATTAAAACTAAAACAAATGTTGTTGTTTTGGGACCTTGTTTTTGTTGCAGGTAGAATAACACGCAATAGCTAATATGAAAGTGAGTTACACTCGTGAGGAAAACGTTTCCGATGGTAACGTATCACTGAATTTGTTACACGATAGTCAGAGACTATGAAACAGTGGAAGCACTAACGACTGCACCTTTGGGATTTAGGGTTCGGAAATGCTTGTTTAGGAGAAGGAAAGTTATTCCATAGAGGAAGAGCGACTTTTGATTGCCATTCTGCCAGCATAAAATCGTCTTATGTTTGTTTACAGGCGTCATTATTTCTAAGATCCGTCAGAATGACATATAAAAGTAAAGATTGGTAACTATTCCGCGTAGTGGAGGGGAAAAGCAAGCTACGTTGGAGTAGTTTGGGTGGGGCCATATTAAGTTGGAGAAAGAAGCAAGGGTTAGACTACAAAGAGAAAGAAGTAAATTAGGCAAAGTTAAGTTAACTTAGCTCAGGTTCGGTGATTGTGTTCCATTACAGTTGCTCTCCTCATGATCGAAATCAACGTCTTACGGAAGTTACGTCATTTTATTATATTAGTCCAAGTTTATTTACCATATAAATTGTATCGTAGGAATTAAAGTATTTATATCGCATCCATTTCGAGTCACGTTCTCTTAAAAAAAAAGATCCCAAAATACTTTAAAAGAAGGTCATTAAAAAAAGATAAGAAGATCATTACTCGGAACGACCTTGACATCCTCAAGTATAAAGGTATCTCATTACTTTTTATCTGCATACATTTCTTTTTATGGCTGGATAAAGCATTAACAGAGTAAAATGACGTAGAACGAAAGTCTTTATTCGGGAAACTGTAAAAAAATAAATAAATAAAAAATATGTCGTAGGATTATCGTGTTTTACCCGCTGCTACATGACTTCAGATAGCTGGATTGAATGGAGATTTAAAGGCACGAGTTATCCCATTAAACTGTCATTCTGTTCACGGCTTTGTTTCAGTAATTTGTTCAGAACTTTACTATAATATCCACTTAAGTTATTTTAAAAGTTTATCCACTTAAGTTACGAGTTTATTATAAAGTTACAAATCTCTGTTTGTTACTAGATCTTTATCGCAATTTATCTTCAAAACTTTTGCAAAGTTTTTGACAAAGTTATTTTACACTAATTGATAACAACCACGAATTTCTTCCCAAAGCTAAATAACCGCTGAATCCTGAAAGTTCAGTAAAAAAAAAAAATTTTTGAACTCGTATTATTTCCCCACACGGGAGTGTGGGGGTGGGGGTGGGGGGGCTTGGCGAAGGGTGTTGGGTACTACAAATTTCTAGAGTCATCTGAGCCGGCCCAATTTCAACCGCCGCGGCATCGGTCGGAGACGAACCCTGGCCTTCGTACCGTAAGTCCAATTTCCAACTAACGTAGCCACGGAAGATCTCAAAATTCATTCAATACAAAATTCTAATCCTAGTAAAAAATGGTCCTCAAGACGTATCATCTGTTATTAAATTGAGGCCACACCTCTACAACCAATGTATCCCGACTCTTAACCGATGGTATTTTCAGAAAAAAGTTCGCCTTAAAACATAGAATTTCTAAAAAGCATTAAAAAAAATACTAACTGGTATTTAATAACTTGCTTTTCTTTGAATACTTTTTCTAAGTTTTTCAGAAAAATTTTTCGACGAACTTTTTTCAAAACTGTACATTTAAACAAAAAAATTTAAAAAAGTAAAAACCAATAAAGAGCAAATCAGAATGTAAACTGTTTAAATGAGAGTATTGGAACCTCGTTTTCTATCATTATTTCGTTACAAAATAGAAAACGTCGAATGGGAAACCATTTTAAAGTTAATTTAAGCTCTGAACAACTATTTCTTGTTGCTTAATTCGATTTAATTTGCTCTCTTCCAGGAATTTTCAATCAAGAACTTACATCCAAACTAAACTACAGATTTATCTCCTCGTTTACACGCGCAGGATCAATGAAAGAAAGCCACCCCCAAACGGGTCGGGGGTAACTTTCCTTCATTGACACAATTCGGGGGTGGCTTTCTTTCATTGATCTGTAAGTTATTTAGGTAGGTAGGTTATTTAGGTTAGGTTAGGTTAAATTGTGATATTTTAGTTAGTTTAAATTAAAATATCATGACTTAACCTAACCAATCATGAAGGTCATACAGTACTAAATAATAAACAATTCCTCATGAAGGTGTTTTTACTTACATTCTTTACTTTAGCGATTTTCAGGGGTGGCATTGTTTACTTGATCACTTTTTAGGGTGGCATTGTTTACTAAAAACTGTTGGGGGTGGCTTTCTTTCATTGATCACACACCCACATACATACACACACACACACACACACACTTTAAAATGACAAATTACACTAGGCAACAAAGATTTTGTTACAGAAGACCAAATAGGTGCTCCTAGCTAATTTCGGTATGCTGATTTCAAATCTATAATTAGATTTTTTCTATCACGTCTAGATTTTGTGTAAAATGCAAATCACTTTTAGTAAAATTTTCTACCACGTCCAGATTTTGGTTTTAATCGGCTTAATGCCAGTAATATGAAACTTGCTTTTCAAGGTTAAAGCAATTTTTTTTGCCAACTATATACAAATTCGAACAATTTTGATAAATAAAATTTATCCCGAGTTGGCAACACTGAGTCAAGAGCATAGTAACGGGAAACGGCCCAACGGTCAGTCGCTACGTGACAGTCAAGCAGAACGGTTGTTGAAGCTCTCTGCTGATGAGCAAGTGACAGGTTGTGGTGACTTGTGTGTTTTTATAGCATTTGTTTTGTACTACGGTGTGTATTTCTTTTTATTTTGCACATCGTAATAATTACTTTCTACGTTTTTTCAGATATTGTATGGTAATTCAAAATGGCATCAAATAGACGTGCTTGTGTAAATCACCCAGACAACTTCTGCTTTGTCTGTGGACAATATACACCAAAGCCACAACGTAGAAACATAACAACAAAGATTAAACTTGCCTACAAGTGTTATTTTGACTGTAAGTTAGGAGACCAACAGAGGGACTGGGCACCACATATTTGCTGTGCACAGTGCAATGCAATGTTAATAGCTTGGATGAATGGTAAAAGAAAAGCTATGCCGTTCTCAGTCCCCATGGTTTGGCGTGAGCCGAAAAATCACTTCAATGATTGTTATTTTTGTTTGACAAAGATTGCTGGTTTCACAAAGAAAAACAAATCAAAGATCACGTACCCAAACTGCGAATCAGCAATGAAACCAGTACCACATGATGAAACAAATCCACCACCAGTTCCACCAGCAACGATAACAGACAGCAGTTCATCTGAAGATTCTGCTAGTGATATAGAAACAGGGAAAGATGGCATATATGTTCCAGATGCAAATATTTCCCCACATTTGTTAAGTCAAGCGGAGTTAAATGACTTAGTGCGCGATTTGGAATTACCAAAAGAAAAGGCAGAGTTGCTTGGTTCAAGACTTCAAGAATTTAATCTTCTCCAACCAAACACCAAAGTTTCCCATTTCCGCCATCGCCATTTGCAGTTTTCATCATTTTACTTACAGGAAGAAAACGTTTGTTTCTGCCACGATATCAGTGGTCTGATGCAAGGGATTGGCTGTCGCTATGATCCAAAAGAATGGAGACTGTTCATTGACTCTAGTAAAGCTAGCCTTAAAGCTGTATTACTGCACAACGGCAATGAAAAACCTTCAATACCTGTAGCACATGCCACTGGCCTTAATGAGACTTATGAATCGATGAAACTGCTGCTAAGACTCATCAAATATAAGGACCACACATGGAATATTTGTGGCGACCTTAAAGTTGTATCATTACTTCTTGGGTTACAGTTGGGCTACACAAAGCATATGTGCTTT